>CM040246.1:65450027-66050027 GCA_022545495.1 Chrysanthemum lavandulifolium
TTTGTAAAGGTAGTTTTTATAGTTTATGATTTTATAAAAACTAGTTTTGTATTTTACATATTAGCCGAATATATTTAATTAACTTTATAAAAGAAATAAAACTAAATAAAAGCCCAATATAATTTATAATATTAAAGGACCATTTAATTTAAGTCCAATGCATTATAAAGCCCACAAGAAAAATGATAACTCAAGTATATATACATATATTCGGCTCACATAATCCCTAAATACCGATTTTCACTAAACCGACCTAAAAACCCCTCACAAATCGAATTCTAGTTTCCAGAGCTTGAGACCATTTTTCTTGTACGAGACTCAAGGTATAGAAGGTGGGAAAAATAGTGTGTGAGTTCCAGAGTTGCTGTGGTGATCGTTGTGAGTTTTTGAGAAAATTAGGGTTTCGACAAAGAGAGGTTTTGTGTTTCTTTTGTTCTAGCGATTCAAGCTCATAAAGGGTATGTTTCTAATGTTGATTTCAGTCCTATAAGTCGTATATAACACATAAAAATTAGCCATGCATGATTTATATGTCGTATGAAATTATTTGAAACCTAAAACCCTAAAAAGCGTATGTAACTAACGAATGAGCTTATAATATTTTTAGAGATCATGAATCTATTTTTCCAGAAGCTATTACATGTTATAAGACCTGAATAAAATGCATAATCATGAATTCGAAGCTTGTGTGAATTGTCTTGGGTTTTTCTTGATTCAAACGCATAAAAGGAAGGTTTTTAAAAAGGGGCGATTAGGGTTTTGTATAAACTAGGGTTTCCTTATAATCATGGAAGGTAATTAATGAAGTATTAATGAGGAGCTAATGATTGGTGTAACTTAGGTTTAGGGCTTGCTTTTGAATTATACATTATTTCGGCTCTAAATAAAAGGTTTGGGTTGGTTTTGTAAATATTGAAACTTAAAGGTTATTTTTGTAAAACAGAAAATACATGTACTAAACGTATAAAATAAGTGTGGGGCTAAACGTGTGATTTTGGATACTTAGAAGGTTATTCGAATGGTTATTTAACTTAAAGGGTATGTTTTGTAAATTCTAAAACTTTTGGGTTAAAAGTGTAAAATCGATAATATAGGGTTAGGACGTATAATTATAGATGTTAAGGGTGTCATTTGTAATTTTGAGTAATTATGGGTCAACATATGTAAATAAATTTCGTAAGGACATGCATGAGTTAAGATAATTACCGTTTGAGTTTTCATACGTTCTAGGTCAAAATGGAAGTCATTAAAAGGAGTAACATGTTAATTGAATGCGTAATAAGTAATATTGAAGGTATGGAAACCCTAGAACTAAAAATGGGAAGTAGATTAAGGGTTAAAAGTTAATTGTGTAATTTCGTTATTTCATGTGAGTTATAAATTATGTAAACTACTTTGAATGAGAATCTTAAAATCCGTCTTTGACATTTGTAAACCCTATGCTATGAATAATGATCATATAAGTCCTCAAATAAGATGATTATCATATTAAACCCATACGTTTGGCTAATTAATGATTGAAACCCTAAAACATTTGAATTCTGTCTGTCACTAAAAAAATGGGAAGAATCTGACAACTTTAAAAGTATTAATGAGATTAATCTGTTATACTAATAAGTATTAAATAAATCATAATCCGTGTAGATTCGTTGGAGGAGACGCGACGTTATATCTTCGTATTCGCTCATTCATTTCTTTTCTCTCATTTGCTTTAAGGTACGGATATTCTATCTTACTTTAAGACACTTGTGTTATCGTTCGATATTCGACCTTTTCAAGAAAGGTCCTTCATGTTTTCCTTCTTCGTCATATCTCTCATGTTTATTAGGATTCCCAATGCCATTGCTATGAACCCTTTTCTCGAATGTTTGATCCATTATTTATCCGAACTTGTGTTCTAGTGAACTATACGATATTTGATGTGAACTTATGTTAGGAAGACTTTGATATATATACATTTGTTGAATCTCGCTATATTGGATTATGAACTTATGATTATGAACCTCCGGTTATGAACTGCTTATGAATATATGATGTGCCACTATGATATGAACTTATGATTTCGACTATCCGAATATGAACCTTATGATATGAACTATCCGATATGATTCGTGACCTTGTGTATCTATGATCCGTGCCATATTTGAAATTGCTTTGACTTAAGTTGGTTGACTATAACCAAATATTTAACTAGTCATGGGGTTCCATGTCCGTATCGATGATGCACCTCGATATGACTCTAGGGCGAGAGTGATGTTCGCCACGTCTCGGATGGTGAAGCATATTTTGAATATGTAGGAAGGGCGATGGATGCATCCTAGATCTGATCTGTTATCCGATATGTTATCTGGTGAATGATGTCGTGTGCAATACGCGTCTTCACAAAATTCTGGGAGCTAGCTACTCCATATATGTATATGTATTTTCTGAAGTTACTTTTGAAGAAGAAAGATATATCTGATATGATATGTTAATTAATGTGTTTATGACGTATTTGTTTAAGTGATTATTAGTTGCCATGCTAGAATAAGATTAACATGTTTGAAACATGATTCGTATATCTGATATTATGATTGGTTATTGTTACGTGAATGTGTTGATCTGCGAGATGAATGTGCTAGTGCACAATTGAGTGTTTTGAAGGTTAATTATCTGTATGCATATGTGATCTGCCATGTTGAAACTCTGCTAAGGTTAGGATTGGATCTGAGAACTGGTTTAGCTATTATGTCTGCCATGACCTGTCTGCTGTTTCCACTACTATACTATGGAATTAGGTGTATTAAATGTTGATTAATTGATTTGAATGAATGCCATGTTTATTTGTTTAGAAGTGTTTCCGTTAGCCTTTAGACTTTCCGTTTGGCTTATACGTAATCTGTTATTTTGGTATGAATTGTGTTTGGTTGTTCTGATATGTTCGTGTTTGTGTCATTAATGTGCTATGTGATGTTTAAATTGTTATGTGGTTGTTTGGATTTCTGTATATTTGTGCTTCCGCAGAATCCTAGAAGATCCTTCATCATTATTTCATTTTATTTTTGTTATTCGTATATTTGTTCTGTTTTAGCTTTTGTTTCTGTTATATCTGTTCACTGGGCTTTGTAAGCTCAGCCGCACTTTTCTTTTCCTGCGGCAGGTATTTAGCATTCAAGATAAGCTTATGGGATAGCTGATCTGGGTTTGAGAGTAGAGCTGAGAGCAGGACTTTACCATAGAGATCTTAGATTTATTTTGAAGTTTTAGCTATTTATGTTTTCTTTTTGAATATTTTGTAAAGGCTTCCGCTTTTGTTTAGTTATTAAAGTTCTGATATGAAACCGTATTGTGATATTCTTTACCCTTGTCGGGTTGGGGTGTTACAATTTATGGTATCAGAGCTCTAGGTTTTAGGACCCTTAGAGCTTAGGCTATGACCTGTGAGAAGTGGGTAGATCTAGGATTTTCCTTTCTGCGTACTTCTTTGCGTACCCTATCATATTTAAGTTTTGCTGATAGTTGGAATTTCTTTTAGATGGTTATTCCCCGTCGCGCTAGTTCATCTGATAGGAGTAATCGAGGACCGGCTAGGCAACATAAGGAGAAGACGAAGTGGGCCTTTATCATTGCTAAGGGCTGCACGAGGTATGGTAAAGTGAAGCGGACGAATAAGAGGATAAAAGTTCCGGCCTATATGTGGCCATGCACTATCGAGGAGAAGCTGACCCTGAGGACCATTGACGGAGAGGTGGTGGAAGAATATGAAACCAAGGTTGTTGACAACGAAGGTTTCACTACTAGATATCCTGGGAGGTGTCCCAAGTTCGTTGAGGATGAAGGAGTAGGACGAGCTGAGAGTCGCGATCTGTATGCCTTTGTGGATCGTGTGCAGGAGGAGGAAGAGAGGAAGCGTAAAGGTGGCTTTGCTAGTCGCTTCCTACCACAGCCTGAAGGAAACAAGAACGGATGGATAAGCGAGGAGGAGGAGGAAGAAGAGGAACCCAAGGAAGAGTACGAGGTGGAGTCAGAAACGGAGTCTACGGCTACTAGTAGGTTCAATCCGACACAAGAATAGGAGTTTCGTTTCTGATTTGTTACTCTCTTTATGAGAATTTTCTGACGTTTGATTTTGAGCTAAGCCTTTTTGTTTTTCATTTGACGTTTGAATCTGGGATTTTTAAGTTTTGTTTTGGAAGATCATCGTAAGACGATTCTGCGAATTTTGTTTGATTAGTGGAAATAAAACAAAATTTTGGAGGTATAATTTCTGTCTGATGATTGTTTCTTTCTAATAGATTCGCTAAGTTTCCGTTAGTCCTCATAAGTTTCGTCTGCTATTCGTTTTCTGGGTGATGTTGTTTATTTTCTGTTTGAATGAGGTATGGCCATCATGATGGTATACTCATGTGTATCTGTTTTGTTACTATATGTTACTTGCTATAGGTATGTTATCTGTATGTGATATGTTTTGTTATGATATTAGTTATGTGTTTTGTCATGACCCGAGACCGAATATAATGACAATAAGAACTTGTTATGTGATGCAAGTATTATGACGCCTGATCAACGTAATAATACCGAGATCACATAATCTGAACTTATTGAAGGTATACGACGTCTGGGAAATGCCTTGGATTGTATCTGTTATTTGGTGTTTCTCATGTTCGTTTGAATTTTGTACCTATTTGTGAGATTTTTGTCGATATCTGTTTCATATAAGTTTCGTACGCTTGAATCCGAAGTTGTTATGATCTGCACGAACCTCTAGATTGCTATGATCACCTTAACCTTATATGTCTCCCCATATTTCTGCGACTTTTGAGGTCAATAGGATTTATTTCTGTCTATACATATGATGTCCTCATCATTTAGATATCTGAATAAGTTAGAATTTGTCGTTTGATTTTCTGCGTCTCATCTGTTCTCCACCATTATTCTGATACGTATGTATTTATCCATTAGAAGTATTGGACTATTTATTTGATTTTCTGAATAAGTATGAGATTGAATATTCTGATAAGAAATTCATTTGTTTCGAGATAAGATTAATGTTCGATATATTCCTAGAAATTCTGAAATCCGGTTCGTTTTCTGCTCTGTTCCGTCTTGTCCAATTTCGAGGACGAAATTTTCTTTTAGAGGGGAAGAATTGTAATACCTGGAATTTCTAAAGTTCACAAAAGACCAAAATACCCTTACAATCAAAAGTATAATAATTAATTCAAAAGAATACCAAGTAAGCTATGTAAATTCAGAGAATTTTAAGAAATATCCCACATGACCTAAATAAATAGTAAACACTTTGTAAAGGTAGTTTTTATAGTTTATGATTTTATAAAAACTAGTTTTGTATTTTACATATTAGCCGAATATATTTAATTAACTTTATAAAAGAAATAAAACTAAATAAAAGCCCAATATAATTTATAATATTAAAGGACCATTTAATTTAAGTCCAATGCATTATAAAGCCCACAAGAAAATGATAACTCAAGTATATATACATATATTCGGCTCACATAATCCCTAAATACCGATTTTCACTAAACCGACCTAAAACCCCTCACAAATCGAATTCTAGTTTCCAGAGCTTGAGACCATTTTTCTTGTACGAGACTCAAGGTATAGAAGGTGGGAAAAATAGTGTGTGAGTTCCAGAGTTGCTGTGGTGATCGTTGTGAGTTTTGAGAAAATTAGGTTTCGACAAAGAGAGGTTTTGTGTTTCTTTTGTTCTAGCGATTCAAGCTCATAAAGGGTATGTTTCTAATGTTGATTTCAGTCCTATAAGTCGTATATAACACATAAAAATTAGCCATGCATGATTTATATGTCGTATGAAATTATTTGAAACCTAAAACCCTAAAAAGCGTATGTAACTAACGAATGAGCTTATAATATTTTTAGAGATCATGAATCTATTTTTCCAGAAGCTATTACATGTTATAAGACCTGAATAAAATGCATAATCATGAATTCGAAGCTTGTGTGAATTGTCTTGGGTTTTTCTTGATTCGAAACGCATAAAAAGGAAGGTTTTTAAAAAGGGGCGATTAGGGTTTTGTATAAACTAGGGTTTCCTTATAATCATGGAAGGTAATTAATGAAGTATTAATGAGGAGCTAATGATTGGTGTAACTTAGGTTTAGGGCTTGCTTTTGAATTATACATTATTTCGGCTCTAAATAAAAGGTTTGGGTTGGTTTTGTAAATATTGAAACTTAAAGGTTATTTTTGTAAAACAGTAAAATACATGTACTAAACGTATAAAATAAGTGTGGGGGCTAAACGTGTGATTTTGGATACTTAGAAGGTTATTCGAATGGTTATTTAACTTAAAGGGTATGTTTTGTAAATTCTAAAACTTTTGGGTTAAAAGTGTAAAATCTGATAATATAGGGTTAGGACGTATAATTAAAGATGTTAAGGGTGTCATTTGTAATTTTGAGTAATTATGGGTCAACATATGTAAATAAATTTCGTAAGGACATGCATGAGTTAAGATAATTACCGTTTGAGTTTTCATACGTTCTAGGTCAAAATGGAAGTCATTAAAAGGAGTAACATGTTAATTGAATGCGTAATAAGTAATATTGAAGGTATGGAAACCCTAGAACTAAAAATGGAAGTAGATTAAGGGTTAAAAGTTAATTGTGTAATTTCGTTATTTCATGTGAGTTATAAATTATGTAAACTACTTTGAATGAGAATCTTAAAATCCGTCTTTGACATTTGTAAACCCTATGCTATGAATAATGATCATATAAGTCCTCAAATAAGATGATTATCATATTAAACCCATACGTTTGGCTAATTAATGATTGAAACCCTAAAACATTTGAATTCTGTCTGTCACTAAAAAAATGGGAAGAATCTGACAACTTTAAAAGTATTAATGAGATTAATCTGTTATACTAATAAGTATTAAATAAATCATAATCCGTGTAGATTCGTTGGAGGAGACGCGACGTTATATCTTCGTATTCGTTCATTCATTTCTTTTCTCTCATTTGCTTTAAGGTACGGATATTCTATCTTACTTTAAGACACTTGTGTTATCGTTCAGATATTCTGACCTTTTCAGTAAAGGTCCTTCATGTTTTTCCTTCTTCGTCATATCTCTCATGTTTATTAGGATTCCCAATGCCATTGCTATGAACCCTTTTCTGAATGTTTGGTCTGTTACTTATCTGAACTTGTGTTCTAGTGAACTATACGATATTTGATGTGAACTTATGTTAGGAAGACTTTGATATATATACATTTGTTGAATCCTGCTATATTGGATTATGAACTTATGATTATGAACCTCTGGTTATGAACTTCTGTTTATGAATATATGATGTGCCACTATGATATGAACTTATGATTTCTGACTATCTGAATATGAACCTTATGATATGAACTATCTGATATGATTCTGTGACCTTGTGTGTATCTATGATCTGTGCCATATTTGAAATTCTGTTTGACTTAAGTTGGTTGACTATAACCAAATATTTAACTAGTCATGGGGGTTCCATGTCCGTATCAGTGATGCACCTCTGATATGACTCTAGGGCAGTAGAGTGATGTTCGCCACGCCTCGGATGGTGAAGCATATTTTGAATATGTAGGAAGGGGCGATGGATGCATCCTAGATCCGATCATTATCCGATATGTTATCCGGTGAATGATGTCGTGTGTAATGGCGCCTTCACAAAATTCAGGAGCTAGCTACTCCATATATGTATATGTATTTTCGAGTTACTTTTGAAGAAGAAAGATATATCGATATGATATGTTAATTAATGTGTTTATGACGTATTTGTTTAAGTGATTATTAGTTGCCATGCTAGAATAAGATTAACATGTTTGAAACATGATTCGATATCCGATATTATGATTGGTTATTGTTACGTGAATGTGTTGATCTGTAAGATGAATGTGCTAGTGCACAATTGAGTGTTTTGAAGGTTAATTATCTCGTATGCATATGTGATCCGCCATGTTGAAACTCGCTAAGGTTAGGATTGGATCGAGAACCGGTTTAGCTATTATGTCCGCCATGACTGTCTCATTGCTTCCACTGCTATACTATGGAATTAGGTGTATTAAATGTTGATTAATTGATTTGAATGAATGCCATGTTTATTTGTTTAGAAGTGTTTCCGTTAGCCTTTAGACTTTCCGTTTGGCTTATACGTAATCTGTTATTTTGGTATGAATTGTGTTTGGTTGTTCTGATATGTTCGTGTTTGTGTCATTAATGTGCTATGTGATGTTTAAATTGTTATGTGGTTGTTTGGATTTCTGTATATTTGTGCTTCCGCAGAATCCTAGAAGATCCTTCATCATTATTTCATTTTATTTTTGTTATTCGTATATTTGTTCTGTTTTAGCTTTTGTTTCAGTTATATCTGTTCACTGGGCTTTGTAAGCTCACCAAGACTTTTCTTTTCCTGCGGTGTTTAGCATTCAAGATAAGCTTATGGGATAGCCGATCCGGGTTTGAGAGTAGAGTGAGAGCAGGACTTTACCATAGAGATCTTAGATTTATTTTGAAGTTTTAGCTATTTATGTTTTCTTTTTGAATATTTTGTAAAGGCTTCCGCTTTTGTTTAGTTATTAAAGTTCTGATATGAAACCGTATTGTGATATTCTTTACCCTTGTCGGGTTGGGGTGTTACAAAGATGCTTCTTCAGCCACATGTCAGTCCTTGTACCCCGATAGCCAATCGCTCTCAGCCCAGTAAGCACCTCCATCTGTTTAGAGTGATACACTCCATCAGCATCTTCCAAGCGAAGCTTCCTCCTTATCATTTCTTCCGTAACCACATGCTCTGTTCCGTCAATCGTAGCACCAATCTATGTTTCACTTCGTTTTGAAGCAGATGCCCAAAACTGAGTAACAAGCGATTCAGATATTGCATTCGGAGAATGTGTTAGAGCATAGCAAATCTTGGACCTTTTTAGGAATTCCACCATTGGTTCATACAATTCATAATCTTTAGCTTTTCCCAGAAAAGCAACTTTGTTGTGATCCTTCTTAAATTCAAGTGCCATGTGATGATTTGAGATTTTAGGGTTATGATGCTTGTAAGGAAGTGTTATTTGATGAAGGAGAGGGAATTGGGTTGTTTTGAAGTGGAAGAATGTGAATGGAGAAGTGGTAGTTGTTGCCCAAGTTATAGTCAAAGGAACTAGACCGTTTGGTTGACCGTCGCTTACGTGTATTTCAACTTGACCAAAGAAAGTGTAAAGCTTCAGCAGAAACAGATGGTCAATCTGCTGAAGTAATACACTTCAGCAGCAACCATCAAAGATAAAAATATCTTCGGTAATATTCTAGAAAGTTACTGTGCCAACCACTCGCATTAACTCCCATTGAACCTCGAATCCGTCTATAAAATGATCCCAATGAACACATAACACTTCAACAAAGATCCCCAAAAATCATAACAAACCCTAGTTTCTGCAATGTCCCAAAATTAATCAACCATGAGTAGTTCCAACCCAATCATACTATCATCAGATGACAATGAAACCTCCATAAGCAGTTTTGAAAGGTGGAAGAAAAATTATTTGGCAAGCAATCCAAGGGGCTCATCCTTAAGTTCTTATGTAACACCTTATGAAGACTCAGATGAGGAGGAAACTTCAAAGAGAGTGAAAGAGCCTCCCCTTGCTGTTGTGAAAGAGCCTTCCCTTCCCGTTGAAGATTCTGATGACTCCTGTAAGGAGAGAACATCTTACTCCCAACCTCCAGCACCTCAGCCTCCACGAAGGCCACGAGCCCGAAATCCGCCACTTCCTAAGGATAGAGAGGTGGTTCTAGGTATTTCTGCACCAGGTTTTGGTGCAACAACACACATCGTATAAGGGAAGGGCTTAAGGAGGGTGGATGGATTGCATTTTGGTTGAAAAGAATAGATGAAGCACAAAGGACATATTATTTTTCTCCATCATCATGTGTGGTCATCGCCATCATCAACGTTTTCATCAATCCATCCTCTCCATTTTGATCCTTAGCATCTTTGCCGTATTGGTCATGCATATCCCGCCATTAATGTAGAAGGAATGGGTGGTTATGCAAGACTTCACAAACGCATATCCAGCATCTAGTGTGAAAGATGTGAGCGATCATGCATATCCAACATCTTGTTAGATGTTGGAATAGATGATATGTACTAGAATAGGATAAGTAGAATAGCTCTTTTCTTGTAGTTGCATTGAAGTTGATTGTTAGCTGTAAGCTGTAAGCTGTAATTTGAATGAATGAAAGAACAATTTTTAACTTCAAAACTTGTCTTCATTATTTTATCTTCAGTGGAAACCAATTGCTCACTCCATTACTTAGCTTTCAGTGGAAACAAGCTTTGAGCTAACTAGATCATATACCAAAGGACCATGCTTGATGAGTTTTAACTGAACAGGGCATTCTGCAAAACAAACTCAGAGAAACACAAGAACAAAAACAGAGACAAAACAGACTAAAACTATGAACAAACAGGTGTTAGCAAACAACATATACACAAAGTTTACTATGAAATCCTCCCCTGAGGCATATGCCTCCCCTAAGGCATATGCCTCCTCTTAAACTTTGCAGTTAAGGGAAGAGAAAGATCCACCATTGTTCTTGGGTTTCCAGTAATATTTTGGTCCTTTATCCTTCCAAGAACAATCTGCTGAAGTTTTGACCGATTTGTCAGTAGTGCCCCTCCATCCTTTCCTATGTTTCATAGAGTCAACATATGCAGGCCAATAACCATGTTTAAAATATGTGCTAATAGGTTGCACATGAGGTCTATCAGTTGATCTCCTCCAAGGAGAGTCAGTTCTAGCTTGTGGGACATAAGGTGGAATATTCTTAACATTGGTCCACACAGGTCTAGGTTTCTGTTGAGGAGCATAAGCACCTGATCTTTGTTCATGAAAATCACAATCCTTAATTAAATGAATTTTACTTCCACACACAAAACATGTCTTCCTTTTGGAAGATTGATTCAACAAAGAAGATGTTCTATTACAAGTAGAAGTGCTTAAAACAGAAATATGAAAGGAATTGTTTTTAACAGACATTTTATTCAAAGATTTAAAAGACAAGTCTTCAGAGGAAACAGGCTTGGAGGTGGATTCCTCAGCAGCTATCCTAGAAGGCTTGTATACAGTCTTGGGTGCAAGCTTGGGTGTAGACTCGGGTGTAGGCTTGGGAAGGTCTGACTTATCACTTGGATCATAGCTGGAAGTCGACCCTTGATCTGATGAATTGCCACTATCAGAGAAAGAGACAAAGTCATAAGATGAAGCATCGTTGTCTGACAAGTCTTGTGACTTTTGCGAACAGATGGTGTGATCCATCAAAGTCAACATTAATGGATGGTCGGTGGGCATGAATTCACCTCTAATAGGTCCGGGACCCATGTAAATCACCTTCCTTCCTAAAGTGTTCTAAGCTGCGGTGTAGATTTACGCCCATCTTGCCTAGCTTCCAATCCTACATACTTCTGAAAGCCTAAACCTATTCCTGAGTTCACTGACTGACTACTATAAAGGGCTCTAGCTAGATTGTCACCTGATATTAACCATTGTTTATGTCTAGCTATTTCCTCATCAAGTTTCTCTTTAAGTTCCAGATTCTCAGTAATAGTATCAGCTTTTTCCTTTTCAGTGCGTTTAAGGTTAATATTAGCAATATCTAGATCAAATTGAAGCACCTTAATCTTTTCTTCATAAGCTATCTGATTCTTTTGAAACCACACCTTTTGTCTTTCTAATGTTTTTAACGAAAGTTTATAAGCTTCATTATCAACATAGCATGCGTTGTATTTAGGTTTCATAGTATCATAAGCTTCTTTCAGTTCATTGTATCTTTCACTACAACCAAATATGCAGTTGTGTACCTGAGAAAGTCCCATGAAGGCAAACTGATCATGCCTATCTTCCAAGTGCACCTTGCCGCAATCCTAGCTTCTCTCATCGCCAGCTTCCTCGATTCTGAGTTCATGAGCGCCCAGTTGACTGTTCATCCATGGTGACTAGAGTCTGAAGTGCTAGCTCCCTTCCGATTCTGCCGATATGAGTGATAGCTAGCCCTTTCTACTCTTCCCTGTCTTTGCACTCCTTGAAAAGTGACCCATCCGATGACAAGAGAAGCACTTGACCTTTCTCCTGTCAAACGAAGTGGATCCTTTCCTTGAATCCAAAATTCCTTCCCGCCTTCTCTTCAAACCTCTTGATATCTCATCGAAAGCATGGCCACCGCCATTTCGACTTCATCTCCTCCATCTCAAGTGGGTCCACTTGGTCAAAGTCTTCATATACCGGATCTTCTTGAGTATCATAATCGAAGAACAAATGAGTGAAGAATATCCTCCAATATCTTGCGCGCCGGCTTGAGGATGTGATGGAGTGGGACGATAAGATGATGATGGCAAGTAAGATGGACTTGAAGTATGCATCATCATATTCGAGTGGGATGTCCCAAAAAGGTTGTATGACCGTAAGAGGATGCACGGTAGGGAGATCGACATCGTGTTCAAGAGCTACGAGTTTGTTGTATAGCTCATCAAAAGTGAGCATGTCCACCCCACCTTTAGCTTTTAGGGCTATGCTCACATGTAACCATGATGGAGGCAAAGATCGAAGGAACTTTGAGTTGCTATCATCATTGTCGGGCTTTGCATTCACCGATTCGGTGACTCGAATCTTAATGAAACCCGTCAGATCCTTGTGGATACCCTCTTCTTCGAGATATTGAACTCTTGGAAGTGTTGTCTCAAAGATAGACTTCCTCATCCTCTGGACTCTTCATTCCCACCAAACCTTGCTTTGAGCCATCCGGATGTCCTTTGCATCAACCATGTGGTGAAAATCACCTAAGTGATCTTCGTGAATGGATTGAAGAAGGATGGCTCTTACCTTGTGCTCTCTTTGTACTGCGCAAGAATCTCTTCAGCCAGCTTTTGGGAGGAGCAATGGTGAACTTACCATCAAGATCCGGGATGGTCTTCTTCGACTGTTACCATTCTTCACAATCTCCCATAGATTCCAATCAATATTGGAGATCCAGTTCTGCATCTTCATGGTCCACAGATCATACTCTTCCTTCTTTAGGTAAGGAAACTTACCATTACTGTTGGAGAGACTAAGTTGTTGCATATAGGTGGTGTTGTTTTTGATGTTGTTGGTGGTGGTGACTTCTGATTCATCATCAGTTTAAGGCATTTTGGAAATGTGTTTGGTTGTATGGGGGTGAGGTAAATAAGGTTCTTAGTATCGTAGAGACTCTCCCGAGGCTCTGATACCACTTGTTGAAAACTCTCAGACCTTGACAGATCTTTAGCACTCGTGGATCGTTAGTGTTGCCTATGTAATCATAAGCAAACTAATAGACAGTCTCTAACACTTGTATTCTATAGCGGAAAGTAAACACAAGATGTTATAACTAAGAACACTTAGATCCTCTATGGATCTTTTTATTCACTGAAACTCTATGTTTCAGATCCGTTATCTATTACAAACTATTTGGTTCCTTTTATAAACAAGGAACCCTAATCTCTTACTACTCAATCGACTAAACATGTTTGCATGCATTTAATGACTAAAACATTAAACAAATATAGAGTAGTCTAGTAATACTGCCCATGCAACCTTGGGCCGTTCAAAGATAATAATGAGTGAGAATTTAATTCATAGGCGCATGCGATCCTAGTCGACTTTCACCCTTCAAAGATAACACGAAAATGCTTGTACTCTTGATAGAATCACTTCTTCAGAATCGCTTCTACTTGATGAAACCATCGATAGTAATGTCGTGAAATCCTACTTCACATAATTCCCAACGGACCATATATGGCATTTGGTCACGGTGTTAGTAGCAAATGTGACTTTATAGATTAGCTTTCGACAAGCTAACACAAACTAAACTTTAAACACACATATTAACTTACGTGAACATATGTCTTGGATTTTGGCTACACTTAACGAATGTGTGACAAAACATTTGTGTGACCATATATGGCTTTTGGTCACGTGTTCAAGTGTGTGACATATATTTGTCACTGTTTATATGTATATCGTGACTAATGCTTCAACCTTACTTTTCATTTGTCACTTGTTCCAATTTCGAGATATGGCTAAAGAGTTGGCAAAACATATCACACCCTTAAATAATGTGTGACAAAACTTGACTCTATGATTTAGACACACAAAAATTACTTCATGTGACTAACGATCAAGGTTACTTGTATTTGTCACGCGTTCCAAATTCATATGTGGCTAAATGATCTCAAACAAAATCACGGATACCTTTAGCCACACAACGTTCAATTGTGTGGCGATCTGATTCTAATGGTCACACAATTAAAATTTTCATGTGACTAATTAGTACATGTTGTCAATTTTCAGTACCTTGACCACACAAATATGCGAATGTGTGGCTGTTCCATTTCGACCATGCGTGACCAAATCCCGTTTTTGTACTAGTGACACCTAGTCATTTGGTGTGTGTGCTTGAGTGTGTAAGTGTGTGTTTTTCATATGGAATAAACTTCATGTTTCATCTTTCTTTCTCTAAATACATACGCCCCATATATCATTCAAGTCACCATTTCCTTGCTTCATATTAGTGTTAATGTGATAGAGTTGATAGATATAAGGTCCTACACCTCGTAATAGGCTTGCCCAGATTAAAGTATGAAAAAGATCATCTTTGTTCAGCATGCCAATTGGGAAAAAGCAAGAAATACGCCCATAAACCCAAACCTGCCAACTCAGTTATGGAAGTTTTTTATACTCTTCATATGGATTTATGCGGACCCATGAGAGTGCATACTTTAAACAGGAAGACATATGTGCTAGTCGTGGTTGATGACTATTGTCGGTTTACTTGGGTTAAGGTTTTGAGGTTAAAGGATGAAACTCCATATGTCATCATCAAACTTATTAAACAGCTGTAGGTTCGACTTAATAAAACAGTCATGATTATCCGAACAGACAATGGAACTGCATTTGTGTAGAATCCAAGATCCGGACTCAACTAGGGTATGAGTAACATTGATTGATTGAATGCACAGCGGAATAGAAATCACACAATCAATAACACTAATAAGGTTTTCTTTATTGATAAAAATAAATTACTACTACAACTAATGTACACACGCTATAATCGTGTGTCTAGACTCTCATTAGGAGATGTCTTCTATGAATTGAAATGAAAGGGATAATAGAAAAGGATGATTTATAACTAGATGCCTACCCTCTTTATATAGGAGAGGGAGGTTACAAAAACCCTAGACATAGCTTACTACCAAAGCTATTATTAAATTATCTATAAGGCCCTCATTGTTTCTTCTTTCTTCATTCTTGCTCATTTTGTAATCGACAATTCCCAACAATCTTCCCCTAAACTGGAATTTGACTAGGTTAAGTTCGAGTTTCTTGATAGACAAAACAACCTGTATGAAGAAACAATGCCAAAACATGTCATCACAAATAATCCGCTGCACATCTACTAATCTTCTTCCCCTTTTTGCTAAGAGGGGTCTTGTGAAACTCGTAGACGCTTCCCGTCAAGTGATGCATGTAGATGGTAAGTAATCAGCTTACCCTTAAAATATACTAACCATCTTTTTTTATCACGAAAAAAAAGAAATAATACAATTTTTTTTACAACAAAACAAAAGAAATAAAGCGTAACAGCAAAGAAGTCAAATCAGCAGCAGCATCAAAATAGTGTACTAGTATGAATAGAGAACCAGTAGGAACACCAACGCATGCGTCTTATATCTTGTACTATCCATGTGACTCCAAACTTAGATGAGACACTAGCAAATGTGAGCATTAAGCACCTGTAATCTGTAGATCACACCCCTTCACTAAC
This sequence comes from Chrysanthemum lavandulifolium, assembly GCA_022545495.1. Taxonomy (NCBI): domain Eukaryota; kingdom Viridiplantae; phylum Streptophyta; class Magnoliopsida; order Asterales; family Asteraceae; genus Chrysanthemum; species Chrysanthemum lavandulifolium. The sequence continues at coordinate 65,465,866 of CM040246.1, forward strand.
ACTGAGCACTACAACGTAACTCCTTAAAGTTTTAGCAAATGTGCGCATTAAGTACCTTTAATCTATAGATCTCACCCCTTCGCTAGATTCATCAAGTCTTTGTCACACCATTAATGTATGACCAAGTTATCTCAAAAGTGTTCATCACGCACTTTGAGATATGATAAGACATGCACCTGATCAACCAGTAGGAACTCCAGAACAACCAAAGAAAGAATCGATCGTAAAAACCAAATAAGCAACCAGCAGGAACCGACCAATAGTAACGAATCAAAATATGCAGCCAGTAGGAACACCAAATCAAGCCGAAAGTATGTTAATTACTAGGGTTCATCATTGAATAAATATTCAACTCACCAAGACTAGTAAAACATTAGAAGCACAAACTGTCAAGACCAAAATTAACATATACAACAACCGATCATGAACAAGATAAATGTTATCCGACCGAATTAAATTCCACCGCCAAGATTATAATATTCGAACAAGACCCAACCAGTAGTAACCACTTAACCATCAGTAAACGATCAGCACAAACCAAGATAGCAAGTTAACAACCAATCCGTACCTAGCAAAAATATGACCAGCACTATGTCCTCCAATTAATAGTTAGTCCCACCGTGATATCATAGACCAATAAATATAAAAATAATCATACCCATGTGACCCGTACCAAATATGTCATTGCTTTTTAAGAAAAGCGCAGACTGCATTAACTCCAAGCCCCACGTGAGCAATCATAGAAAATAACCAATCACGAAATTTACAACATGCATGTGATCAAAGAAACCAGTGTTACTGTTGTCCCCATTAACCAATATACCCTATTGACCTATCAAATCAGTTTAGACCAATATAACATCAGCAGTAACTAGTAACATACCCACGAGCCAATCAGCAGAAATGAAACACGGGACCCACGTGATATCATCCAATCAACACAATAATACCAACCAATCAAAACAAACACCCAAATGAATTCAACACATTGGAATGCCGTGAGGGACCCATATCACGTGGCCAGTAATTGAATCAGTAGAAACAAAAAACTATCTCATCATCCAATCACAAACCAAGGACCACCGTAATATCCATATACCTCACCTCATTGAATCCCATCCCACTTGTATCAAGATCTGATCATACAATACCAGTGGAAATTATATCAGTACTCCATGTGAACATGATCTACTCATCTAGCCATACAATACCAGTGGAAATTAAAACGAGGGACTCATCTAATAATATATGATATTGACCGACAACCATTTAACAACAGTTTAACCACGGGATTCCAAAGCATGACATCTAATCGGATCATTGTGATTGATATTGCATAAACGACAAAACACAAATGGAACCGAATAACAAATGACGGCCATAAATAGGTACGAGGTTACCTGTTTGAATCATAAACAAAAGTCAATACCATGAATTATCATCATCAGATCTGCTAAACTGCTTCTTGTCTACTGCCTTTTGCTTTCCACAGCTGCTGCATAAATCCTAATTATCAGAAAACCTTATAAACCCTAGATCGAAAGCCACGAGGCTCTGATACCAATTATAGAATCCAAGATCTAGACTCAACTAGGGTATGAGTAACATTGATTGATTGAATGCACAGCGGAATAGAAATGACATAATCAATATCACTAATAAGGTTTTATTTATTGAGAAATATAAATTACTACTACAACTAATGTACACACACTATAATCGTGTGTCTAGACTCTCTTTAGGAGATGTCTTCTATGAATTGAAATGAAAGGGATAATCGAAAAGGATGATTTGTAACTGGATGCCTACCCTCTTTATATAGGAGAGGGAGGTTACAAAAACCCTAGACATAGCTTACTACCAAAGCAATTATTAAATTATCTATAAGGCCCTCATTGTTTCTTCTTTCTTCATTCTTGCTCGTTTTGTAATCAGCAATTCCCAACAATTTGTAAACAAAGAACTAAGTCAGTTTAACAAAAAGATTGGAATCAGCCATCAAAGAAGCGTCGCACGTACTCCTCAACAGAACGGTGTAGTTGAAAGACGAAATCGGACTCTTGTTGAAACTGCAAGAACTATGTTGATCCACTCAAAGGTTCCAATGTTTTTCTGGGCAGAAGCCATTGCCACTGCATGCTACACCCAAAACAGTTCCCTTATTCACACCACTCATGGAAAAACTCCTTACGAACTCGTTCACAACCGAAAACCAGATCTTTCTTTTCTTCGTGTATTCGGTGATTTATGCTATCAAACGAATGATGGTCAATATTTAGGAAAGCTAAGAGCTAAGGCAGACATTGGATTTTTTGTTGGTTACGCATTAAACAGGAAGGGTTACAAAATCTACAATAAAAGAACCCGAGATATCATGGAAACTATTTACGTCACGTTCGATGAGCTGTCTGAGCAAATGGCTCCTGGACAATCTAGTTCTAGACCCGCATCTCAAAATTTATCTAGTAGTCCTATTAGTTCTTCACTTGTACAGAATCCCTCACCTGCGGTTCCATATGTACCTCCTTCTGAAGAAGACTTGAAGGAATTGTTTGATCCGATGTTTGATGAATACTATGAACCTCTTGATAATGATCATTCTTCACCATGAACAGTGGTGGATCCTAATCCAATCAACACGGATAATCCATCTATTTCTGTGTCTCTATCTCATGAAGCGCCTGCTGCAGATCACTCATCATCATCTTTAAATTCTCAATCTTCGAGTGTACATCATGGTAGTGTTACTGCCTACTCTGATGGAGATAACCCTTTTGCCACTCCCAAAGATGCACCATTTGAAAACATTTTCACCCCTGAACCAAAACCTGAACCATCTTCATTAGGAGATCCTGATTCTGCTACATCTGTTCCTCATCACCAACCACATGAACATCTCAAAAAATGGACACATGATCATCCATTGGACAACATTATTGGAAACCCGTCACGCTCAGTATCCACTTGTAAACAACTTGCCACGGATGCCTTATGGTGCTTCTTCAATTCTGTATTATCAAAGATAGAACCTAAAGATGTCAAATCAGCAATGTTTGAGGACAGCTGGTTTAGTGCTATGCAAAAAGAAATCCATGAGTTTGATCGTCTTGATATATGGGAATTAGTACCAGCTCCAGATTGTGCTATGATCATTGCTCTCAAGTGGATTGATGCAGGTTTTACTGACCAGGTTTTAATATTTATAATGTCTCATTATACCTATGGTCTACCCTAATGAACAAACGGGCAGTGTCCCCGGTCATGTGTAGTGTAGTATTCGGTAAAACCGAGGTCGTCCCAAGAGCTATGTGTGTTGGATTAATACTAAGTCTAGGTGTCACAGTTTTTAAGAATGTTTTAATTAATTAACTACTAAAGCAGATAAAGTCAGAGGTGTAATCAATAGAGGATTGTGGTGCTAACCTAGTTAATCATCCTAGCTAGTAATGTCTACGTCTAATTACTTCCAATTACTTCAAGTGGGGTCAAAGTCGAGAGGATAGCATTTGGTATATTCGCTCTAACCTATCAGCAAAGATGCCACCACTGCAGAAGTCAAGTGTCCCGTCATAAGTCCAGTTGTTCCTGGTCCCCTAAGCCGAGTCATTAAGTACCGCTAAATGCTTGACTTATAATAGTGAGTGCCCGGGTGTTAGCAACTTAAACACTCACCCCCTAATTCTTAAGTTCATCCAAACGGTAGGTGATCATTTGGTCAATCGCACAAGTAGAAAGGGTCATCAGTTAGTCATATCTTACCCTTCCCGTCTCAGTCTACTCACTTAGGGTCGATTGGTCATATCGCTAAGCAACTAGCCTCTACCGCCATTCAAAACTACCAAACAAGGGTAGCTACCAATAAACTATGCATGCATACACTTAGAAATAATTATACGGAAGTAATATAAACGCAAACAAAACAATTAAGGAATCATAACTAGGCCAGCACCAAGAGGTGCTTAGCCGCTCATATTAACCATACAAATCAATTCAATATTCAATGTTACGAAATATATGAATCGAAATTAAAGAAAAGATAAAATGCTAATGCTTATCATAGAGGAGTGATTTCTCTCTTGGAGACAGCTCCGTATGCTCCTCTAGACCTGCCGTTGGCTTCTTCCCACATTCTTTGGTTGTGGTGTGTGAAATGGGATGCTTTGAAATGATGGAAATTATGCGGTATTTATAGGCTAGATCTGGGTTACGGCGTAATTAATAGAATAGTTACGCCTAATCATCTATTTCTTCGTAAATTGCACTAGATCTGCTGGTTACGGCGTAACCTTAGAAGTAGTTACGCCGTATCTTCAATATTTTTTGGTTACTCCGTAGTTTATGCAAGATTTACTCCCTAATATAGTTACGTCGTAGTCTTTTGGGGGAGTTACGCTGTAATCTTCTGATGAGTTAGATTTTTGAGTCACGCTTTAGTTACGGCGTAATGTGAGAGATGAGTTACACCGTAACTTCTTCAAAGTGAGCATACTATGATAAATCTTTGATAATTCTCCAATTCCGCGTCTCTTTAGCTCCAATGCTCGTAATTTACCTAAAAGCGGAAAATAATGGAAAACAAGCATAAATCCATATAAATGATATAAATTACAAGCATTACTCGGGGAAATTGACACTTAATATTCAGGATAATTTGATGTTAACAAATATCCTCCCACTTGAACTCTACTTGCCCTCAAGTAGACCTTATTAGATAGATTCCTAAAAAGATATCTCCCATAACCTAGAAAATATAAGTTTACAAATCCCTTATGCTAGAATAAAACAAAGCTGAACACCTCACGGAATGGGAACGAAACACTCAAATCTCTCAACTATTCTAAGTGTCAATTTCGGGGTGATCACTCAATCTCACAGTCATAGCATGTATTCTATCATAAGCTTGGCTGGTACACAAATATCCACCACTAGATTTAAGGGCTAAACAATTTTCGAAGGCAATATCGGTAGACACGACAAAGGTTAAGGGGTTCACTCGTCATTACTAACATGTCACGGCGAAGTAGACAAAATCAATGATACATGACCAAATCCATGACCAGGACCCCAAAGATTGCTCGCTGCATCACCTAGACACGCTTCATGACTAAAGGGTAGGATAAGACATGGGATATATAAATGATGTAAAATAAAAATCAATCAGATAGTTTAAATCTATAACCAAGTAATCACCACTTATCGTCCGCCCAAAGGTCAAGCTTCGAAGTACTATTTTGCACTTTTTAAAGTTTAGGGTATTAAATGATCCACCAAGTTCATGGTCATAATATGTATTTTGGCCAAATAAACATGAGAAGTGATAAACATGCCTAATTTCATGCCTAACAAAGAGATGAAACATATGGAATAATCAAAGGTTACGATTAAGAAAGAGAAAATGCATGCTACACTTGTCATATGTTGTATGGATTAGTCTCATATTTAAACATACAAATTAGTCACATATATTAATTTCCATTAAAAATAAAGGAAAAGAAAGAATGTTATATTTTAAACATGTCCATTATTGGCACACTTTTAAAAGTTATTAGCACACTCCACAGTACGAATGGTTAAAGCATACTCCGTACAAAATTGTAGGCAAATAAAAACCAGCTCGTTTGTCAAGTTAAACACTAAAGAGCGGTTAAAGATGACTATTAGTCTCAATGCATATTTCCGACACGTCATGAAAGACTTAGAGAAGAGTTATTTTACATACAAAATTTTTTGATCATTATATGTAGTTTGGTCATTATTAGCACACTAACGGATATATTTGAGAAGAGTTATACTAAAAAGCGGTTAAAGATGACTAACTGTAGTTTGGTCATTATATGTAGTTTGGTCATTATTAGCACACTAATGGTTATATTGGTCGTAGTTTGGTTTTTGTCCAAATCCACTCATATTTTGGAAAAAAAAATAAAAAAAAAAATAATGTGAAAAAATTCATGTCCAAGAAAAACTCAAAAACTTAAAGTTTTCTATCATTTCCTTTCTCTTCCCTATAGAAAATAACTCGAGAATGTTGATCTCCATTTATATAGGCCGTAAGCTAAAAATTCAAAAATACTCCGTACAAAATTGCAGTTGAATAAAAAATAAGAAGTAATTGGCACACTTTTAAAAGTTATTAGCACACTCCACAGTACAAATGGTTAAAGCATGTTATATTTAATTTACAACTTTCTAATACAGTTAGTGAAGTGTGTCAATAAATTATGAAAGTGTGTCAATCAATTCTCATAAAAATTATGTACAATATTAAGTAAGGTTGAACATTGGCTTTTTGACTTTTATTGTGTAATAATTTTTTTTAAAAATATTGTGTATTAATTGGAGCTATGAAATCTAGACTCTTGGAATTCATCATATTTTCTGCCGCAAATACTGTACCAACTCATTACCTCATCGTCTTTTTGACTAAAAAAACATAATCGTATGTTATTAAAAGGCCCCTAAATAAACTTATTTAATCCAACAAACAAACACAAATTATTACATCAATCATTTAATTTAGACAAAAATGCACCGTTGGTCCTTAAGCTTGTTCAAAACCATCGCTTTTGCCCAAAAGTTGAGCTTTTCGTCACCGGTAGTCAAAACCTTGAGATTTTGAGGCCAAACTGGTCCCTCGACCCGTAATGCTCAGGTCAACGTCCCGTTATATGTCCATAAATCCTATTATCCATTTTATTTTGAGTATATGATCATCTTTTAATCGTGACAATTTTTTCTATCTCTCGATGTACTCTGTAGCAAACGTCTAATCCATTTTTCCGTCATTATGTCTAATAAAATTAAGCCGTGTACTCATTGGTCATCCCCAAACTTGTTTTGGAAGCCTACCCAAAAAACCATAATGCAATGTCACTCATGAAATCTAATAATCTAAGTAAGAAATTAACAAGTCCGAACTTTGGATTTACTCTATGGCAAATTAGAGAACAACATTTCTTTGATGACCATGAGATAGAGCAAAACTCTGCAATCAGGAGATATGGTATTTTTTTCTTTGATAATCATTTACACTGATATATTTGTACGATTGATTAAGGTATTTTCTTTTATGGTAAAATAATGATAACCGTGTTTTGTTATGTGTTTCAACAGCTGGTCGATCGGGTTCGCTTAGCATGTGGTTTCATCATAATGGTCTAGTCAGAAACTGGTCAGGTAGAATATACGAAGGAGGTAAGGAATGTCAAGTTGATTATGTGTAAATGAATGAGGTATCTGTTGATGAAATGGATGCTTTATAACATCAAATTATCATGATATTCTAAGTGTTAATTTCCCCTTTTTATTGTCATATTATGCTTAAAATGCCTTTAGAATCATCCTTATTCCTTCTTATTTCATTTCAGAAATTATTTACTATGAAGAAGCGGTATTTGGACATTTCAAAGCTCAAGGATGGATTTATCTCACATTTACTAAAGACCACGTCGTAACTAAGTGATGAAGTTACGCCGTAATCATTTTTATGAAGAATACGGCGTAACAAAGTAATAGAATTACTACGTAATATGACTACGTATCGTGATATGGCATTTTTTAAAGACTACGGTGTAACCATCAGCTCAGGTTACGTCGTAACCATGGATAAGCATTAAAGTTATGAAGACTACGGCGTAACAATCATATCAGGTTACGCTCTAACTACGAATAAGCATCAAGTTATGAAGAACTACGGCTTAACTAGTTCATAAGTGTTATGTCGTAGCTAGGTTTTACGCCCATAAATATTCAAAGATTTCACCATTTTTAATCATCTCTCCTTTCCCAAACCTTTCTAAGGTTTGGGGAGATAAAACACAGAAGAAGAAATATGGCTTAGGAGCATGAGGAATGAAGTTCTCGTCTACGATTTCCTTTGTATTCGAGTTTCGAATCTTGAAGCACATATTGAGGGGGAGATAAGAATAACCTTGGTTTGCTAAACTCTACTGTAAACTCTGACTACCACATATTACTAGTAAGAGGTGGCTATAATGTCTGAATTTGAATGAAAAAGTGTTGTTTGTTTTTCTATAATTGTCTGAATGGTTTTAATTTTCTCATTTTTAAGTATATATTAATGATGCAGGTTTTACTGACCAGCTCTTAATATTTATAATGTCTCGCTAAACCTATGGTCTACCCTAATGCACTAACGGGCAGTGTACCCGGTCGTGTGTATTGTAGTAAATGGTAAAGCCGAGGTCATCCCAAGAGCTATGTGTGTTGGATTATTATTAAGTCTAGTGTCATAGAATAATAGTTGTTTCGATAGGGAATTAATTGATTAAACTACAAATGCAGAATAAAATAAAGCAGATAAATAGATGAAGGGAAATCAATAGAGGAATAGTGGTGCTAACCTAGTCAATCATCCTAGCTAGTAATGCCTACGTCTACCTACTTCCAATTACTTCAGGTGGGGTCAAATTCGAGAGGACAACATTTGGTCAATTCGCCCTAACCTATCAGCAAAGATGCCACCACAGGAGAAATCAGGCGCACCGTCATAAGTCCTATTGTTCCTAGTCCCCTAAGCCAAGTCATTAAGTACCGCTACATGCTAGATTCTAAATAGTGAGTGCCCGGCCGTTAGGAACTTAGACACTACACCCCCAGTTCTTAAGTTCATCCAAACGATAGGTGATCGCTTGGTCAAATCGCACAAGTAGAAAGGGTCGTCGGTTGGTCATATCTTACCCTTCCGTCTCGGTCCGCTCACCTAGGGTCGGTTGGTCATATCTCCTAGGCAATTGGCCTCTACCGCCATTCAAAACTACCGAACCGGGTGACTACCAAAGAACTATGCATGCATACACTTAGAAATAATTGTACGGAAGTAAAGGTAAACGTAAACAAAACAATTAAGGAATCATAACTAGGCTAGCACCAAAGGGTGCTTAGGCACTCATATTAACCATGCAAATCAATTCAATATTCAATTGTACGAAATGCATAAATTGAAAGAAATAAGAAAGGCTAAAGCTTATCGTAATGGAGTGACTTCTCCCTTGGAAAAAGCTCCGTATGCTCCCCTAGACCTGCCTTGAGCTTTTTTCCACATTCTTAGAGTATTGTGTGTGGAAGGGGATGATTAGAAATCTTGGAATTGTGAGGTTTTTATAGGCCGTGCGGGTTACTACAAGGCACCAATACAGGAGTTACGCCGTAACCTTCAATTTCCTCGTAAATACACTAGATCCGCTAGTTACGGCATAACCTTATTAGTGGTTACGCCGTAGTCTTCAATAAACTTCGGTTCGTCGTAAGTGATGCGATGAGTTACGGGCGTAAGTATCGGCGGCGTAGAACCTCTTTTGACCTAATGGAGTAACGTCGTAATTTTTGGGAAGAGTTACGTCGTAACCTCTTGATATGTTGGTATTCTGGGTCACGCAATAGTTACGGCATAATGTGAGAGAGGAATTACGCCGTAACTTCTTCAAAATAGGCATACCGTGATGAATCTTTAGTAATGTTTCCATTTTCGCGTCTTTTTAGCTCCAATGCTCGTAATTTACCTGAAAGTGGGAAACAATAGAAAACAATCGTAAATCCATATAAATGATATAAATAACGAGCATTATTGGGGGAAATTGACACTTAATATTCAGGACTATTTTATGTTATCAAATATCCCCGCACTTGAACTCTACTTTCCCTCAAGTAGACCTTATTAGATAGATTTCTAAAAGATATCTCCCAAAACACGAAAATATGAGTTTACAAATCCCTTATGCTAGAATAAAACAAAGTCGAACACCTCACGAAAGGGGAACAAACACTCAAATCTCTCAACTATTCTAAGTGTCAATTTTGGGGTGATCACTCAATCGCACAGTCATAGCATGTATTCCATCATAAGCTTGGCGGTTACACAAATCTCCACCACTAGAGTTAAGGGCTAAACAATTCTCGAAGGCAATATGGGTAGACACGAAAAAGGTTAAGGGGAGACTCCTCATTACTAACATGTCATGGCGAAGTGGACAAAATCAATGTTACATGACCAAATCCATGGCCAAGACACCAAAGATTGCTCGCTGCATCACCTAGACATGCTTCATGACTAAAGGGTAGGATAAGACATGGGATATATAATTGGTGTAAAATGAAAAATAAGCAGGTATTCTAAATCTATAACCAGTCATCACTACTTACCGTCCGCCTAAAGTTCAAGCTTAGAAGTCTAGAAACCGGATCATGAAATGCAAGGTAGATGTGTCAATTAGAGGACGTTGTGATGGGCACACTACCTTTTCTTCTACAATCTTCAAATGTGACCGAGGTGGCCTCCTCGATGCTAATCAATAAAGCTCAAACTATAGTGCTTATAACATCACACTTTACAATATCATAACTCAATCAACTTTTTTTTTTCTTTTTTTCGAATCATTTTTTTTTTCAACATAACATAATAACATAACATCCCCCCACTTGAGATGAACAATGGGAATTTGGAGGGTCTTCAATGATCTTCATAAATGTTGTCGATGAGAGCGTGATTTCCGAACCTTTCCACTTGAACCTTGAACTTAGGCAAATGATGACTTCCCAATCACAAATAAAGACTACAGGTAGGATAAGGTGTATATGTGTAAAAAAACAATATATTGGGTTGAAAAAATGAAAGGAATGGCTCAGAAGGGTGTATCTAGGGGTATCTTGCACTAAAGGTGAGTTCAACAAAATGGTTTCACATGGGGGTCGAAAAGTCGAGGTGACTAATCGATAGACTCACAATGGTAGGCTGTTTGGGTGATAATCCTATAATATTGCCTTCTAAAACTGAAAAGTCCAAATACATCAAACTAACTCAACATACCTTGTCTATGGTCTCGAAATTATGCAAAGGCCAAGTTCTAAAGTTTACAAGCTACCGGCACACTCATAATTTGGTGGATTTGGGGTAAAATGTTGGAAACGGATAAGGCTAATCTCACCATGTAATGTCAAGGGTTGTATGTGCTCGGCTAAGGTCTAATCTAGTTAGGTTCGGAAAAACATGTCAAAATTTTAAAAATAGCATAATTTTTAAAATAAACTAGAAAAATGAAGGCGAAATAAATTTCAAGAGATAATTCTACTCCGTCCCCACTTGAATTGTACAAAGTCCCTTTTGTACTAGGCATTAAAATAAAGGTGAAGAGAAAGGTAGAATTAGGCGAGAACTTCCCGAATTTGCTCCAAAAGAAGAAGGCCCACGAAAAGAACCGTGCCTTCGTTTAAGCGTCATGAACAAACTTCAATCCCTGAAATCACAATACCGACAAGCATAATTCTAAAAAGAAAAAAAAATGAAAAAAAACAAACCTAACTCACTTTCGTAGGAATCACGGTTGCATTTAGCGAATTCAACAAGCCTTTTAAACTACTTGGTGTCCCAAGTGGACGAGTGAAGTCTCGTGAGGGTTTACAGAGAACACACCCACAAAGTTCATTTAAAAACTAATACAAGATTATTGTGTTTTAAAATGAAAGAAATAAAGCCGAGGAAAGTTACGTCGTAACTCCTATGATGGAGTTATGCCGTAACTGGCAAAACCTGGTATGAGCTAAAGAGCGAGTAATTACGGCGTAACCATTGAGATGGTATTACTCTGATGCAGGTTTTACTGACCAGGTCTTAATATTTATAATGTCTCGCTAAACCTAAGGTCTACCCTAATGCACTAACGGGCAGTGTACCCGGTCGTGTGTAGTGTCGTAAATGGTAAAGCCGAGGTCGTCCCAAGACCTATGTGTGTTGGATTATTATTAAGTCTAGTGTCCCAGAATAATAGTTGTTTCGATAAGGAATTAATTGATTAAACTACTAATGCAGAATAAAATAAAGCAAATAAATGGATAAAGGGAAATCAAAAAGGGAATAGTGGTGCTAACCTTGTCAATTATCCTAGCTAGTAATGTCTACGTCTACCTACTTCCAATTACTTGGTGGGGTCAAATTCGAGAGGATGACATTTGGTCAATTCGCCTAACCTATCGGCAAAAGATGCCACCACAGGAGAAATCGGGAACACCGTCATAAGTCATGTTGTTCCCGGTCCCTAAGCCAAGTCATTAAGTACCGCTACATGCTAGATTCTAAATAGTGAGTGCCCGGCCGTTAGGAGCTTAGACACTACACCCCCAGGTTCTAAAGTTCATCCAAACGATAAGTGATCAGTTGGTCAAATCGCACAAGTAGAAAGGGTCGTCAGTTGGTCATATCGTACCCTTCTCGTCTCAGTCCGCTCACCTAGGGTCAGTTGGTCATATCTCCTAGGCAATTGGCCTCTACCACCATTCAAAAGTACCGAACCAGGGGTGACTACCAAAGAACTATGCATGCATACACTTAGAAATAATTGTACGGAAGTAAAGGTAAATGTAAACAAAAAAATTAAGGAATCATAACTAGGCTAGCACCAAAGGGTGCTTAGCCGCTCATATTAACCATGCAAATCAATTCAATATTCAATTGTACGAAATACATAAATTGAAAGAAATAAGAAATGCTAAAGCTTATCGTAATTGAGTGACTTCTCCCTTGGAAACAGCTCCGTATACTCCCCTAGACATGCCTTGAGCTTTTTTCCACATTCTCATAGTATTGTGTGTGGAAGGGGATGATTAGAAATGCTGGAATTCGTGGGGTATTTATAGGCCAGGTCTGGGTTACGGCGCAACCAATACAGGAGTTACGCCGTAACCTTCAATTTCCTCGTAAATGCACTAGATCTGCTAGTTACGGTGTAACCTTATTAGTGGTTACGCCGTAGTCTTCAATAAACTCGGTTACGGCGTAAGTGATGCAGTAGTTACGGCGTAAGTATCAGCGGCGTGTAACCTCTTTTGACCTAATGGAGTTACGTCGTAACTTTTAGGAAGAGTTACGCCGTAACCTCTTGATAAGTTGGTATTCTAGGTCATGCAATAGTTACGGCGTAATGTGAGAGAGGAGTTACGCCGTAACTTCTTCAAAATAGGCATACCATGATGAATCTTTAGTAATGTTTCCATTTCCGCGTCTTTTTAGCTCCAATGCTCGTAATTTACCTGAAAGTGGAAAACAATAGAAAACAAGCGTAAATCCATATAAATGATATAAATAACGAGCATTATTGGGGGAAATTGACACTTAATATTCAGGACTATTTGATGTTATCAAATATCCCAAGACTTGAACTCTACTTGCCTCAAGTAGACCTTATTAGATAGATTTCTAAAAGATATCTCCCAAAACCGGAAAATATAAGTTTACAAATCCCTTATGCTAGAATAAAACAAAGTCGAACACCTCACAAAAGGGGAACAAACACTCAAATCTCTCAATTATTCTAAGTGTCAATTTCGGGGTGATCACTCAATTGCACAGTCATAGCATGTATTCTATCATAAGCTTGGCGGTTACACAAATCTCCACCACTAGAGTTAAGGGCTAAACAATTCTCGAAGACAATATGGGTAGACACGACAAAGGTTAAGGGCAGTGATAAGGTTTTAAAATGTACCTTTTTGAGGAGTCGTTTAAGCCCTTATTTGATCACTTTTGTATCCGTTATTACTTAATATCGTTCCTTTTCACTTTTTAGGTCTCTTGAAGGCAAATTACTGGAATGACACTTATTTAGGCGAAAAGGCGCGGATATCTGAAGAAAATGGCCAAAGTCAAGAATCGAGACACTCAGTCGCTAAAATACAAGGGACGGCGTCCATCGCTTAATCGCGACATTGTCGCATCACTTTAATGACTCGGAGCCAAATTACTTATTTTCAAGTGGCGGTGTCGGGCTTTAAAAGAGTAGGTCGTCGCAACTCGAGCGGCCTAGATTTGATCCGAGACGGTGTCGAGGCGAAGGGACGGCGTTACAAGCATAAGGTGATGCCGTCGCAAGACTAACGTGGCCAAGACGAAACCCTAATGACGGCGACCGATGGCGTCACAAATCATAAGGTGACGTCGTCGCGATTGTAATCTTATATATAGTATCCGAATTTTTCGCTTTAGTGTGTAGTCTTTTGGAGTAAAACCTAAACCGAACCAAGGTCGTCTTGTACAAGATTTTAGGGTTCCAAACCATATCTTACATCAAGATAAGTTTTTTACTTCATTAATTCAATTATGTCTTCAATTAATTGTGTGTATGCTTGCATGCTCTCCATGTCCGGCTAATTTACTTGTGTGTTTGCTTAGGGAATATGAAACTTAATTATTGAATATTGATTGGTTGTCTCTTATCTTAAGTGTTAATGATCTAGTAATGCGATAGGTCATTCGTTGTGTAGTTAATGCTTGATTAATCTTTGTGAACCTTAGACTATAACACCTAGAGTAGTTGTAGGCTAAACCATCCAAAGAGTACCTTAGAGTTAGAGTCTATAATTCCTAGAGATTTTGTAGACAAGACCCTTTGATAGTTTCTAAGAGTTAGGGATAAGCGCATACCCTACGACCTTAGACACACAACGCGATTAAGAATAAGGGCGTGACAATTCAACCATCAATAGGAGATAATTAAGGAGTAATAAAACCTAAGTAAACACATTTTTAATCATCATACGAGCACACAATAATTAGACATAGACTATCCTCACCACTAGGATAGATAATTAGATAAGTAAAGTAATCGGTAGAAATACCAACCCCTCCCCATAAAATATAAAAATGCAAAATAATCATCCTCACCTTTAGACTTAAATCGACATACACTTGACCCTAACGACACTATTCCGTGAGAACGATATCAATACCCGTGGCTTACCCTAATACTACACTACAACGATTAGGTTCATCGCCTAGGGTGTTATAAAACTTGCTCGAAGAAAAGGAAGTTCCTTTGACCCCGAGCGACACGTGTGGCGTTATCAAGTTTTTGGCGCATTGCGTGGAATAGTTATTGTTTAGGCTTGATTTATATCTCGTTTAGGTCTACTCACAAGATTCCTATCAAGTGAGAGTTTTTATTTTTATTAGCTTCCTTGTAGTCTATCCCCCTTCTTTGTGTTTGTGTTCGTAAAACCCTTTTCATTTGTCGCTATGCCAAGTGAAGTTGCATTTGAATCATTAACAAATGAGGAACAATTGAATTTCGCAAGTTGGGTTGGTTTTTATTGTTCTAATGAATTTGTGAGTGATCTTAGAGATATCCAAAAGGAGACGGGTGTAAGGTTGGATGGATTTGATATATTTTGTACTTGTGTGGCTTTTATTCAACAATCGTTGTCGGATCAACTCCTTTTAGTGAGACCATCGGAGAATTTTTAGAAAAGCCTCCTATGCATAAACCATCAGTTGAATGATCTTAGGCCCATGATCAAAAAGACCTAGTTTTTAAGAACATGGAACCTAAACCCGAACAAGATTTTGAGATGGTTAGAGTTGAACCACCTATTTGCATGTGTGGGATAGATTTCAAAACATATGACACGCGTGAGGAATCCTTTAGGCAAATAGAACATAGTGATCAAATTTTTGAGAATGATTCTTATGAATCGGGCCAAGAATTTGAAATGGCCAAGAAGGATTTGAGATGCTTAGGAGTGTATATGGGTTAGATCATACTAAAACACATGATAAACATTTAGAAGATCTAGATATAATGGAGAGTAAGATGGAAACTCCAAGCCCACAAGCCCTACCATCACTTGAGGAACACACATCGCCTATAACTTACCCTGAAGAAGTAGAAGAGACTATAGGAACCCCAATTGATATAGAACCTTTGGACCAAACGCCACTAGAGAATGTAGGTTTAGTTGCTTGTTGTCATGACCTCTCTCTAGTCCTAGGGAAGTTACTAATTTTGATGAACCGGAGCCTCAACCAAAACCTTACCCAATTTTACGTCTTTAGATGTGAATCTTGAATTGAATTAGGCCCCAATCCACCCATCAAAATAGATAGTCCGGTAGTTGCTTGATAAAGGTGCTAGACTCTAGGCCATGTAGAGTGAAAGCTAATATAGGAGTAACCCATGACCTTACACACTTATATCACCCATTCATGGTTGATAACAAGAAACATTATGGGTTTAAACCGGGTTTATTAGGTCAAGATAGATCCTTAACTAAGAATCTTTTGAAGTTGATAGAAGATGATCCATTTTTAGGAAAGAGATTTGATTCACCCGCTACACCAATAGAATTAGGTAAGGTTATAATGAATGGAGCACACTCCTTTGAGCATATAAATCACCCATCACCCTCTCTCCCGGTAGCAAATTTCCACCCTAAGGGTGTGTATTGCTACTATCACCCACTTAAACTTAAGTGTAGGAAAACCTCCCTTTATCCTTTAAATAAGGGTAGAGTCAAGCTCGTGACTCGAACAAAAACAAGCGCTTCTTGGGAGGCAACCCATGTGCATTTGTTTTTCTATTTCATTTGTGTGTCGTATATCTTTTATTAATTGTTTATTCTCATGTTTGAATTTGTAAAAATGCTTTATTTTGTCTTTAACCTCGTCTTAATTACATATAAAGGTATTTTACATAAGGGATAAGTGTAGGGAGGATTACACACATTTTCAAAAGAAACGTGAACATGAGAATTTCAATTATTTAAAACATATACATGTGTGTTTGTTCGAGTCAAATGCTTGTATCGAGTCATAATGGATGTTATTGCAGGAAATTTTTCCAGATTTTAACGGTAAAATTTTCCGTATCGTTTTCAGAAAATCGTAGACCGGTTTACGTCATGATAACTGACGTCGGGAGGAGTAAAACGCTACTACTTTTTCTCGTTTTCTATGCTCCTTATAAATTTTTGGAATTTTCTAGGTCTTAATTTTCTAAAAAATCTGCAAACATCCATTCCACAAGCATTATATTTTATTTAAGTCTGGAATTACATCTTGCTGTGATTTTTCTTTGTTCGGTTTGATGCGTTGGGTTTTCTGTTTTCTTAAAGTGTGCAGGTTTTATTTATCAAGAAGAAGAAACATAAGATTGGAAGGAGCTTTTCACGCATACATTCTTCTTGGGAAAGATTTAACCATTACTTTACACGGATCCTACCGAGCTAATCAGGGGAGTATTAGTTTCTTTCGTTTTTTAATTACCTTCCATTATCATTACTTTGATACTTTCGGGGAACATTGGGGACAATGTTCAGTTTAAGTGTAGGGAGGGAAAATAAAATGGGAACTTTGTAACTATGCTTATCCTTGATTGTTTGCTTTGTCCAATTGCATTTGTGTAATAAACCATGATAAAATGTCGGTTAGGGTAATTTTGGCACCAAATTTAAAATTTTTCATGACATATAGGAGTGGGCCATTAGTCTTAATAAAAGCGTCTCACGGATAGGAAGTTACATGACTAGCACAAAAACCCTTTACCACCTAAATTCCACCCAAAATGTGAGGATCGCCCTTAGATTAGTAGGAATTAAAGCATACATCTTTAATGCTTAGAGTGTGAACCGGTAGTATAATAGATTCTAGAACTTGTTTTGTGATGCATCCCGAGATCACTAGTAAGACTACACTTGTGTAGTTAGGAATAACTAAATGATAAGAGGCATTAGGATAACCCTTGTTTGATACCGTAATATAATTACTTCTTCCACATCGGTTGAGTAATTCCACACACCCTTTGCGTTGTACTCATCTTTAGTACACGATACCCTAGTTAACCCCTCGAGCCTATCCTTTTCGCGGTTCTCGTGATGTTTCGGTTTTCCGGAATATCAATGAAGAGCATTGTTTACACCCCACCCCAAATGTACACCAAATCGTCTTAGCCTACCCTCAGATGCACTCACTTTTAGTGCACTATTGTTATCACCCTAAAACCCTTAGTTCAATTATCTAGTTGCTTGCATGAGTTGCTAAGTCGAGTCATATCCTTTGTATACGATTTTGGGACGATTGGGACTCATGGGAAAAGTTAAAGTTTATGAATTCTTTGGGAAGGGCGTTAAATTCAAATTCCCTTTATTTGCATAATAATGTACTCCAAGTGTTTTGATCTTTTCAATTCGGGTCAAATTAGTGTTAGAGTAATAAAACTCAAGTGTAGGGATGTGCCTATAAATCCCTATCATTTTGATGTTACCGTAGAGGATGGTAGAGTAAAGTGTATAATATATATATATATATATATATATATATATATATATATATATATATATATATATATATATATATATATATATATATATATATAGCCCGTTCCATTGAGAAGGTTTTATTTTGAGAAGATTGAGAAATCTTCGTTTGAGCAAATTGATTCATGTTTTTTATTTGATTCACAAGTAAACATCATTTTATGGTGAATCGAATATATAAATCACAAATTTGATTCACAAATCATTGTTAAAATCGAGTTATTATGATGATTCATTAAATTTGTACAGATGATTCAGTATTCTACATATATTGCAAAATCGAGAGATTTTTAACATTGATTCAAATCTTTTTACACATTTTGAAGTTTAATCACATTAAAATGTGTTTTACGCTTGAAAAACATGAATCAAAGTTAAAAATCTATCGTTTTTGAAAACCTTCTCAATCTTCTCAAAATAAAACCTTCTCAATCGATCCGGATTCTATATATATATATATATATATATATATATATATATATATATATATATATATATATATATAGCGAGAGAGAGAGAAAAAGAAAAAAAATAGAGTGTTGAAAAAAACCAAAAAAATACGGGCTACCATCCTACATCTATCCTTTAAATTTATGTTTGTTTGTTTGAGTTATCTAGAGTTTAGAGTGCGAATCTTGGCTTAGCAACGCCATTCTTCGTAAGCTTGTAACATAAAGATTTTTGACTTGCCACCACTAAATAACCTATCCCACCAAACCCTTTGTTTCCTACCATAAGCCTAACATTACAACCCTTTAAAAGACCAATTTGATAGTCTTTCCTAGGTGCTTACGCCAAAGCGATGGAGGTTTGATATATTCTCAATCCTATGGTAATCTATGTACTAGGACCGGTTAATAAGTGTTTATCTTCCATTTCCAACTTTTTATATTTCATATACACCCGAGAGATGTGAGTATCCAAACACCCCATGTGAGGTGCTAGTATGTAATTTCCGTGCTTGTTATGTCTTTTTCCGGGCTTATATGTGTTGTGGATTGTTCTAAACCAATGCTTCGTGACCCCTAACGTATAAATTAATTGGCTAAAAACACATGTGCTGAGGACAAGCAAATACCAAGTGTAGGGATATTTCATAAGGTTTTAAATGTACCTTTTTGAGAGGTTGTTTAAGCCCTTATTTGATCACTTTTGTATCCGTTATTACTTAATATCGTTCCTTTTCACTTTTAGGTCTCTTGAAGGCAAATTCTTTGGAATGGCACTTATTTGGACGAAAAGGCGGATATCTGAAGAAAATGGCCAAAGTCAAGAATCGAGACACTCAAGTCTTTGAAACACAAGGGACGGCATCATCGCTTAATCGCGACGCCGTCGCATCACTTTGTGACGGCCAAGAGCCAAATTGCTTATTTTCAAGTGACGGTGTCGGGCTTTAAAAGAGTAGGTTGTCTCAACTCGCACCGCCTAGATTTGATCCAGACGGCGAGATCGAAAAGGACGGCGTCACAAGCATAAGGTGACGCCGCCGCAAGACTAACGTGGCCAAGAAGAAACCCTAATGACGGCGACCACGGCGTCCACAAATCATAAGGTGACGCCGTCGCGATTGTAATCTTATATATTGAATCCGAATTTTTCAATTTTAGTGTGTAGTCTTTTGGAGTAAAACCTAAACCGAACCAAGGTCGTCTTGTACAAGATTTTAGGGTTCCAAACCCTATCTTACATCAAGATAAGTTTTTACTTCATTAATTCAATTATGTCTTCAATTAATTGTGTGTATGCTTGCATGCTCTCCATGTCCCATTAATTTACTTGTGTGTTTGCTAGGAATATGAAACTTAATTATTGAATATTGATTGGTTGTCTCTTATCTTAAGTGTTAATGATCTAGTAATGCGATAGGTCATTCGTTGTGTAGTTAATGCTTGATTAATCTTTGTGAACCTTAGACTATAACACCTAGAGTAGTTGTAGGCTAAACCATCCAAAGAGTACCTTAGAGTTAGAGTCTATAATTCCTAGAGATTTTGTAGACAAGACCATTTGATAGTTTCTAAGAGTTAGGATAAACGCATACCCTACGACCTTAGACACACAACGCGATTAAGAATAAGGATGTGACAATTCAACCATCAATAGGAGATAATTAAGGAGTAATAAAACCTAAGTAAACACATCTTTAAATCATCATACGAGCACACAACAATTAGACATAGACTATCCTCACCACTAGATAATTAGATAAGTAGAGTAATCGGTAGAAATACCAACCCCCCAAATCCAAACCCCGAGATTCGTACCTTTCCATTCATAAAATATGAAAATACAAAATAATCATCCTCACCTTTAGACTTAAATCGACATACACTTCACCTAACGACACTATTCCCCAGAGAACGATATCAATACCGTGGCTTACCCTAATACTACACTACAACGATTAGATTCAACGCCTAGGGTGTTATAAAACTTGCTCAAGAAAAGGAAGTTCCTTTGACCCCGAGCGATGCGTGTGCGTTATCGTGAGACTCGTCATTACTAACATGTCACGTCAAGTGGACAAAATCAATGATACATGACCAAATCCATGGCCAAGACACCAAAGATTGCTCATTGCATCACCTAGACATGCTTCATGACTAAAGGGTAGGATAAGACATGGGATATATAATTGGTGTAAAATGAAAACAAGCGTGTAGTCTAAATCTATAACCACCATCACCACTTACCGTCCGCCCAAAGTTCAAGCTTAGAAGTTTAGAAACCGGATCATGAAATGCAAGGTAGATGTGTCAATTAGAGGACGTTGTGATGGGCACACTACCTTTTCTTCTACAATCTTCAAATGTGACCGAGGTGGCCTCCTCGATGCTAATCAATAAAGCTCAAACTATAGTGCTTATAACATCACACTTTGCAATATCATAACTCAATCAATTTTTTTTTATTTTTTTTTTCGAATCATTTTTTTCAACATAACATAATAACATCCCCCCACTTGAGATGAACAATGGGAGTTAGGGGGTCTTCAATGATCTTCATAAATGTTGTCGATGAAAGCGTGATTTCCGAACCTTTCCACTTGAACCTTGAACTTAGGCAAATGATGACTTCCCAATCACAAATAAAGACTACATGGTAGGATAAGGTGTATAGGTGTAACGAAACAGAATATTAGGTTGACAAAATGAAAGGAATGGCTCGGAAGGGTGTATCTAGGGTATCTTGCACTAAAGGTGAGTGCAACAAACCGGTTTCACATGGGGTCGAAAAGTCGAGGTGACTAATCGATAGACTCACAATGGTAGGCGATTGGGTGATAATCCTATAATATTGCCTTCTAAAACTGAAAAGTCCAAATACATCAAGCTAACTCAACATACCTCGTCTATGGTCTTGAAATGATGCAATGGCCAAGTTCTAAAGTTTACAAGCTACCAGCACACTCATAATTTAGTGGATTTGGGGTAAAATGTTAAAAAAGGATAAGGCTAATCTCACCATGTAATGTCAAGGGTTGTATGTGCTCGGCTAAAGTCTAATCTAGTTAGGTTCGGAAAAACATGTCAAAATTTTAAAAATAGCATAATTTTTCAAAATAAACTAGAAAAATGAAGGCGAAATAAAGTTCAAGAGATAATTCTACTCCGTCCCCCACTTGAATTGTACAAAGTCCCTTTGTACTAGGCATTAAAATAAAGGTGAAGAGAAAGGTAGAATTAGAGCGAGAACTTCCCGAATTTGCTCCAAAAGAAGAAGGCCCACGAAAAGAACCGTGCCTTCGCTTTAAGCGTCATGAACAAACTTCAATCCACGAAATCACAATACCGACAAGCATAATTCTAAAAGAAAAAAATGAAAAAAAACAAACCTAACTCACTTTCGTAGGTATCACGGTTGCATTTAGCTTAATTCAACAAGCCTTTTAAACTACTTGGTGTCCCAAGTGGACGAGTGAAGTCTTGTGAGGGTTTACAGGGAACACATCCACAAAGTTCATTTAAAACTAATACAAGGTTACTGTGTTTTAAAATGAAAGAATTAAAGCTGAGGAAAGTTACGTCGTAACTCCTATGAGGGAGTTACGCCGTAACTGGCAAAACCTGGTATGAGCTAAAGAGCGAGTAATTATGGCGTAACCATTGAGATGGTATTACCGATCACGTGTTTCTTGACTGTGTCTTAATATTTATAATGTCTCGCTAAACCTAAGGTCTACCCTAATGCACTAACGGGCAGTGAACCCGGTCGTGTGTAGTGTAGTAAATGGTAAAGTCGAGGTTGTCCCAAGAGCTATGTGTGTTGGATTATTATTAAGTCTAGTGTCACGGAATAATAGTTGTTTCGATAAGGAATTAATTGATTAAACTACTAATGCAGAATAAAATAAAGCAGATAAATGGATATAGGGAAATCAATAAGGGAATAGTGGTGCTAACCTCGTCAATTATCCTAGCTAGTAATGTCTACGCTACCTACTTCCAATTACTTGGTGGGGTCAAATTCGAGAGGACAACATTTGGTCAATTCGCCTAACCTATCAAAGAAAGATGCCACCACAGAGAAATCAGCGCCGTCATAAGTCCCGTTGTTCCCGGTCCCCTAAGCCAAGTCATTAAGTACCGCTACATGCTAGATTCTAAATAGTGAGTGCCCGACCATTAGGAACTTAGACACTACACCGCCCAGTTCTTAAGTTCATCCAAACGATAAGTGATCAGTTGGTCAAATCGCACAAGTAGAAAGGGTCGTCAGTTGGTCATATCTTACCCTTCCCGTCTCAGTCCGCTCACATAAGGTCAGTTGGTCATATCTCCTAGGCAATTGGCCTCTACCGCCATTTAAAATTACCGAACCAGGGGTAACTACTAAAGAACTATGCATGCATACACTTAGAAATAATTGTATGGAAGTAAAGGTAAACGTAAACAAAACAATTAAGGAATCATAACAAGGCTAGCACCAAAGGGTGCTTAGCCATCATATTAACCATGCAATTCCATTCAATATTCAATTGTACGAAATACATAAATTGAAAGAAATAAGAAATGCTAAAGCTTATCGTAATTGAGTGACTTATCCCTTAGAAACAGCTCTGTATGCTCCCCTAGACCTTCCTTGACCTTTTTCCCACGTTCTTAGAGTATTGTGTATGGAATGGGGTGCTTTGAAATGCTAGATTTCGTGGGGTATTTATAGGCCAGGTCTGGGTTACGGCGTAACCAATTCAGGAGTTACGCCGTAACCTTCTATTTCCTCGTAAATGCACTAGATCTGCTAGTTACGGCGTAACCTAATTAGTGGTTACGCCGTAGTCTTCAATAAACTCGGTTATGTCGTAAGTGATGCGATGAGTTACGGCGTAAGTATCGTGACGTGGAACCTCTTTTGAGATAATGGAGTTACGTCGTAACCTTTTTGAAGAGTTATGCCGTAATCTCTTGATAAGTTGGTATTCTGGGTCACGCAATAGTTACGGCGTAATGTGAGAGAGGAGTTACGCCGTAATTTCTTCAAAATAGGCATACTGTGATGAATCTTTAGTAATCCATTTCGCGCCTCTTTAGCTCCATTGCTCGTAATTTACCGAAAGTGGAAAACAAGCGTAAATCCATATAAATGATATAAATAACGAGCATTATTGGGGAAATTGACACCTAATATTCAGAATTATTTGATGTTATCAAATATCCCCCACTGAACTCTACTTGCCCTCAAGTAGACCTTATTAGATAAATTTCTAAAAAATATCTCCCAAAACACGAAAATATGAGTTTACAAATCCCTTATGCTAGAATAAAAAAAGCCGAACACCTCATGAAAAGGAACAAACACTCAAATCTCTCAACTATTTTAAGTGTCAATTTCGGGTGATCACTCAATCGCACAGTCATAGCATGTATTCTATCAAAAGCTTGGCAGTTAAACAAATCTCCACCACTAGAGTTAAGGGCTAAACAATTCTCGAAGGCAATATGGGTAGACACGACAAAGGTTAAGGGGTGACTCGTCATTACTAACATGTGACGGCAAAGTGGACAAAATCAATGATACATGACCAAATCCATTGCCAAGACACAAAAGATTGCTCGCTGCATCACCTAGACATGCTTCATGACTTAAGGGTAGGATAAGACATGGGATATATAATTGGTGTAAAATGAAAAACAAGCAGGTAGTCTAAATCTATAACCAGTCATCACCACTTACCGTCCGCCCAAAGTTCAAGCTTAGAAGTCTAGAAACCGGATCATGTAATGCAAGGTAGATGTGTCAATTAGAGGACGTCGTGATGGGCACACTACCTTTTCTTCTTCAATCTTCAAATGTGACCGAGGTGGCCTCCGCAATGCTAATCAATAAAGCTCATAATATAGTGCTTATAACATCGCACTTTACAATATCATAACTCAATCAACCTCTTTTTTTTTCAACATAACAAAATAACATAACATCCCCCCACTTGAGATGAACAATGGGAATTTGGGGGGTCTTCAATTATCTTCACAAATGTTGTCGGTAAAAGCTTGATTTCTGAACCTTTCCACTTGAACCTTGAACTTAGGCAAATGATGACTTCCCAATCACAAATAAAGACTACGGGGTAGGCTAAGGTGTATAGGTGTAACTAAACAATATATTGGGTTGACAAAATGAAAGGAATGGCTCGTAAGGGTGTATCTAGGGTATCTTGCACTAAAGGTAAGTGCAACAAAAGGGTTTCACATAGGGGTAGAAAAGTCGAGGTGGTGATCGATAGACTCACAATGGTAGGTCGTTTGGGTGATAATCCTATAATAAACCGAAAAGTCCAAATACATCAAGCTAACTCAACATACCTCGTCTATGGTCTCGAAATGATGCAATGGCCAAGTTCTAAAGTTTACAAGCTACCAAGACACTCATAATTTGGTGGATTTGGGGTAAAATGTTAAAACGGATAAGGCTAATCTCACCATGTAATGTCAAGGGTTGTATGTGCTCGGCTAAGGTCTAATCTAGTTAGGTTCGAAAAACATGTCAAAATTTTAAAATGGCATAATTTTTCAAAATAAACTAGAAAAATGAGGCGATATAAAGTTCAAGAGATAATTCTACTCCGTCCCCCACTTGAATTGTACAAAGTCCCTTTTGTACTAGGCATTAAAATAAAGGTGAAGAGAAAGGTAGAATTAGAGCGAGAACTTCCCCGAAATTTGCTCCAAAAAGAAGAAGGCCCACGAAAAAGAACCGTGCCTACATTTAAGCGTCATGAACAAACTTCAATCCCTGAAATCACAATACCGACAAGCATAATTCTAAAAAGAAAAAAAAATGAAAACAAAAAACACACCTAACTCACTTTCATAGGAATCACGGTTGTATTTAGCGAATGCAACAAGCCTTTTAAACCACTTGGTGTCCCAAGTGGACGAGTGAAGTCTCGTGAGGGTTTACAGGGAACACAACCACAAAGTTTATTTAAAAACTAGTACAAGGTTAATTTGTTTTAAAATGAAAGAATTAAAGCTGAGGAAAGTTACGTCGTAACTCCTATGAGGGAGTTACGCCGTAACTGGCAAAACCTGGTATGAGCTAAAGAGCGAGTTGTTACGGCGTAAACACTGAGATGGTACTACGCCGTAATTGGTTATGCGTCAAGAGTTCTGCTGCAAAAATGTTTGTTACGGCGTAATCACCGAAATGAGTTATTCCGTAACTCTGTTCAGTTCAGCAACTGCAGCAGCAATAATTTCCTCGTATCCTGCAAAAATCGTTAGAAAACACAAAACCCAACAGAAAAGAAATAAAAACAAAAGAAAGGGATAATTCGGGTTGTCTCCCGAAAGAGCACTTTTCTTTATTAACGAGTCTTTAAGTTAGACTCGAGTCATGAGGCTTCTATGGTGGCCTTTGATCTTGCCCCACTTCTTCCATCATTCGTTGGTATTCATTCATCCAATTATCAATCCTATTTTTCTTTGTAGGATTATTGAGTTCATCCGTTCCCATGTTATATGGAAGCCATTTACCACTTGTTTCTCCTCAGTTATCCTCTTCAGTAATAATACTCTCAGTAATGTTGATGCTGGATCTCATGCTGCTTATGGTGTCAGTGAAATGATTGCACCCATACCGCTTAACCAGAC
This sequence comes from Chrysanthemum lavandulifolium, assembly GCA_022545495.1. Classification (NCBI taxonomy): domain Eukaryota; kingdom Viridiplantae; phylum Streptophyta; class Magnoliopsida; order Asterales; family Asteraceae; genus Chrysanthemum; species Chrysanthemum lavandulifolium. Next base: position 65,492,058 of record CM040246.1, read on the forward strand.
CCTTAATGTATTTCGAGCTTCCAAGTTTTAATTTGTACCAATCTTCCAAAGCTAACGGTTAGGATTTAGTAAATCCAGTTATTAAAGAGTCGGTCACCTCAAATATATGTAATCGTTAAAAGCTCGTAGTCGAGATTATTTAATGTTTAGTAGTATTTAGTTAAGTAACATCATGGAGGACTGACGGATCTTTACCCATTGTATGCCCGATCCATAGCCCGTAGGTGGCGAGTTATGTAAGAACTATAAATACTCTCTACCTTCCAAGGTAGAGAGTTGGAGCTCATAATAATACTTTCATTTTCTCTCACTAAGTTCCCAAACCTCTAACTCTTTCTCTCTCTAAAACATCATGTATACACCTCTTTGATCATTGGTTTAGTGTGTTTGTGAAATCCAATATGTTACAAATGGTATCAAGAGCCATGGTCTGATCATCTCTCTTACATATTCTTGGATTTCTAGTGGTTTTAGATGGCTTTTGAGGTTGAAAAAGTTTAGTTTTGTGTTTAGAATCATTGTAAGTGCTTGGGTGTTGATTTGGTAAGCTTGAATCACTGTGGTTGAGCTTGTTTTGGATTGAAAAGTGTGTTTTTGAAGTTTTTCTAGCTAGCGACTTGGCTCTCGTTGTGTTTTTCATCATAGCGACTTGCTTCAGTAAAAGGTAGCGAGTTGTAGTGTTAAGTGTTAGCAACTTGGTCCTAGCAACTTGTCTATTGAGACAAGGCGACAAAAAGTACAACTTAGTGGATTCTCCACTACGGTTAGCGACTTGGTGAAGTTAGCGAGTTGTACTCAAATTCTTAGCGACTTGGTGTTAGCGATGTGGATCTTAGCGAGTTGTTCTTTAGCAACTTGACCGTTTAGCGATTTGGTACTCTTAGTGACTTGGTGTTAGCGACTTGGACCTTAGCGAGTTGCTCTTTAGCGACTTGACCGTAGCGACTTGGTGCTTTAGCAACTTGTGTCCAACGACTTGGGTCTTAGCAACTTAATCTTAGTGACTTGGTTCAAATATTCTTAGCGACTTAGTTGATTTTTGGTTGTAATCTGGTTTCACTGATTTAGTAAAATCCGTGAAAGAATCTATTTCCGGTTTAATCATAGAGTTATAAAATCCTGTGTAATCTGGTAACATGTCTACCAACGCACCTACAATCATCTCCACCTTGAGGATGTTCAAGCAAATGGCTCGAGATACTCGTCCACCCATGCTTGATGAATCGACTATGACTCGTGGGCACAATGAATCGATTGTCTCGCCTTGAAAGGAAAACGGAGTCAACATACTCAAGTCTATTGATGAAGGACCTTATCGATTGAGACTACAAGAGACTTAATTGATACAATTGCAGATGGAACAATGATCTATGGAATAGATAGACCAAAGACGTATGATGAGCTCAATGATAAGGAGAAAAAGAGGTTCGATGTCGATATCGTGGCTTCTAACATCATACTTGTGGTTTTCCAAAATATATCTACAAGTTTATCAATCACAACACTGAAGCCAAGGCGGTATGGGATAATGTCAAGATGCTTCTCTCGTGTTACAATTAACCAAGGAAGACAGAGAATCACAACCGTATGATGAGTTTGAGCACTTCAAGATGAAACCAGATGACAGTGTGTATGAGTACTACGTTAGATTCCATAAGCTTGTGAATGACATGAGGAACATCAGAATGACCATGCCAAACATTCAATGAACTCAAAATTTGTGAACAACATGAATCCCGAATGGCACAAGTTTGTCACCTCTGTGAAGCTAACCAAAGGATTGAAGAATACAAACTATGAGCAATCAGATGTTCCTTCTTCGAGAATGAGAGACATGCCATGTTTGAAAAAGGATTCTTGATCGAGTTCAAAACCAACCAGGAGAAACAAGTTCATCAAATGATTCATGACTTTTACACCAATGTTGGAATTACCACCAAAGCTTCTCAAGTCATACCCATGGGTGATGGTAATCACAAACTCATTCCCGATCCAATGTTCAAACAAGTCGATCTTTGATGCGGCCGTGGGACACTTCATTAATCAATCGCCCTTATGGTTAAACAAAACTTGACTCTCGATCCACATACCAACAGATCTTCACACTAACAATGAGATCGAATTGCATCCAACCTTCACAATCATGCGGTTGTCGAGATGGAAAAGTTATGGTGCAACCAGTTCAAGAAAGACAAGATGAGCAGGGAAGGGTGGAGTTGGTAGAGGTTATCTTGCAAATCGAATCGAGGTAGGAATGGAAATCAAGGACAAGCAAAGCCGATCAAGTGCTACAACTGTGGTGGTGAGGACATATTGCTAGGAGCGCATCTCCAAAACGTCCACGAATGCCGAGTACTTCGAGACAAGATGTTGCTTGTTCAAGCTTAGGATAATGGTGCGACTTTGGATGAAGAGGAGTTGTTGTTTCTTCGAGGAAATGCCATAACCTATGATGTCGATGTTGATGAGCGACCAATTCGGGAGTTAGGTAACAATCATCAAAATGCATTTCAAGTAGTCGATGTGATGCATTTGACTCGATGTTGATGATGAACCTACTGCCCAAACAATCTTCGTGGCTAGCATCTCACCTATGGTCTCTCCAAAAGTCTCTTCACCACAATAGGCTGGCCAATCCAAATAATCAATCATCTCAGAGGTATTAAAACTATATGATGATTTTGATGAGCAAAAGATGCATAATAATGTACAATCTCTTGAAACTTATGAATCAGATATTGATGATGAGGGTAATAGCAATATTGTCCCATATGATCAATATGTGAAGCAAAGTGAAAGTGAGATTGTACCTAGTAATGCATCTTCCGCAGTCAATGATGATTATGTTTTTGATGAATACACTGCATGTGCCCGATGATTCTGTTATCTCCGAATCGAATGCTTATAAAGAACAAGTAGCTATATATGAGCAATGGGCTAAGTTTGAGTTGACCACCGTGAGCGTGAAATGGATGACCAAATGCGTACAATCATTAGAAAAAGTAATTTTAGAGAATAAGTATTAAAACAAGAGTTAAACTCCTCACAAGAAAAGCTTTCTAAAAGCTGCTAAGCAAAACAAGAACTTCAAGAAAATGTGAAAAGCTTAAGCAAGAATTCAATGCTAAGGAATCGAAACTTTTGAATGATTTTACTAATTTAAAGACTTTGAAAAACAAGCTTGAAAAGAAGTTGTGCGTACAAGGAAATACTATTCGATCGCTCACTTGATCATTAAGCATAGAGTCTTAAGCGATAAGCATATCATTCCCTTGTTGAGGAACCAAATCCGAGGTCATTAAAAGGCTAGAGTCGCTAATAAGGTACTTTATGATGGTAATGAAATCCTTAAGCCTAGTCGAAACCTAGTTGCCTTTGAGTGCACCGAGGAAGATAAGAAATCGAGATGAAGTTACTAGGAGAAAATGAATAAGAAGCTAGAAGATCCTGAGTGTAAAATGAGTAGAATAACGATTAAACCCCATGATTACACTAAGGAAAATTGGATATCCTTAAACAAGTTAAAACCTCATATTCAATTAAACCCTGAACAAGTGTTCTGGAAAAAGGATATGGATATGCAAAAGTGAAAATCTTCTTGAAAAGAATCCCCATGTAGGAATTTGCCTAAAGCAACCGTGTATTCTCCTAATACACCAATTCATTTAGTTCCTAGATCTATTGCCACTAATAGCAAGACCTTAATCAAAGATATATGTTGTTTATCAATTTGTTTGTTGATTTTCAAAACGTGTAAAGAGAATCACACCTGAGGATAACCGAGGGGAAAGAGGATTTGAGCAAACTAAAGAATGTTATTTAAATGAGGTCATGCCCTTCTTTGAACAATTAAAAAGTCAATTTGAGAGTCTTCCAAAAGGGATAAATTCAGATATTAAAGAAATGGAAAAGGAATTTGATGCAATGATTGTTGAAGTCAATGATTATGAACAGGAACTCAAATATAGTGAAGTTGAAAGGAAGAACTTGCATATCTTAAATGAGAATTTGATTTCGAGTTGTGTTGCTCAAGATGTGTTTTATACTATTATTAAGCACTCTATTACTGCTTCTCGATTTCATGAATTGTCTATTGCATTGAAAGTTTCCCATGATCGTGTCATTGAGCTTGAAAACAAAACTCTGAACTTAATGAGAAAATTGATCAGGATGATCACGATAATTTGGTAAAACATCTTTCTAAACTAGAAGTTGAACATTTTGATTTACAACTAAAATATCAACATCTTAAAGAAAATGTCAAAATCTCAAATATCAAGACATCCTTAGATGTTCCGAGTTTGATCTGATTTTCGGATAAACAAATGTGACGAACGATTCAAGCTCATTGTAACACGATCGAAATTTGAAAGCCCAAATTTCCAAATTAAAGGGTGAAAAGAATAATGTGACCGCTCCCAAATACCTCCTCCTTTAGATTTTCAAGATTTCAAACTTTTCATCTTCAAAACTTGGTTATTGTTTTGCAAAAGAAACGTGAGTTTTCTAGAAGAAAATGAAAAGTTAAACGTCACTTTAAAGAGTTATATGATTTAATGAAAGTCACTCGTGACAAAAACAACGAAAAAATAACTTCTTTACAAAAAGAAATTGAGAATCTGAGGAGTCGGAAAGAGGAAACCGCCACTTGTCTTAAATGAGAATATTGCTTCAAAGTCATCCTCGGACTACAAATATCATGTTCATTAAATACATTCCTCCTCATCTTAGGAATAATGAACTTGTGTTTCATAACTATTGTGCTCACCTTAAGGATAGTCTAGAATGTCTCCGTGAGATTGTGGAAGAGGATTTCATAAATAAGCCTCTTGATAGAGATATTAGGTTTGCTTGCATTCAGGCCAAACGATCTCAAGAGCTGCTAGAATGTTTAATTGCAAGATGTCCTAAATCCTTAGGTGCAAAAGGTAAAGTTGTGATGCCTTGTTCTATGCCTAGTGCCAAGTTTACAAACCATTCTATGCCCAGTTTTAAGAGAGTGAACACCAATGTGCCTTCAAGTAGTTCAGATCCCTGCACGTCTAGTTCAGGAATGCAAAAAGTAGATCAACCAACTAATGTTCCCATAATTCCCTCTACAGGAGTAATCAGTGACATTAAAGCAAGGGGGTCAAAGCCTCCAGGCAATACCAAGCAAGATAGGACCTCGCAAGCTAAGAATGTGCATTGGAAGAGAGTAGAAGACCAACCTAGGAACTTTAAGTTTGAGTTGAATAAAGCGAATCATGTTGATTCTAGTATTAGCCACCATAGGCGTCTCAGAATTAATTCAATTCGATACTATATGCAAACCATGTAATGATGATCGCTGAATTCATTACTAATCATGAATGTGGTGTGAATGTTTTATCTAATGCTGTCAAATGCCCAGTTAAAATTGTTAATGTTAAAAATTAAGCTAAGAGGCTAAAAGGCAAAGACGAAAGAAAGTTAGAAAACAGTGGAAACCCATAGGAAGAATATTTAGTAAAATAGGTTATCAATGGATACCTTCTGGCCGTAAGGTGAATGAGTTCTGCCCTCAATTTGCTAAGACAATACCCACTAGAAAATGGATGCCTACTGGTAGAACTATTCCCTTAAGAAGTGAACATACTTTGAATAGGTCGAATACGGACATTAGCACTGCATCTATTTCTGATGATTCCACTGTTTCTACTTCTGATGTGGGTATTCCAATCCCTGTTATTAACCAAGTGGAACCCATTATTGCATGGGGTTCCCAATTATCCGATTATCCATTCTTGTCCGTGTTCAACCGCAGATCGCTCAAATCGTTTTGTGGTACCGGACTCAGCCGCTTCCAAGCATATGACTAGAGATCGCTCATGCTCATGAACTTCGCGAGTAAATTCATCGGACTGTTAGATTTGGGAACGACCATTTTGGAGCAATTATGGGTTATGGAGATTATGTGGTTGGTAAAAGTGTAATTTCGAGGTATATTATGTGGAAGGTCTTGGTCATAACTTGTTTTCTGTTGGTCAATTCTGTGATTCCGATCTAGAAATGGCTTTTAGAAAGCATACTTGTTTCGTTAGAGAACTTGATGGTGTGGAATTATTAAGAGTTACTCGAGGTTCTAACCTATACACCATCTCTATCGAAGACATGATGAAGTCTTCTAATCTGCTTGTTGTCAAAGGCTTCAAAACAAAGTCATGGTTATGGCATCGTCGTCTCAATCACTTGAACTTGGTACCATTAATAATATTTCGGAAAAGATCTTGTCGAGGCTTACCCAGTTGAAGTATGAAAAGATCATCCGTGTTCGACTTGCCAATTGGGAAAACCACAAAATATGCCCACAATCCAAAACCCACAAACTCGATGAATGGAAGTTCTTCATACCTTACATATGGATTTATGCGGACCAATGAGAGTGCAAACTATTAATGGGAAGAAATATATTTTAGTCGTTGTCGATGACTACTCTCGATTCACTTGGGTAAAGTTTTGAGGACAAATGATGAAACTCCGGATGTCATCATTAAACTTATCAAGCAACTTCAAGTTCGACTTAACAATCTTTGTTAGAATTGTTCGAGCAGACAATGGCACGAGTTCGTTAACAAAGAATTAATCCGCTTTATGAAAGTGTTGGAATCACCATCAAAGAAGTGTTCCACGAACTCCTCAACAGAACAGTGTAGTTGAAAGACGAAATCGAACTCTTGTGGAAGCTGCAAGAACAATGTTAATTTATTCAAAGGTTCCAATGTTTCTCTGGGCTGAAGCCATTGCCACTACTTGCTAAACCCAAAATCGCTCCCTTATTCATACCTCTCATGGAAAAACTCCATATGAACTTGTCCATAAACAAAAACCTGATCTTTCCTACCTTCGTGTGTTTGGTGCTTTGTGCTATCCAACAAATGACGGTCAAGATTTAGGTAAATTAAGAGCTAAAGCGGACATTGGAGTTTTTGTAGCTTATGCATCAAACAAGAAGGGTTACCGAATCTACAACAAAAGAACTCGAGATATCATGGAAACTATTCACGCTACGTTCGATGAGCTGTCCGGGCAAATGGCTCCAGGACAATCCAGTTCTAGACCCGCATCTTAACCTTCATCAAGTAGTCCTATCTGTTCTACTATTGTTTCTAATCCCTCTATAGCAACTCCTTATGTACCTCCTTTAGAAGATGATTTAAAGAAATTGTTTGATCCAATGTTTGATGAACACTATGAACCAAATGCTGATGAAATGTCAATTCCATCAACAGAGTCGCTCCTATCCTCATAAATGAAGTCAACCCTTCGCCTCAATATCATTAAGTCAAGAAGCGCTGCTGCGATCATTATGTCTCATCAACAAATCATCAATCATCGAATATACATCATGGAATTGTTTCGCATTAATGATGAAGTTAATCCTTTGCTACTCCCAAGATGCTCCATTTGAAAACATATTTGCTCACGAATCATCATCGAACCATCTTCATCGGAGATATCGACTCTACTACTTCATCCCTCAACAACAACCACATGAACACCTCGGAAAATGGACACATGATCATCCATTGGACAACATCATTGAAACCCTCTCGTCCAAAGATCCACATGGAAACAACTTGCAACCGATGCATTATGGTGCTTCTTCAACTCCATACTCTAAGATCGAACCAAAGATGTTAAAACCACCATGAATGAAGACAATTTGGTTCAATGCCATGCAAGAAGAAATTCATGAGTTTGATCGACTTGATGTATGGGAATTAGTACCGCTCCAGTTGTGCTATGATCATTGCTCTAAAATGGATCTTCAAAGTAAAACTTGATGAGCATGGTGATGTTTTAAAGAACAAGGCTCTATTGGTTACAAAAGGATACCGTCAATAGGAGGTACCGACTTTGAAGAATCATTTGCTCCTGTTGGTCGACGAGGCAATCGTAATCTTCTTGGCTAATCTTGCAAGTAAGAACATGGTAGTTTATCAAATGGATGTAAAGATGGCGTTTCTTAACGGAGATCTTAAAGAAGTCGATATCGCCGACCAACCTAAAAGCTTTGTGAATCCGAGCATCCTACTCACGCTTATCGTTTGAAGAAGGCTCTTTATGGTTTAAAGCAAGCTCTAAGGGCATGGTATGATCGCTATCAAAGTTTCTTCTATTTACCGGATTCAAGAAAGGAGCAGCTGATCCGACATTGTTCACCGTAAGTTAGGCAAACATTTAATTCACGCTCAAATATATGTTGATGATATTATCTTTGCCTCGATCGACCCCAATGAGTGTGACCGTTTTCTAATGAAATGGGTTCTAAATTTCAAATGTCAATGATGGGACAAATGTCATTTTTCTTGGGATTACAAATTTCACAAAGTCCCGAGGCATTTTTATAAATCAATCTAAATATGCAAATGAGATTTTAAAGAAATTTGGGTTTGATTCTAGTGACCTCGCTGACACTCCCATGATAGAGCGTACTAAACTAGATGAGGACCACTCGGGGATCCCGTTGACCAAACGAAATATCGTAGTATGATTGGATCACGATGTACCTCATGCCTAGTAGACAAGACATCTTGTTCATTGTTTGCATGTGTGCTAGATATCGTGCTAAGCCTACCAAAAGCACCTTGAAGCGGTTAAACGGGTCTTTCGGTATCTCCAAGGAACCATCAATATGGGACTTTGGTACCAAGGACACCGGTATATCACTAACGACCTATGCGGATCCGATCATGCGGATGTCAAGATACTCGTCAAGCACGTCCGGAGGTGCTCGGTTTTGGGTGATAAGCTTGTGAGTGGTCTTCAAAGAAGCAAATGAGTACTTCTATTTCCTCTACAGAGGTCGACTACATAGCCATGTCATCTTGTTGTGCTCAAATCCTATGGATGAGATCCCAATTATCGACTATGGCTTTGAATTCAATAAAATCCTCTGTCTTTGTGATAATAAAAGTGCTATTGCTCTCATGCAACAACGCACAACACCGCCACACCCCAATTTACTGCTTTGCGTGGAATGGAATTCACGGGGCTTGACTGTCATAGCACCACATCAGTTATATTGAACGACCTAAAGTGTCGTTTAAAACACATCGTTGGATATTTCATAAAAACAATCGAGTTTACAACATCGGTCCCAAAAGGTTTACAAAGTTTGCGTAAATACAAATATGTTACAAATCCAAACGATGTTTTGAAATAAAGTACCATAATGTACATAATGTAAGTCGACGCCACTCTCAAAATATAGGTCCCTAAACCATGTCATGATGAACGTGCCTCGCCACTCGAAAATACATTGCTAAAAAGGTCAACAATAATGTTGGTGAGAAATCATAGGTTTATGTAAATGTTTTATACGACTACACAAGCATAGACCATGCATGACAATCCATCACGTAAAATAATGTTACAATTGCTCTAAGCCCATGACCCCGAAACTAGACTGCTCAATAATGTATGCCCTACAGAGTGTTTGCAGACAACTCGAGAATGTAATCAAATGAAATGCATCCGTTCACTTGGTTGGGATTCACCAACCCGGATGGAGCGCCACCCTCGATAGATCTATCCACTCATCCTCGCTTCAAAGATTAACGGTTCATGTTCAAGTAATGGGGACTTTCAAATTGGCAAATCACGGTAACTTAAGCAATGTAATTGAATTTAACATACTTGGTATCGTACAAAAAATGTAGTGCAATGTATTCTCCCGTGGGTTTGAAAATAATCAAAGCATGTAAAAGCGGGCTATGAAAACTCACTTGGATAAACTGGAATAACGGCAAAAGTGAGTACACCGAGGTTTAATGTGATGCGTCAACCGAACCTATTATCAATGATATGATATGTCATGAGTTGCAATGTAATGTTATGCATGCACTCGTATGTTATTTATACCATTTACGGGTTTTGAAAATATTACTCGTCGATTTAAAAATACTCTTTTGACGTCTTGACCCTTCAAAAATGACTTTACATGTTTTACGTCAAAATGTCATCCTACAATGGTTTTATAATGATTTTGGTGAATTTACCACTTTTCGTCGCAAAACAATGTCGCGGGAAAATCATGAAATCAACAAAAATGGCTCGGAAAAGTAGTCGAAAGCGGTGTACGTCGATCGTTAGAGAACGAACTCGACGGTTTTGGAAAGTTTGTATCGATATCTAAAAGTTTCAGTTCAGGAGTTTTCGTCCAAAAGGTCTCGATCATAAAGATATTAAAGGTTAAAGTTGGTGGTTTTGCTAATTGTGTGCGAGAAAATAAGTTTCGCCAAGTTTGAACGTCAGTAATTAATTTACCATAACTCCGCTTGACAAACGGCTTTTTGTTTTGGAAAATATGGCGATGAACTTGATTTTACTAGAAGACATTTCGTTATAAAAGTTTCACATCATGGCTAAAACTCGCAAACATAGCCCTTACAAACTAATAAAATACTTGTAACGTAAAATAATATAGTTTTTCGTAAAATAATATTTACGGCAACTTTATGAAAACGCCATATCTTTGTCGCTTTAAACTGCTTTCACTGAAATATATGTCCTTAGCCGTATCGAGTAAACTAATATATTTTGACAAGTCGAAATAATTTGTGAAGCTTAAGGCTCATTTTGACTCGAAAATACTAAAACAGCAAGCTGAAATTTTCGTAAACTATACGTTTCGTCGTCAAACTTTAAAAATTCACCACGGCTTCGTTATAACTCCGTTTTTATCCGTTCAAAAGGCCACGGATTCGTTTTAAAGCATATTTTCTAAATATCAAGGCCAAAATGTCGTACCAACAGTAGGTTTTTCCAGAAATTCGAAACAAGGACAGAACCTTAAAATATAGTTATCGAAAATAGTTTTTCTCGGACAAAACCTATTCTAATCCCTTCAAATCAACTCCAAACTAATCTAATCCTACCATACACCTTCTTAGGGTGTCATGGGTTCCTAATCACCATCAAGACCAAAGAATACCATGGGAATATTTATAGGATGACCAATATATTTATATAACTCAATAAATCATGAAATAAATGGTATAAATCACATAACATGCATATAAGCTCCAAAATGAAAAGAAACATATGAAAATGAAAAGGAAACTTGAAAATGATAAAAACATGCTTACTAGTGATAATGAAGAGGTGTAAGTAACAAGGATTAACTTAAATATCCTTGGTTTTTATTTCAAAACCAAATAAAGGATATAATCTAGGTTGATAAACACTTGAACTTGAAAAATCTTGATCCCTTTGGCACCTTGATGTTTGGCCGGTTCTTGAAGACCCAAGAAAGGAGAGAAAAGTTTTTATTAAACACTTGTAACTATGAGAAAATGAAGGTGAAATAATGTATAAGACTTTTGTAGAAAGAGTAGAAACATGAATAATCTTGAACCATACCAATCAATAACTACACCCTCCTTAGGGCCGGTTTTTGTGGGTTTGTGTCTCAAGATATTTATTTTTTTTTTTTCAAACTATTACTTGTATATATATGTAAACATTTAACAAAAGTATAAGAAATGTGTAAGTTAAAGCAAAGTTAAGTTAAGGTGAATGAAAGTTTTTGGTACAAGTAACTTTTTAATAGGTCAAATTAGATTGTAATGAGATGATAAAATTGTAAAAATACTTTCCTTGTGAAAATCGGGTGATAAAATAATTATCGCACAATTTTAAGAAAACGACGTAATAATTAAATTTTAACGATTTAAGTACCAAATAAATTAGGAACACTAGGAAAACTAAAATATAGTTTTATGAACTAAGTGTAAGTTTAAAAATACCTCGGGATCATTTTTGAAAGTAACGGGTTAAATAATCAAAATAAAAACTCACGCGATAAAAATTATTAAATAAAAATTACGCGTTGAATATGAAATGAAATGTCGTGAATGCACTAATGAGATGCACATGATGTCAATGAAATGTAGACTAATCATAGTCCATATGAAATGTACGTGATGTCATGATCATGAATTCGCCGCTAAACCTCCAAGGTTACGCGAATTTGAAACAAGTAAACCAAGTTTACTAAAAATGTTGAAATAATGAGACATGAACGGTGTAGAAATGACCGAAGTACGGATTGTCACATTCGCCCATCAAAAAGGAATTCAGTCCACGAATTCAATCGTTATTAGGTCTAACGGTGTCGGCGAAAGATGGGGATACTTGCGTCGCATCTGGTCTTCCGTTCCCAAGTAAACTCGGGACCTCGTCGAAATTCCAACGAACTTTCACAATGGGAATACGGCTCTGTTTCAACCGCTTGACCTCGCGGTCCATGATTTCTGAGTTCTTCCACAAAATTGAGTTTGTCGTCAAGTGAACTTCGTCCAATGGAATAACGAGCGATTCGTCTGAAAAGACACTTCTTCAAGTTTGAAGCGTGAAACGTGTTGTGCACATGACCGAGTTCAAGGAAGATCAAGTCGATAAGCTACCGGACCAACTCGGCTCAAAATCTTGAATGGTCCAATGTATCTCGGGTTCAATTTTCCACGCTTTCCAAACGTACCACGCCTTCCAAGGCGATACTTTCAACATAACTTTGTCACCCACTTGAAATTCCAAATCTTTGCGTCTAACATCCGCATAACTTTTCATCGACTCGGCGGTTCTAAGTCTATCACGAATTTGAACGATCTTTTCGGTGGTTTCCGTACCATTTACGGACCAAATGAGTTGTCGTCTCCTACTTGCCCAACAAGCGGTGATCGGCACTTACGACCATAGAGTGCCTCGAATGGTGCCATCTTGATACTTGGTGTGATAACTATTGTTGTACGAGAATTCAATTAATGGCAAATGGTTAGCCCAACCATTTCCAAAATCAATTACACATGCTCTCGAAGATATCTTCTAACGTTTGAATTGTCCTTTCACTTTGACCGTCGGTTTGTGGGTGATATCTTTGCTCATCTCTAACTGGTTCGAACGAATCTTGCAATGAATTCCGAAGTTTGAAGTGAATCGACTATCTCGCCGGAAATGATAGAAATTGGTGCTCCGTGCCTCGAGACTATTTCCTTGACATAAAGTCTAGTGAGTTGCTCCATGGAATAAGTCTCTAATCGGTATGAAATGGGTCGACTTGGTAAGGCGATCAACAATTACCCAAATAGCGTCGTAACCTCCGATGTCTTAGGAAGTTTCGTAACAAAGTCCATCGTGTCGTTCCCATTTCCATTGAGGAATTTCGGTTGTTGGAGTAATCTGACGGCTTCGGTATTCGACTTTTACCTTAGCATGTAAGACATTTGCTAACGACGTGGCAATCTCCGCTTTCATGTTCGCCACCAATAAAGCTTCTTAAGATCTTGATACATCTTATCCGATCCTGGATGAATAGAATACTTTGACTTATGCGACTCATGCATAATCAATTCTCGTATTCCGCCATACAATGGAACCCACATTCTATCTTTGAAACATAGTACTCCATCCGCTCTCTTCACAAAACCATTTGCGCTTTGGGCATACCATAAAGCTTTTCACTTGGTCGGTTTTCCTCCTTAAGTGCTTGACTTGTGCTTCATGGATTTTCGACGGTAAAGGAGAAATAATTGTCATTCCCAATGATCGAACTCTTAAAGGTTTAGATCTCTCTTTCCGACTAAGAGCATCGGCCACAACATTGGCTTTTCGGGTGATACTTGATTTCACAATCATAGTCGCCGAGTAACTCCAACCAACGACGTTGCCTCATATTAAGCTCCTTCGATCAAGAATATATTGCAAACTCTTGTGGTCGGTAAACACTGCACTTGCACCGTAGAGGTAGTGTCTCCAAATCTTGAGTGCAAAACTACGGCTCCTAACTCGAGATCATGAGTGGTGTAGTTCTTCTCATGAGTCTTAAGTTGTCGAGAAGCATCTGCAATCACCTTCTCATTTTGCATTAAAACAGCCCCAAGTCCTTTATGCGAGCGTCGCAATATACAACAAAGTTCTCAATGCCTTGGGTAGTGCCAAAATCGGTAGACCGCAAAGTTTTGCTTCAACAACCGAAAAGCAACTTCTTGTTTCTTTCCCCACTGCGTTTTTGTTTTTCTGTGTCAACTTGGTCAAAGGTCTTGCTATCTTGAAAAACCTTCATGAACCTTCGGTAATACCCGCTAGTCCTAGAAATTGTCAATTTACAGTAGGATTTGTTGGAGTAGCCCAATCTTTCACGGCTTCAATCTTTGCGGGATCAACTTGTAGTCCTTGACTATCAATGATGTGACCAAGAAATTGCACTTTGTGGTTCCAAAATCACACTTGAAAACTTGGCATACAACTTCTCATTCTTGAGTAGCCTTAAAATCGTCCTTAAATGTTCTTCGTGCTCTTCTTTGCTCTTGGAGTAGATCAAGATGTCATCGATGAACACAATCACAAACTTGTCCAAATCGACACAAACTCTATTCATGAGATCCATGAATACCGCCGTGCATTAGTCAATCCAAACGGCATCACTTGAAACTCGTAATGACCGTAACGTGTTCTAAACGCTGTTTTGAATATCCTCTTCCGAACTCGTCGATGATAACCCGAACGAAGATCAATCTTGGAATAAATACTTGAACCTTGCAACCGATCGAATAAGTCATCAATTCGGGAGTGGATAACGATTCTTCACCGTTAACTTGTTCAACTCTCGATAATCTATGCACATTCGGAAGGATCCATCCTTCTTCTTCACAAACAAGACCGGTGCTCCCAAGGCGAGGAACTCGCCTAATGAATCCTTTGTCTAGTAGTTCTTGCAATTGATTAGACAACTCTTGCATTTCGGATGGCGCTAAGCGATGCGGTGCTCGCAAGAATCGGTGCGACTCCGGCACTAAGTCAATTTGAAATTCTACTTGACGTGCGGTGGAAGTCCCAGAAATCCTCGGAAAACTTGAAAATTCACGGACAATAGGAACATCTTCAAGTCGCTTCTCCTCCGACTTTTCTCGGTTACATGGGCTAAGAAAGCAAGGCAACCTTTCTTAATGTACTTCTCCGCTTTGATACTCGATATGATACTAATTCTCGTTCCACTTCGTTCCCCACTAATAATCAAAGTTTCGCCATTATAGGAAGATGAACAACTTTCTCATCACAATGATCTTTCGCGATGCTTAGATAACCAATCCATGCCGATGACGACGTCAAAACTACCAAGCTCTACGGGCATGAGGTCTATGTTGAAGGATGATTAAGAAAATTGAATGTGCAACCGCGAACAATGGTGTTGGTGCAAACTACGCTACCATTAGCTAATTCAACGTTGTATGATATGTCTAATGTAGTTGGTTTAATGTTGAGCAAAGGTGCAAATGCAAAGGACACAAAACTTTTATCGGCACCGAATCAAATAAAGCTGAGCATAACGATTATTGAGAAGGAACGTACCCGTGATGACATTCGGGTCCTCCTTATCTTCTCCGCCTCCAATGACGTAAACCCTTCCTTGAGCCATACCTCCTTGATTCGGATTTGCTTGATTCTTTCCCTTCTTACAATCCCTCTTGTAGTGTCCAGGTTCCCCGCAACCAAAACATGTAACTTTTGGTGCCGTGCAATCCCTAGTACGGTGACCAACTTTCTTGCAATTCTCACACGGATCAGGACATCGACCCGGATTGTGATGACTCAAACACTTATTACACTTCGGCAAAACCCCCGAATATCCTTTTCCTTCTTTTTGACCCGCGACATAAACCTTAGCAACCTCTTGCCTTTTGGGCGGTTGTTGAGTAGCATTCCTACCCCTTGTGTTGTCCCACTTGCGCTTGTTGTTATTATTGTTGTTGTTGTAGTTGCCTCGGTTATTGTTGTTGAAACGGTTGTTGGGATTGTTGTTGTTGTTTCGGTTGGTGGTGGTGTATTTGCCTCGCTTCACCACTTGTGCCATCAATTTTTGAGTCACTCGAATAGCTTCCTCGATTGTTTGTGGATCGAAAGATGTCACATCTCCTTGAATCACTTCGGGAAGTCCTCCAATAAAAGCCTCTAGCAACTTTTCATTATCCGATACCATTGACGGGCATAACGCGGCTAATTCCTGGAATCTCCGAATGTATGTGTCAATATCATACCCAATTGTGACCAATTCATAGAACTCCGTCTCTAACTTTTTGATTTACTTAGAGGACAAAACTTCTTAGTCACCAAGCTCTTAAATTCCTCCCACGTAAGCTTAAAAGCATTCTCCATACCAATCGGTTGAGCGTATGAATTCCACCATGACAACGCTCCATCGAGCAAAGTGCTCGTAGCATACTTAACCTTCATGTCATCCGGACGGTTACAAAGCAAAAATACCGACTCCAACTTTTCAAACCATCGAACCATTGTCATGTTGCTCCTCGGTACCTCAAAACTTAGTGGGTTCACCACTTTTGAAATCTTTGTACGAACATTTCTTAACCCCGGATCCTCCGGCGTTACAGGTTGCGAGTAAGTCTTGCGGCTTGAATGTCACGCCTCAAGACGCAGCAAGAGCCCATCGCTTTCTCTTCGACTCTTAAAGCATTAGCAATGCTATCGCCACCAACTTTTGAATTCTTTGCTTGGGTCATTTCAACTGTTGCTTTCTTGGTGCCATAACTCTTCAAAATCCCAAGATGAAACAATCATGAGAACTCGTAAGTAGAAACAACCATCATACAATATATCCACAACCACAACATGCATAAAGATAAATGGAATCACAACGGAACAATAACGAAATATCACAAATATAATCACAACACACGTGGATAATATACATGAAAATTTCGGCCTACATGGACCGATATCATAGATAATAATAACCATTCCTACATAGTAGAGTCACTACTTGATACATTTGTTTGTACAACAACCAAAATACAACAAGTTCTTTAAACTACGTCACACACCTTGTGACTAGGATAATAATGGTCAAAACTATACATAATACAAGTCTACATAAGGCACCTCATGGTGCTCACCGCCCTATCACGGAGATCACGAACTCGAGTAACCAAACTATCAATCAAACTCCTCATCTCATCCATCCGACCGCAATGTAACAATGCTCTCACGAGCTAAAGCTAACTCCATGAATGCCTCAGAACTCATCCCGAGTCATCTCGCCTGTCAAACAACTCGGGCATCTCCCGCCTCAACTCCGTGATATGCTCCTATCCTCTATCATCTATGCCGAATACTCGATGAGATAAATCAATGCAAACCCCGCCTAATATCAAACCCTCGACCTCCTCGTGATGGGCTCAATCCTATCTCATCGACTCCTCCAACTGCCGTGTCAAACTATCAATCAGAATCGCTGAGCATCGATACGGGCACCTAATGCCTCAGAAGGTGTCGTGCGTGCAGCGCTGCCCTAGAACTCTCACCTAACTCAAATCTAGCGGGTGGCTCGGGCTCGGTGGATGGTGGTGTAGGGATATCGAAACGAGCACGCTTTTGGGCGGCAAGTCCGATCTGGTACAGGATCTCTAAGAAAATATGATGATGATGGTGATGATGGTGCTGGCAGTGGTGCTGGTGGTGGTGATGGTGCGAGCAACGGGTTATGAGCTGGGCTAATGTGAGGTGTGGGTGCGACTTCACCCTCCTCGAAGGGTTCGGTCTCAGTGTCGGTCATGATCAGTGGGAAGGCTGCAGTAGATCCAATGGAAGACACAACCTCAGTGGAATGTGATGAATCATCATCCATAATGGGGTTAGCCGGAACATCATCCGAGCTAGAGTCCGATGATATGGTAATAGGGTGAGAATCTGAAGACATGTCTGTGACAACCGATGTGAAATAAATGTAAATAATCTCGAGTAAAGTGTAAGTGAATCCGCATGATAACAATGAACATGTACTATGATGAAATGATGAGATGCTATGATAATGTAGCTATAGTCTAGGTCAATGATGCAACCTAGTTCTCTATAATCGTAGCTCGTACCAATCATCACACCCCAATTTACATGCTTTTGCGTGGAATGGAATTCTCGGGGCTTGACCGTCATAGCACCACATCACGCTTATATTGAGCGACCTAAAGTGTCGCTTTAAAACACATCGTTGGATATTTCATAAAACAATCGAGTTTACAACATCGGTCCCAAAAGGTTTACAAAGTTTGCGTAAATACAAATATGTTACAAATCAAACGATGTTTTGAAATAAAGTACCATAATGTACATAATGTAAGTCGACGCTTGCGACTCAAAATATAGGTCCCTAAACCATGTCATGATGAGCGTGCCTCGCCACGAAAATACATTGCTAAAAGGTCAACAATAATGTTGGTGAGAAATCATAGGTTTATGTAAATGTTTTATACGACTACACAAGCATAGACCATGCATGACAATCCATCACGTAAAAATAATGTTACAATTGCTCTAAGCCCATGACCCCGAAACTAGACTGCTCAATAATGTATGCCCTAGAGTGTTTGCGACAACTCAAGAATGTAATCAAATGAAATGCATCCGTTCACTTGGTTGGGATTCACCAACCCGGATGGAGCGTCACCCTCGATAGATCTATCCACTCATCCTCGCTTCAAAGATTAACGGTTCATGTTCAAGTAATGGGGACTTTCAAATTGGCAAATCACGGTAACTTAAGCAATGTAATTGAATTTAACATACTTGGTATCGTACAAAAAATGTAGTGCAATGTATTCTCCCCGTGGGTTTGAAAATAATCGAAAGCATGTAAACGGGGCTATGAAAACTCACTTGGATAAACGGAATAACGGCAAAAGTGAGTACACCGAGGTTTAATGTGATCGTCAACCGGACCTATTATCAATGATATGATATGTCATGAGTTGCAATGTAATGTTATGCATGCACCTCGTATGTTATTTATACCATTTACGGGTTTTGAAAATATTACTCGTCGACGAAAATACTCTTTTGACGTCTTGACCCTTCAAAATGACTTTACATGTTTTACGTCAAAATGTCATCCTACAATGGTTTTATAATGATTTTGGTGAATTTACCACTTTTCGTCGCAAAACAATGTCGTCGGAAAAATCATGAAATCAACAAAATGGCTCGGAAAAGTAGTCGTAAAAGCGGTGTCGTCGATCGTTAGAGAACGACCTCGACGGTTTTGGAAAGTTTGTATCGATATCTAAAAGTTTCAGTTCAGGAGTTTTCGTCCAAAGGTCTCGATCATAAAGATATTAAAGGTTAAAGTTGGTGGTTTTGCTAATTGTGTGCGAAAATAAGTTTCGCCAAGTTTGAACGTCCGTAATTAATTTACCATAACTCCGCTTGACAAACGGCTTTTTGTTTTGGAAAATATGGCCGATGAACTTGATTTTACTAGAAGACATTTCGTTATAAAAGTTTCACATCATGGCTAAAAGCGCCGCAAACATAGCCCTTACAACTAATAAAATACTTGTAACGTAAAAATAATATAGTTTTCGAAAATAATATATACGGCAACTTTATGAAAACGGCCATATCTTTGTCGTTTTAAATCCGTTTTCTCTGAAATATATGTCCTTAGCTTCGTATCGAAGTAAACTAATATATTTTTGACAAGTCGAAATAATTTGTGAAGCTTAAGGCTCATTTTTGACTCGAAAATACTAAAAACAGCAAGCTGAAATTTTCAGAAACTATACGTTTCGTCGTCAAACTTTAAAAATTCACCACGGCTTCGTTATAACTCCGTTTTTATCCGTTCAAAAGGCCACGGATTCGTTTTAAAGCATATTTTCTAAATATCAAGGCCAAAATGTCGTACCAACAGTAGGTTTTTCCAGAAATTCAAACAAGGACAGAACCTTAAAATATAGTTATCGAAAATAGTTTTCTCGGACAAAACCTATTCTAATCCCTTCAAATCAACTCCAAACTAATCTAATCCTACCATACACCTTCTTAGGGTGTCATGGGTTCCTAATCACCATCAAGACCAAAGAATACCATGGGAATATTTATAGGATGACCAATATATTTATATAACTCAATAAATCATGAAATAAATGGTATAAATCACATAACATGCATATAAGCTCCAAAAATGAAAAGAAACATATGAAAATGAAAAGGAAACTTGAAAATGATAAAAACATGCTTACTAGTGATAATGAAGAGGTGTAAGTAACAAGGATTAACTTAAATATCCTTGGTTTTTATTTCAAAACCAAATAAAGGATATAATCTAGGTTGATAAACACTTGAACTTGAAAATCTTGATCCCTTTGGCACCTTGATGTTTGGCGGTTCTTGAAGACCCAAGAAAGGAGAGAAAAGTTTTATTAAACACTTGTAACTATGAGAAAATGAAGGTGAAATAATGTATAAGACTTTTGTAGAAAGAGTAGAAACATGAATAATCTTGAACCATACCAATCAATAACTACACCTCCTTAGGGCGGTTTTGTGGGTTTGTGTCTCAAGATATTTATTTATTTATTTTTTTCAAACTATTACTTGTATATATATGTAAACATTTAACAAAAGTATAAGAAATGTGTAAGTTAAAGCAAAGTTAAGTTAAGGTGAATGAAAGTTTTTGGTACAAGTAACTTTTTAATAGGTCAAATTAGATTGTAATGAGATGATAAAAATTGTAAAAATACTTTCCTTGTGAAAATCGGGTGATAAAATAATTATCGTACAATTTTAAGAAAAACGACGTAATAATTAAATTTTAACGATTTAAGTACCAAATAAATTAGGAACACTAGGAAAACTAAAAATATAGTTTTTATGAACTAAATGTAAGTTTAAAAATACCTCGGGATCATTTTTGAAAGTAACGGGTTAAATAATCAAAATAAAAACTCACGCGATAAAAATTATTAAATAAAAATTACGCGTTGAATATGAAATGAAATGTCGTGAATGCACTAATGAGATGCACATGATGTCAATGAAATGTAGACTAATCATAGTCCATATGAAATGTACGTGATGTCATGATCATGAATTCGCCGCTAAACCTCCAAGGTTACGCGAATTTGAAACAAGTAAACCAAGTTTACTAAAATGTTGAAATAATGAGACATGAACGGTGTCGAGAAATGACCGAAAGTACGGATTGTCACAAACACTCAAGAGCAAAGCACATCGACATTCGACATTATTTCATCGAGGAGCAAGTTGAAAATGGTGTGTTGGAACTATACTTTGTGAGGACCGAATACCGCTTAGCGTACATCTTCACCAAAGCCCTTCCTATAGAACGTTTTGAGTTTATCCTTCCACGCCTTGGTCTTAAGAGCCTACAACCGGAAACACTCAAACGTCTTCAAGAGGAAGAAGAGGAGTAAAGGTTTTCCTTCATCTATCTCTTGTAAATATCTATTCGAAAAGCAAAATACAAAATTACAAAACCTTCAAAAGCAAATAGAAAAATATAAAAATTTCAAAATCCATAAAATTTGAAAATCTTGAAAATTTCCAAAATATTGTCTTTTGTCATGTTTTCCTCGATTCGATAATATCTACGATCTTTGTCTTTGTCATTCAAAGAATGACACGGGACTTTAGATGTTGTTCGAATGTTCTTACAAAATCAAAAATAAAAATATTTTTGGGAGAAAGTGAAACTATGGTTTATTGTCATTTCAGCAAGAACCCGCTCTTCAATGAAAGAACGAGCCATACTTTATCTTGGTTTTAAATCTCATGCTCGATTCTTTAAACAATTCCTTACCATCTAATGAAAACTAATTGCTTTGTTAAATAACTCGGACTATATCTTTGAAAATCATCTGGTCTTAACTTTTGTCAAAATATCTATCTCTCAATCAACAACTTATGTCATTGATTGAGGGGGAGAATGATTTCAATTAAATCAAAAGGTTATTTGTCATACAATTGTTTTCAAAAGATAATCATGCATGTTTAATCAATGGAGTTTAAAGTCTCAAAATCCGATACTTATCGCTTAAAACGTTTTCATAATCAAGTCACAATTCTCCTTAAAAGCTTTCAAAATAAATTTAAATCTCTGAGATCACAAATCTCAAATGATTTTATAATTGTGATCGGGGGAGAATTTGTGATTTAAATTGGATTTAAACTGATAATTCGGTAAATGGTTTTATAAGGATGTACAAGTTCTCCTTCCCACATGTGCCAAACGATTTCAAATTTTCCATGCACATGTTGAGGGGGGGCATCTATCTTAAACCACAAAGATTTGAAACGTGATCAATTTATTTCAATGTGCAGTCTTTTCCCAATATGTGCAAAACGTTTTCAAATATCTATGCACATATTGAGGGGGAGCAACTATTTTGAAAACCACATTATTTATATAACTACTCTTAGATGCAAGCCAACCCCTCAAAGATGAAAATTATTTCTATTACAAAATGATGCTTGATGCACATGTTGAGGGGAGCTCTTGTTCTAAAATATCAAAAATAATTCGGTACAAAATACTTTGATAATATATCACAAGTATCTGGATTGATTTTCAAATGGTTTTCAATTGGTTCCAATGGCGGATGAACGATACCAAATAAACCGACCAACTTTACTTTAAGTATGGTGATATAAGGACGATAAGGTTAGGTATTTGTTCCCATGATCCGCGAACCGGAGGGATCTACCTAGGGATAATCCACTAGACGGTGTAGAAGTCCTTAGGTATATTGAAAAAGGAGAAAAGTGAGATATGGGAAGAGTGCGGATGAGGCCGAGCTAGTCTTGGAATAAACCCAACAAGGTTCTAGTTATGAAGTCTCGGTAAGCATCAAGGGTTGAAGAATGAAAAGAATTGAATGAGAAAGGGTGAAAATAAATAGCCCTCCAATTATTCAACCTTAGGGCGATCTGGGTTCAATTCATATACTCTTGGTGGTTACCAAGGTAACATCGGTATTGAAGACAAGACATCATGGACCCGATGACGCACCGCACTTCAACTTCCCAAACCACTCAAGTTCCTCTTAAAAGGACTTGTTTCATTCTCACGGGAACCGACATAATCTATCGATTTTCTCTTAAAGATTGTTGATATTGAAGAAGGAGACCTCTCCTAGTCTCCGAAATAGGATCCAAATATGCACAATTGAGCCTAGAGCCACGAGATCATCTATAAATCTCATTAGGACACTTTCAATGAAGACTCTCTTTCACACAATGTGGAAAGAGAGATTATATCTTATGAGTCCCACGCACTATCCTTGTGGTATTGCTCGAACATCCGAGTAATATGCTAACATATTCATAATGAAGATGGAAAGCCTTCGGACCCAACATCAAACAAACTCTTGGTGGGTGGCATGTGAGATCTATCCAATAGATCAACCATGTGACAACTGAACAAAAACAATGGGGTGATTCAATATTTTGAATCAATCCTGGTTCACGTTATGGATTGACGGAGACCTTTGAAAAAACCGGTCATTGTGCTTTAAAACTCTTTTCTTTAGCACATCGACTGTGTACAAATATTTCAAAATAAAAGGTGTTTATGATTGATAATTGATATTCATTAAAACCTTTGTTGTATTGCAAAAACAATTTGTATTGATCAGTACACGATTGTTTTTCTAATCTCTTTTCATCAATCAATGAATCTCTATTCACTGGTTCACTCACTCTGTATTGTCTTCTTTGAGACGTTCCGGTTTGAGAACATTAGAGCATTGCGAAACCCGTCAAGGAAACTCTTCGAATTATACCGATCACAGCGAGCTTGTCTCGATCAACGGGAACCGTGGGTCGTGTCCCTCAATTCAACGAAGTGATCAAAGACACTTTCGTGCACTTTATTGCTAATCTGTTGTATGCGTGTACGCCCGACGCTTGCGGTGATCGAATGAAGCGGTCAATCCATAGCCGCATGCTCACACAATACATTCATTTCTAAAGAAATCATGATAAGTGCATCAATGACTCGATATTTTCACTCCATGCTTCGCTTTCTGTTGCGCCAATATCATGAATCAACGAAAGCTTCCGCTAATCGATGAGAATACATCATGATCCGAATGTGAGCATGTCGTTCCATAATTCACAACATCACATAATACCAACACCACAATGAATGAGTCGAGATTTATGTTAGGTGATGATCTCAAAAGTCGGCTCAAAATTATTATCACGTGGATCGCTTAAAGACCTCCACTTGGATTAACCAAACATGCATCATTGATGAATCAATGACTACGAGCTTGAGCAAAGAACTACATCAAGAATGCAAGAACAATTTAAAATGTAATATCTGCTTGTATTCAATGTAATTTTAATGTGATTTTGAGGTGACCTCCTTGGGGGAGATTGTTAGGATTTAGTAAATCCAGGTTATTAAAGAGTCGGTCACCTCAAATATATGTAATCGTTAAAAGCTCGTAGTCGTAGATTATTTAATGTTTAGTAGTATTTAGTTAAGCAACACCGTGGAGGACTGACGGTCTTTACCCACTGTATGCCCGATCCACGATCGTGGGTGGCGAGTTATGTAAGAACTATAAATACTCTCTACCTCCAAGGTAGAGAGTTGGAGCTCATAATAATACTTTCATTTTCTCTCACTTAGTTCCCAAACCTCTAAATCTTTCCCTCTCTAAAACATCATGTATACGCCTCTTTGATCATTGGTTTAGTGTGTTTGTGAAATCCAATATGTTACACTAACTCAACATCATGTTTCTCACCCTTGTGAGGGTATATCCATTCTCCTGCTTTTCCTTCACATTTATGCGGACGAGTAAGTGGTGGCCATACTGATTTGCTTTCATTGGTTGACATCGAGTTGCAAAAGTGTTTGTTTAGGTTAAGAGTGTCCTCAATGTTTTGGACAATTATATCATGTTTCTGCTCACAATTATCAATATTCTCACTATGATCATAAATAGTTGTAGAGTGTAGATCACTAGAAATTTCAATTTTTGGTTTTGAATGCTCTTTCATACTGAAAGTTATTCTATCATTTTCAGTTTCCAAAGAAATTTGTTTTCCAAAAACCTTAACTGGGCCCTACAAGTGGCCAAAAGGTCTTCCAACAATTAAGTTGTAAGCTTCCCACTTTCCCATGTCAATCACCACAAAATCGGTGGGAAGAAGAATTTTCCAATTTTAAAAGCACATTGTTTACAATTCCCTGGTACGACCTTAGAGGAATCACCATTTCAATCATAATAGTTGTTTCTTTTAAATTGGAAAGTTTGATTTTTCAAATAAAGTGGTAGAGATAAGGTTTACCCGCCCTTAAATCGCCTAATGCGGGAATCTTAATGTTACCAATAGTGCATGGGAGAAGAAAGCTTTCGGTATTCTTTGCTTTTCGTAGTTGGCATGGCAGGAACTCATCGTCCTCTGATTTATCATCCTCTTTGAGGTAGTTAATTCCGGAAAGATCATTAATGATAGAGGATGTGCACTGCTCCTTCTTTGCTTTATCTTGTGAAAAAATGGCTTTGCAGGAAGTGGCTTCACATTGCTTGTTTCAAGGTTCTTAGCCGCTGCCCAATTTGTATTTCAAGGTTCTTAATTGCACATCTTGGTTACGTAGGTTCATATTGGTGTCCTCCTTTACTCTAACCATCCATTCCTTGAGTCTATCTCCTTTTGGTAGATTCTTCGATGTCTTGATGCATTATCTCTTCAAGGCTAGGTTTATGAGGAATTGTTGATTCTTGTGTAGAACCTAGGGGATTTTTCACGGTATCTTGGTCTGTAATTATTGTAGCTATTGAAAGGGAATTATTTTCCATAGTTAACTTCTCCAATCCTTTTAACTTTTTCATTGGATGGACATTCATTAGAAGGATGAGTCCCATTTCGCTCAACTTGAATGGAATGCACATTTTCCTTGAGCTTCTTCATTTCTCTTCCAAGGCTTTCTAATTTGTTGTTAATTGCAGCAAGTCCCTCTATATCATCATTCTTACTTCGGTTGCTTCCTCCATTGTGCCATTTGTGAGAGTGGTCTGCCATTTTTTGAATAGTTTCTAAAGCCATAGTGGGTGTCATACTAGGAATCAGACCTTGAGAATCAATCATTGGTCTTGAAGAAATGTTCAGTCCCTTTTAGAAGACGTTCACTTTTTTGTTGGATGTTGAGATCATGAGTAGGGCACTTTTATAACAATTCGTTGTATCTTTCCCAGGCTTGGTATAACGTTTCATCACCCTCTTGCTTGAAGTTATGAATTTCTTCCAATTGCTTCGCCTTCTTCGAATGAGGACAATATCTCTGAATGAAATACTTTTTTAAGATAGGCCAGTGTTGACGGTCCTTGCGGTAATCGATCGACCCATCTTTTGCAGCTCACAGAAGAGAAATAAGGAATACTCGTAGCATTATAGCATCGTGTGAGACTCTGGGAATCTTGAATAGGCTGACAATGTATTCGACATTGTCTACATGTTCATGGGCATCATCTGTTGGGAATAATCCGTTACCACGGATAGTTGTGGTTTACACTGCTCGGATTAACACTAGCAGTCGAAATGTATTCCCTCTGGAAGTACATTATTACCACTGCTATCAGTTTATGATTAGGTTAACGCGTCTAGATAAGTATAGAATAGATCTTGTGTATATTCTATAATGTTAGCTTTATACTTATCTTGTAAAGGACTCTTTGTTGTATAAAAGGAGGTCCTAGGTCATTGTCTTAGGTACTTGTCAATTTACCTACGTATTACTCACAAAGGCTTCAAGGTGTAACCCTAGTGATAATCTAAGATCACTCGTATTATTCATCAATAATATTGGAGCTTAAGTTTTGCGTTTAATATGTGTTTACATACAATACATCTTATAATCCATCTTCTAAGTATTACTAAGTAAATTCCGCGTGATTAATAATATCAAAAAAAATATCATTGACACAAGGAGTGTGTCTAGATCCATCAAGTGGTATGAGAGCGAAGATTCTGATATTTTGTTTTAGAAGATCCAAGGAATTAGCTTAACCTACTCACTTAATTCAATGGAGATGGAAAACAACCAATCAAACTCTTCTACACCAAGGCTACCTAAGCTCAAACTAAATGAGTTTGAGATGTGGAGGATACTGATTGAGAAACACTTTCTCATTCAGGACTATGCTCTATGGGAGATCATTCAAACTGGTGATTCTTTCAAGCATGTAACTAGTACTGTGAAGGTTGGTGACACAGATGTTGTGAAAGTTTCTGTGCCTGAATCTAGTGTTGAAAAAGCTTGCAGGAAGAATGATCTTAAAGCTAGAAGTTTGTTGCTGATGACTTTTCCTAGAGATCAGATCATTGCATTTAGCAAGTACACAACTGCAAAGGAACTATTTGAAGAGATTTGATCAGTGTTTGGTGGTAATGATGCTACAAAGAAGACACAAAAGAAATTATTGAAGCAAAGTTATGAAAATTTCTCTGCTTCAAGCAAAGACTCACTTGATAGAATCTTACCAAACTCCAGAAGATTGTTACACAACTGACTATGCTTGGCATTGAGGTAGAAAAAGAAGACCTCAATTTGAAGTTTCTAAGAAGTTTGCCTTCAGAGTTTCAAACCAATGTTACTGTCTGGGAAAACAAATCAGACATAGAAACAATGAAGCTCAATGACCTTTACAACAACTTCATACTAATTGAGCAAAGGTTGACGAATGCGAAAACTTGGCACAAGCTCTAGTAGCTTACATTGTTGTCAACCTCTGTTGACGATGATGATTCTCAAGATGACAATGATAATGAAGTTGCCATTCTTTGGTTCTAAAGTTTCCACCGGTAATGTGAATGTTACCACTACAAGTTCAAAGGAGAAGGTTGCTAGTATTGGAGATCCTACCTTTTATGCTTTCATATCCACACAAGTTGATGTCTCTGTCTTAACTCATGCGGACATAGAGCAAATTGATGAAGATGACTTGGAGGAGATGGATATAAAATGGCGATAGCTCTTCTTAGCATGAGGGCTAGGAAATTCTACAAGAAGGCGGCAAGCCTATTCACATCAATGGTGATGAAACTGCAGGCTTTGATAAGAAAAAGTGGAGTGCTTTAAGCATCACAAGTTTGGACATTTTGCTAGAGAATGCAGAAGACCAAAGACCAAGGACAACAGTCTACTTGGTACAAGCAAAGAAGTGACTAACTGTGGAAGAGCTAAAGGAAATGTTGGCTATTGATGGTGTGAGCTATGATTGGAGTTTCATGGTGATGAACAAGAAGAAGAACATTCGATCTTGCTCTTGTTGCTCTTGAATTTGCTCTCATGGCTTTCTCGACTCGAGTTACAAAACTTTGATAGTTGTTCTAAAACATGTAGGGCGCTAGAGAGTTGAAAGGCTTAATGATTTATATTCTAATGAAAGACAAGAGTTATATACTGCTAATTATACTGTGTCTAATCTTAGGAGAGCCATGGCAGTGTTAGAAAAGCAAATAGAGCACTATCAGGCAAAAACACTCGAGTTCCTAGAATGAGTGACGACAACCATACCAAGAGGTCGTAAAATCTCATTTTCAAATACCTAAGCTAGAATGTTTAGTGCCAAGATATGGCAATACCTACATACTACAAGCATAGTTAAAATTGTTTACAAACCATTGTTTCGAAATTGTTCATCAAGTACTTAAGCTTTAGGACTTTACCTTTCTTTACTTCTTCACCCATCCTTTATCAAACCATCTTCACTTCTTCTTCCTCAAGAAATTGGCGAAGCATTTGAAGATTCCCTTGGTTTGTTGCCATTCGGGCGATTCATTGGGGATGTTTGGCAATTGGTTAATGTAGTCCAAAGGGTCAAGATCAATATTCTCAAGTGGGTTGCTACTACTCCCTTCACCTTCACCTTCTTCTTGCCTCTCCCTTCGTCCGAGGAATCCGTGGGTGGATGTGGCCTTTTGCTCGCTACCATGAACCTTGGTGTTCTACCCTCGGTTAGTGGAACCATGACCTTATTGCAAAAGTTATGATCAAGGGATTGTGGGGAAGGATCTAATGCAACGATGAATTTGGCAAGACGGGTTAGAAGCATTGCATACGGGAGTACCATCTTGTCCATACTTCTCACACTTGCCATTCTTAGTCAAAATATAATGATGACATGATTCTTCTTAGAAGAGAGGTAGAACATACAACTGCTGTGAATGAAGCATACCAAAAAGAGCTTGAAAAACTTCAAAAGAAAAATGAAAATGTCAATTTAACTTTAGACACATGTTATCATCAGTCTAAGTCAATTGATAAAATTTTGAATGCTCAAATATATAATAAAGCTAAGTCCGGTATGGGTTATAATCTGATGCCTCCACCACTAAGAGGTGTTCCATCACCTCCGGTATAGATTTAGCTCATACAGCTTAGAAGATTTTAAAGATCTTGAAGAGAATATGGTCCTTTAAAGGACCCAATGGTGAAAAGTGAGGAAGAGCTTAAGCATGATAATGATGTTTTGAGAGTGCTAGTGACTCATCCGTTGTTGATGAGAATGTTAAAAAGAATGTAGAGGCTTCTATCCCAAAAGTTGTTAATCTTCATTACGAGAGGAACCTAGGAAACCGCTAATAAACCTAGACCAACTGTAAGGTATCTTTGAGATGTATAGGAACAAGCCTCAGACTCCTAGGGGTAACGGAGGAGTTGGAATCATGTTAAATCTAAACAACTAGGTAGTGATTTTGTAATGTACAATAAGGCATGCTATATCCGTGGTAGTTTTGATCATTTACATGCTTATTGTGACTATCATGTTGGGAGAAGAAGTCCATGGGAGTAAAAGGTGGAGACTAACGTGTTTCAACATAATGTACACCCTAATTCACATTGCAAAATGTTCCCAAGAGCAGCTCAACTTAGAAGTGGCCTCAAAACTTTTGCCATCGCAAAAGCGTAACACTGCTCACCCTAAGTCACCGTTAAAGTGCAAACTCCAAAACAACTTTTGCAAAATCTGCACAAACAGGAAAGAAACCTTTCAAGCTAAAAGGTTAATTATAACCATTAGTTTGTGCCTAAAAGAAACCAACAGCTTCCTCGCTCATTCAAAAGTTACCACCGCAAGGGTTGTGAACAAGAAAAGGGAGACATGGGCAATCTTGTGAAGGCCTCAAAGACGTTGGGAATGGAAACCTAAAGGAAATACCTCTACAACCAATCATCACAATTCTCAAATTCGGTCATTTCTTAAATTATATATATGCATCATATTAGCTCATTCATGGCATTTTATTTCACATTTAACGCGTGAATTTTATATTAAATAAACGTTATCGCGTGAGTTATTATTTTAAATATTTAATCCGTACTTTCAAAATGATCCCGATATATTTTATACTTACATTTGGCTTATAAAACTATATTTTGAGTTTACCTAGTGTTCTAAATTTATTTTGTGTATAAAGCGTTAAATTTATATTATTACGACGTTTTCTTAAAAGCGACAAGATAATTATTATATCACTCAAATCTTTCAAGGAATGTATTTTTACAATTTTTATAATATCATTATAATCTATTTTGATCTATTAAAATTTTACTTGTACCTAAAACTATCATTTACCTTACTTATACATTTTCTACACATTTACCTACACCTTTCACTTACATCTTTTAACAAACAATACAAGTATTTATTCAAGTATATAAAAAGAAAAAAAAAATATATTGGAGGAACAACACCCCCATAAAACCGGCCCTATGAGAGGGTGGCATTAAATGGTTTGGTAACTTGTCTCTTTGATAGTATAAATCTATACTCAAGGCAAAAATTTCAACT
Organism: Chrysanthemum lavandulifolium; assembly: GCA_022545495.1. Classification (NCBI taxonomy): domain Eukaryota; kingdom Viridiplantae; phylum Streptophyta; class Magnoliopsida; order Asterales; family Asteraceae; genus Chrysanthemum; species Chrysanthemum lavandulifolium. The sequence continues at coordinate 65,522,705 of CM040246.1, forward strand.
TATTCATTCATTCACTTACTTTCATTATTCACCTAGTTGATAAAATCTTTTCTCTCCTTTATTTCCTCTCCATAAAACCGGTTCATCATCAAGATCTAGCAAGGGATCAAAAATTTTGCAAGATTCAAGCATTAACAATCTAGTGTATACTCTATATAAGGTTTTGAAATAAAAACCAAGAGTATTTAGGCTAATCCTTGTTACTTTCACCTCATCATTTTCACTTGTAAGCATGTTTTTATCATTTTTTCATGTTTTCTTATCATTTCTTATGTATCTTTTCATTTTTGGAGCTAGTATGCATGATATGTGATTATACCATTTTGTTTCATGATTTTAGAGTTATTTATAAACTATGGTCATCCTATAAATATTCCCATGGTATTCTTGGTCTTGATGGTGATTAGGAACCCATGACACCCTAAGAAGGTGTATGGTAGGATTAGATTAGCTTTGGAGTTGATTTGAAGGGATTAGAATAGGTTTTGTCCGAGAAAAACTATTTTCAATACGTATATATATTGTTCTGTCTTTGTTTCGATTTTCTGGAAAAACCGACAGTGAGCACGACCTTTTGGCCTTGATATTTAGAAAATATACCTTAAAACGAATCCGTGGCCGCTTGAACGGAATAAAACGGACTTATAACGAAGAAGTTATGGATTTTACAAGTTTGACGACGAAATATATTATTTTCGAATTTTCAAAGAAACTGTTTTGCATTGTTCGAGTCAAAACGAGCCTTAAGCTTCACAAATTATTTCGACTAGTCAAAATATATTAGTTTACTTGATACGAAGCTAAGGACATATTATCGTAGAAAACGGACTTGAAACGACAAAGATATGCACGTTTTATAAAGTTGCCGTAACTATTATTTTCTCGAAAAACAATATTATTTTTACGTTACAAGTGTTTCATTAGTCAGAACGACCATGTTTGCGGCTTGTTTTTAACGAGGTTGTGAAACTTTTGGAACAATTGTCTTCTAGTAAAATCAAGTTCACCGGCCATATTTTTCAAAGCGATAAGCCGTTTGTATAGCGGAGTTATAGTAAATTAATTACGATTGCTCAAACTTGGCGAAACTCACTTTTGCACTACAATTAGCCAAAACCACTATCTTTAGCCCTTATTATCTTTATGATCGAGACCTTTTGACGAAAACTCCTGAATGAAACTTCTAGATATCGATACAAACTTTCCAAAACCGTCGAGTTCGTTCTCTAACGATCGACGTACACCATTTTACGACTAGTTTTCCAAAGCCATTTTGTTAATTTCATGATAATTCCGACGACATTGTTTTGCGACGAAAAGTGAAAATTTCACCATAAATCATTATAAAACCATTGTAGGATGACATTTTGACGTAAATACTTGTAAAGTCATTTTGAAGGGTCTAGACGTCAAAAGTGTATTTTTCGACGATAAGTATTATTTTCAAAACTCATGAATGGTATAAATAACATACGAAATGCATGCATAACATTACATTGCAACTCATTACATATCATATCATTCGTAATAGGTCCCGCTAAAACATCACATTATACCTCGGTGTACTCATTTTTGTCATCGCCTCGGTTTACCAAGTGAGTAATCACATCCCTTTTACCGTTTACTACATTTTGGGGTGAATGCATGAACTATACTTGAATTAAATTGAATCTTACTTTTGTGAACTCGAATCAAATCCTTGAACTTAATTACTAATTTATGACTTGTTGGAATTTATTGAACCGTACATGTTATGACCTTGTCCCAAAGTCTCCCATGTTCGAGCATCACTATAAAGTCTCGCCTTATTGGTGGGCGTCTCAATAAATCTCGCCTAGGTGGTCGAGTGACAAAGGAGTCTCCCTTGTTGGAGCAGTGCAAAGTCTCCCATGTTCGAGCATCACTATAAAGTCTCGCCTTATTGGTGGGCGTCTCAATAAATCTCGCCTAGGTGGTCGGTGACAAAGGAGTCTCCCTTGTTGGAGCAGTGCAAAGTCTCCCATGTTCGGAGCATCACTATAAAGTCTCGCCTTATTGGTGGAGCGTCTCAATAAATCTCGCCTAGGTGGTCGAGTGACAAAGGAGTCTCCCTTGTTGGAGCAGTGCAAAGTCTCCCATGTTCGGAGCATCACTATAAAGTCTCGCCTTATTGGTGGGCGTCTCAATAAATCTCGCCTAGGTGGTCGAGTGACAAAGGAGTCTCCTTGTTGGAGCGGTGCAAAGTCTCCCATGTTCGGAGCATCCACGAATTATTATATCGTGGTGCAATATTGTGAACTATTATGACCGTTTATACTTGACTTTTAGACATACTACTTTTGGCGGTGGGTTGTGAACACACGGGTTGCAAGTTTTGTATGGGCGGAACTTGGGCCGAGTGGATTTACAATGCCTTTGCTTTGCGGACCTTTTTCGTCGACCGAAAGCTTTGATATTTCTTACGAGTTTTCTTATTTTTGCTAAACGTGTTTACTCACCAACTATTTTCATAGTTGACCCGTTTTTCTCTCATGCATTTCAGGTGATCGTTAGTAAGCTTTTTCTACCAAGTCTTGCATAATGAAGTTTTCACTTGTCACTATGAATCATTATGTATAAAACATAATATTTTGGAATCTAAGCTTTGTAATATATTCGCCGATGTCGGCTAAACTGGTATTGTAATGGTGTAATATTTCTTTTAATATTAATGGTGGTATGTTCTATTATCACGGGCTTATGTTCCTTCCGTTACACCTCGTGTTTCCGCCATGGCGGTGTGACATTGGTACCGAGCCAAAGGTTATAGAGAATGCCGATTTTCAAAAATAAAAATCACACTATAACCGAATAAAATTTTTTTTTGTATATTATTTTATTAAACATTGAACATCATCCGAGTCATCTAGTCCTATCGTTGCATCGTTAATCATAAATTATACATAGCACGATCAACTATGTCTAATTTATGAAGAACCATGCAATGATAAGAGTGGTAGTTTTAAATCATGTTTAGTCGAGTCTTTTGAGTCCGGTCACCAAGTTGCATTGGTCGGGTGGGTATGCATAGCATGTTTTACGTTCACGTCTACATTACCGTACCTTGTTCATATCTTCTCTTTTCCATCTTTCGACTTGTTAGACATAGCATGTCTCTTCTGTCATGTTTCGATCACTATAACACATTACCACCGTTCGCACCTCATCGACTTCGTTCGAATGTCATTTACTCAACCCGATGTTTTGGTCCTCTGTAGATCATGGCCGCAAGAAACACACGCTCGGGAGGTAGCAACAACGACAACCCAAACAACAATGACAATCCAATCAACAACGCTCGCTGAATAGCGGACCTACTCACCCAAATTATAATACATCTCGATGCTAGACGAACCAACAACGGAGAAGGTACTTCAAACAATGGACGAAAGCGGCAGGAGGATCACCGGGAAGCCGAGACCGTAATCAAGAAAACAAGAGGCGCCGAATAACCCGAACTATGGGACGACCACCCGGAGCGCAAAGGATATGCAGTCCCCATCCTCTGTGTACTCGATGTAATTATCATCACTTAGAGATCGCTGAAAGTGTGGCAAATGTGGACAGACGGGCCACTTGGCGAAATTGCTCAAACAGGCGGAAATCAAGGATGAGAAAAGCATGTTACAGTGTGGAAGTCTAGATTACCTTCGCAATACCGCCCAAAGTGAAAGAACTCCCAATCAAGGAGGTAATCGTCAAACTCGGCGTTGGCAATAGAAGGCCCACAAGATCGAACATTGAAATTCCTCCATGCGTGGTCGAGCATTCTATCCGGGTACCGAGGAAGCCCGCAACGCGTAACGGTACATTCCTTTGATCAACCACTTTATTTCATGCAACATGATTTTGAGTGCATAATTTCCTTCCGATTCTTACCACGTTCACGACCTTGATTAATTTGAGACCTATCGGTATCGACCTTAGTTGTTATATATTTTGTTGATTTGATTTGATTGTGTAAGCAAATCGAATATCGAGCGGATCTTTCAAAAGACTTCATTCAAGGATGTTGATTCCTATCTTTCTAACAACTTGCTTCCTAGCTTGATCTAGTGACAGTTCTTGTTTGATGAGTTGCGAAAATCAAGCTAAGAGACAAGTTTACTCAAGTCGGTTTAGTTTAATCTCATGACGGTTCTTGTTTGATGAGTTGTGGGATTAAATTAGAATCGACTACCTAAAGGTCTTTGAGAGCTACGTTCGATATTGGGCAAGTTTACCTATCCAATCTAATCACGGGCATGTACTTAGTTGAATGGGGAACACATGCGCATGGGCATTGATATGATCATTTAGGCTGCTCGACGAGCATGAACTTTAGAACTCTTGTCGAGGTTCGGACCATAGTATCGTTAATCGAATCACGGGGACGTGATTCCGCTGACATGGGAAGAATGTCACAATTCTCAAATTCCGGTCATTTCTTAAATTATATATATGCATCATATTAGCTCATTCATGGCATTTTATTTCACATTTAACGCGTGAATTTTATATTAAATAAACGTTATCGCGTGAGTTATTATTTTAAATATTTAATCCGTACTTTCAAAAATGATCCCGATATATTTTTATACTTACATTTGGCTTATAAAAACTATATTTTGAGTTTACCTAGTGTTCTAAATTTATTTTGTGTATAAAACGTTAAATTTATATTATTACGACGTTTTTCTTAAAAACGACAAGATAATTATTATATCACTCAAATCTTTCAAGGAATGTATTTTTACAATTTTTATAATATCATTATAATCTATTTTGATCTATTAAAATTTTACTTGTACCTAAAACTATCATTTACCTTACTTATACATTTTCTACACATTTACCTACACCTTTCACTTACATCTTTTAACAAACAATACAAGTATTTATTCAAGTATTTAAAAAGAAAAAAAAAATATATTGGAGGAACAACACCCCCATAAAACCGGCCCTATGAGAGGGTGGCATTAAATGGTTTGGTAACTTGTCTCTTTGATAGTATAAATCTATACTCAAGGCAAAAATTTCAACTTATTCATTCATTCACTTACTTTCATTATTCACCTAGTTGATAAAATCTTTTCTCTCCTTTATTTCCTCTCCATAAAACCGGTTCATCATCAAGATCTAGCAAGGATCAAAATTTTGCAAGATTCAAGCATTAACAATCTAGTGTATACTCTATATAAGGTTTTGAAATAAAACCAAGAGTATTTAGGCTAATCCTTGTTACTTTCACCTCATCATTTTCACTTGTAAGCATGTTTTTATCATTTTTCATGTTTTCTTATCATTTCTTATGTATCTTTTCATTTTTGGAGCTAGTATGCATGATATGTGATTATACCATTTTGTTTCATGATTTTAGAGTTATTTATAAACTATGGTCATCCTATAAATATTCCCATGGTATTCTTGGTCTTGATGGTGATTAGGAACCCATGACACCCTAAGAAGGTGTATGGTAGGATTAGATTAGCTTTGGAGTTGATTTGAAGGGATTAGAATAGGTTTTGTCCGAGAAAACTATTTTCAATACGTATATATATTGTTCTGTCTTTGTTTCGATTTTCGGAAAACCGACGGTGAGCACGACCTTTTGGCCTTGATATTTAGAAAATATACCTTAAAAGCGAATCCGTGGCCACTTGAGCGGAATAAAACGGACTTATAACGAAGAAGTTATGGATTTTACAAGTTTGACGACGAAATATATTATTTTCGAATTTTCAAGAACTGTTTTGCATTGTTCGAGTCAAAAGCGAGCCTTAAGCTTCACAAATTATTTCGACTAGTCAAAATATATTAGTTTACTTCGATACGAAGCTAAGGACATATTATCGTGAAAGCGGACTTGAAACGACAAAGATATGCACGTTTTATAAAGTTGCCGTAACTATTATTTTCGAAAAACAATATTATTTTTACGTTACAAGTGTTTCATTAGTTTAACGACCATGTTTGCGGTTGCTTTTAACGAGGTTGTGAAACTTTTGGAGCAATTGTCTTCTAGTAAAATCAAGTTCACCGCCATATTTTTCAAAACGATAAGCCGTTTGTATAGCGGAGTTATAGTAAATTAATTACGATTGCTCAAACTTGGCGAAACTCACTTTTTGCACTACAATTAGCCAAAACCACTATCTTTAGCCCTTATTATCTTTATGATCGAGACCTTTTGACGAAAACTCCGAACCGAAACTTCTAGATATCGATACAAACTTTCCAAAACCGTCGAGTTTGTTCTCTAACGATCGACGTACACCATTTTACGACTAGTTTTCCAAAGCCATTTTGTTAATTTCATGATAATTCCGACGACATTGTTTTGCGACGAAAAGTGAAAATTTCACCATAAATCATTATAAAACCATTGTAGGATGACATTTTGACGTAAATACTTGTAAAGTCATTTTGAAGGGTCTAGACGTCAAAAGTGTATTTTTCGACGATAAGTATTATTTTCAAAACTCGCAAATGGTATAAATAACATACTGAAATGCATGCATAACATTACATTGCAACTCATTACATATCATATCATTCGTAATAGGTCCCGCTAAAACATCACATTATACCTCGGTGTACTCATTTTGTCATCGCCTCGGTTTACCAAGTGAGTAATCACATCCCCTTTACCGCTTTACTACATTTTGGGGTGAATGCATGAACTATACTTGAATTAAATTGAATCTTACTTTTGTGAACTCGAATCAAATCCTTGAACTTAATTACAATTTATGACTTGTTGGAATTTATTGAACCGTACATGTTATGACCTTGTCCCAAAGTCTCCCATGTTCGAGCATCACTATAAAGTCTCGCCTTATTGGTGGAGCGTCTCAATAAATCTCGCCTAGGTGGTCGAGTGACAAAGGAGTCTCCCTTGTTGGAGCAAAGGCAAAGTATCCCATGTTCGAGCATCACTATAAAGTCTCGCCTTATTGGTGGGCGTCTCAATAAATCTCGCCTAGGTGGTCGAGTGACAAAGGAGTCTCCTTGTTGGAGCGGTGCAAAGTCTCCCATGTTCGAGCATCACTATAAAGTCTCTCCTTATTGGTGGGCGTCTCAATAAATCTCGCCTAGGTGGTCGAGTGACAAAGGAGTCTCCCTTGTTGGCAAAGGTGCAAAGTCTCCCATGTTCGAGCATCACTATAAAGTCTCGCCTTATTGGTGGGCGTCTCAATAAATCTCGCCTAGGTGGTCGAGTGACAAAGGAGTCTCCCTTGTTGGAGCAAAGCAAAGTCTCCCATGTTCGGAGCATCCTGAATTATTATATCGTGGTGCAATATTGTGAACTATTATGACCGTTTATACTTGACTTTTAGACATACTACTTTTGGCGGTGGGTTGTGAACACACAGTTGCAAGTTTTGTATGGGTGGAACTTGGGCCGAGTGGATTTACAATGCCTTTGCTTTATGGACCTTTTCGTCAATCGAAAGCTTTGATATTTCTTACGAGTTTTCTTATTTTTGCTAAACGTGTTTACTCACCAACTATTTTCATAGTTGACCCGTTTTTCTCTCATGCATTTCAGGTGATCGTTAGTAAGCTTTTTCTACCAAGTCTTGCATAATGAAGTTTTCACTTGTCACTATGAATCATTATGTATAAAACATAATATTTTGGAATCTAAGCTTTGTAATATATTCGCCGATGTCGGCTAAACTGGTATTGTAATGGTGTAATATTTCTTTTTAATATTAATGGTGGTATGTTCTATTATCCTGGGCTTATGTTCCCTTCCGTTACACCTCGTGTTTCCGCCTCCGGCGAGGGTGTGACACAATCCCAATGGTGTATCAACGACCTTTGATAGATTTAACTATATTGATACATGAGGCAGATCCAAGTCAATCATGGCTTGGGTCCCCAAAAGAAACTAACTCTTTACTCTTATGTACAGGAACATCCAAGGACAAAAAGATCAGATCAAGGATATCTGAATCTTGGGTGTTGAAGGCACATGACCGCAACAAGTCCTATCTTTCGATTTTGAGCATTATGATGGACGATATGTCGACTTTGGAGGTGGAGTAAATGGAAAAGTTCTTTGGTAAAGGAGTTATAAAAGCGGTAACTTGGACTTTGAATCAGATACTATGTAAAAGAGCTAAAGTACAATCTTTTAGTATGTCACAAATGTGTGACAAGATAAACAATGTTCTTTTACCAAAGATATGTGCTTTGTTCTCTAAGGATTTTAAGATGCCCGATGACATCGGGTTCTTCTTAAAATTCCTAGAAAAGGCAATCTATATAGCTTTGATATGAACAACATTGTAGCTAAAGATAATTATACTTGCTTGCTTGCAAAGGCCACGTGGATGAATCCATGTTATGGCATAGAAGACTTGGTCATGTTAACTTCAAAACCATTAACAAGATTGTCAAAGATGGTTTGGTGAGAGGATTACCTCGAAAAGATTTGAAAATGATCAAACCCGTGTGGCTTGTCTTAAAGGCAAACAACACGAGCTTCTTGCAGTCAAAGTTGGTTAACTCTATTGCTCACCCACTTCAAATGTTACATATGGACTTATTTGGTCCTACATCGGTGGCGACTTGAATCTTAAGAAATATTGTCTAGTGGTGATGATGATTTTAGCGAGTTTACATGGGTTTTCTTTCTTGGAACCAAGGATGAAACAATGGCATCCTCAAGATCTTTATCACGTAGTAGAAAACCAATATGATATGAAAGTTAAAATCATTAGGTGTGACAATGGAATGTAATTCAAGAATAGAGTTATGGATGAGTTTTGCGAGATAAAGGTATTAAAAGAGAATTTAGTGTGGCTAGAACTCCTCAACAAAATGGTGTTCTTGAGAGGAGGAATGTAAACAACGATAGAGGTGCTAGAACCATGTTGGCCGATTCTAAATTGCCAATCACTTTTTGGGGTGAGCGATTAACACTTGCATGTTATGTGCAAAACAGGTTTTAGTGGTAAAGACAAAGAACAAGACACCTTATGAATTGTTTAGGGTAGACCACCTATCCTTGACTTCATGAGACCATTTGGGTGTCATGTATCTATTCTCAATACCATAGATTATCCGGACGGTTTGATGAAAAGGGCGATGGAGGCATTTTTGGGTATTCCATGGTCGATAAAGCTTTGAGTATTCAACTTAAGAACTCATTAGGAATTAGAAATTCCGGTATTAAAGAGTCGGTCACCTCAAGTATATGTAATCGTTAGAAAGCTCGTAGTCGTAGTTCTTTTAAGTTAAGTAGTAATTTAGTTAAGTAACACCGTGGAGGACGGACGGGTCTTTACCCACCGTATGCCCGATCCACACCCAAAGTGTGGCGAGTTATGTAAGACTATAAATACTCTCTACCTTCCAAGGTAGAGTTGGAGCTCATAATAATATCTTTCACTTTCTCTCACTAAGTTCCCTAAACCTCTAACTTTCTCTCTAGAATTTCATCTTATCGTCACCTTGTGTTATGGTTTGATGTGTATGTGAAAAGTTATATCTTACAATTGGTATCAAGAGCCATGGTTAGATCATATCTTGCACATCTTTGGATTTATAGTGGTTTTAGGTGGTTTTGAGTTTGAAAAAGTTTAGTGGTTTTGCATCATTTGGTTGATCTCTTGTGTTAAAGTTTGAATTTTGTTGGTACATTTATGTTTAGAATCATCAAAAGTGTTTAGGTTTTCATTTGGTAAGCTTGAATTATCTTGGTTGGGTTGTTTTGGATTGAAAAGTGATGTTTATATGGTTTTCATGGTAGCGAGTTAGTTCACGGATAAGTTTTCTTTGTAGCGACTTGCTTCACAAAATTGTAGCGAGTTCGTTGTTAAATCTAGCGAGTTAGATCTAGCGAGTTAAAGTACAAGTAGTGGAATCTCCACTACGGGTAGCGACTTGTGGTAGCGACTTGGTCGATGTGAGTTGCTCTTTAGCGACTTGTGTTTCTAGCGACTTGAGTAGCAATTCTTGCCAAAATTTTGCTAGCGACTTGAGCCCCAGCGAGTTACTACATAGCGACTTGTTTTTGTCTAGCGACTTGGGACCTGTAGCGACTTAGTGGTGTAGCGAATTAAGTGTTAGCGACTTAGCACTTAGCGACTTGGTGACTTAGCGACTTGGTTCAAGGGTTATAGCGACTTGGTTGATTTTTACGAAGAAGAGGTTTGACCAAAGTTGACTTTTACGTCAAAACTTCAAACGGCCATAACTTTTGATCCGTAACTCCGTTTCAAATGAAATACTGTCAAAACGACCGAACGACTGAATATTGTGAACTTTCACTACGATGTCGTGAAACAAATTTTCGAGGCCCAAATCCTCCGAAAGGAAGTTATTGAGCTCTTAAGTTTTAGACCTAAAATTCTCCGTAAAACGTGCATCAACCAATCCAAATCTCAACCAATCAACATTTCACCTTTTCTCTGAACAATCTAAAGTCCTATCACACAATCGTCTTTCATTGTATCATTCCATCGGTCATCTTAACACCCTCATCGGTCATTGCTTAACGGTTTCGTCTTGATTTTAGTAAAATCCCGCGAAGATTCTATTTCTCGGTTTAAATCATAGACGTGTAAAATCCCGCATCCTTCCACATCATGTCTTACTCTCATGACCCGTGATTTCGAAGTGCTTAAACTGTATGATGTTGTGGACAACAATGATAATGTATGCTACATCGAACGATTAAAGATGATTGAATTAAGCAATGAGGATGTGAGATCTCCGTGTTCGTAATCTAATGAGAGAAATTGCACCATCCAAGCTACGAATACCATGCAAATGAAATGCGACATTGAGCCCTATCGCCTACTACATCTCGCACCTCATTCATTTGTTATCCATAGTCAGGGATCGAACATGTAGTGCTCTTTTCCGCCAGACTTACCTACATTGACAAGAAGCTTCTTTGTTGAACTTAGAGCATTTAAAGTCGCAACTTACCAATGAAGAAGTTCAAAAGGATGGCTCCAGCAGACTCTTCAAGTAATCTACAAACAATTTCACCATTCATCGGTGGGGAATATTGATGATTACAATCAACACTTGACCGGAATTTCCTTCAAAAACATCTTGGAATGGAAATTGTGAATTCATTGAGACATTTATCCAACTCATGGATAATATGAAAAAGTTCATTGAAGAATCGCACAAAAGAATGAAGACGTGAATGAGTGTCGGTGCGGTTGAAAATTGTTGTGATAAGTTGGGTAATGTATCCGTGAAGAATCGGGTGGTCTTGAATGCGAAATGTTAGAAAACAAATAATGATGAGTCGGACAATCTTTGAAATAGAATCTTCATGCTCATGTCCACAAGAGAGAGGTGCACCACCACAACCCGTGCAAGCTAATGCAAAGGAACGCTACATGGAAGCTTCGGATGTACCCAAGATAGAGATGCACCGCCACAACCTCGTGCACGTTAATGCAGAGGAAACTTGCATGAAAGTTTCTGCGGTACCTAGGTATGCATCTTCTTCTCAAAATGATGATTATGGATTGCATGAGTACACGCATTTGTGCTGATGATTCCTTGACCACCGAACTCAATACCTATAAGGATCAAGTTGCCATATACGAACAACGTGCTAAGTTTGAACTTACCACTCGTGAGCGGGAGATGGATATCCAAATGCGTATAATTATTAGAAAAAGTAATTTTAGAGAAGAAGTATTAAAACAAGAGTTAAACTCCTTACAAGAAAAGCTTTCCAAAGCGCTAAGCAAAAACACGAACTTCAAGAAAATGTTAAAATGCTTAAGCAAGAATTCAAAGCTAAGGAATCAAAACTTTTGAATGATTTTTCCAATCTAAAAACTTTGAAAACAAGCTTGAAAATAAGTTGTACGTACAAGGAATACCATTCAAACCGCTCACATGATCACTAAGCATCGAGTCTTAGCGATAAGCATAGCATTCCCTTGTTGAGGAACCAAATCCAGAGGTAATTAAAAGGCTAGAAATGCTCATAAGGTGCTTTATGATGGTAATGAAATCCTTAAGCCTAGCGAAACCTAGTTGCGTTGAGTGCACCGAGGAAGATAAGAAATCGATGAAGTCACTAGGAGAAAATGCATAAGTTAGAAGATCCCGAGTGTAAAAAGAATAACATAACGATCAAACCCCATAATTACACTAAAGAAAATTGGATCTCCTTGAACAAGTTTAAGCCTCGACTTATTAACCCCACGAACAAGTGTTCGGAAAAGGATATGGAAATGCAAAAGTGAAAATCTTGTTGAAAAGAATCCCCTTGTAGGAAACGCCTAAATCAACTGTGTATCCTCCTAATACACCAATGCACTTAGTTCCTAGATCTCTTGCCACTAAAAGCAAGACCTTAATCGATGAATATGTTATCTTTCAACTATTTGTTGATTTTGAGAAAACTTGTAAGAAAAGGATCACACCCACCGGTATAATCAAGGGAAAGGGTTTTGAGCAAACTAAAGAATGCTATTTAACGAGGTCATGCCTTTCGTTAAACAACTAAAAGATCAATTTGAGAGTCTTAAAAGGGGACGATTCGATATTAAAGAAATGGAAAAGGTATTTGATGCAATGATTGTTGAGGTTAGTGACTATGAGAGAGAATTAAAATATAGTGAGATTGAAAGGAAGAACTTGCATACACCGAATGAGAATCGATTTACGAATGTATTGCTCAAGATGTGTTTTTCAACGCTACAAATTGTTCCATTAATGCTTCTCAATTTCATGAATTATCATTGCTCGAAAGTCTCCCATGATCGTGTCATTGAGCTTGAAACAACAAATTCAAAATTGCATGAGAAAATAGAACAGATGATCATGATAACTTGGTCAAACATTATTCTAAATTAGAAGTTGAACATCTTGCTTTGCAATTAAAACATCAACATCTCAAAGAAAATGTTAAAACCTCAAATATCAAGACATCCTCGATGCTCTGAGTTTGATGCGCTTTTGAAATTAGCAAACGTGATGAACAAATTCGAGCTCATTATAACACGATCAAAAGATTGAAAGCCCAAATTTCACAACGAAAGGTGAAAAGAAGGATGTGATGGTTCCCATATGCCTCCACCTTTAGATTCTCGAATTTCCAACTTCAAAACATAATTGATAACTTGCAAATGGAAAATGATTGTTTTAAAGTTGAAATTTCAAAGGTTAATGATCAAAACAAAGAGTTATGTGATTCATTTAAAGTTAATCATGATAAACAAATTGAAAAGATAACTTCTTTACTTAACGATATTGAGAATCAAGCGTGAGGTGAAAGGAAAGTTGCCAATCCCAAATTGCAAATACTGCTTCCTAAGGTTTCGCTTGTGATAAATATGCTATCGATATGTTATATATTCCCCGCCCATTAGGAATAATGAGCGTGCACATAAAGCATATCTCTCATACCTTAAGGAAAGTTTGAAGGGTCTCCGTGAGATTGTTGAAGATGAAAGATTAGAAAAACCTTTTGATAGTACTATAGCCTATGCTGCATGGATGCCAAACGATCTCGGGAACTCTTAGAGTATGTAATTGTCACAAGTCCGAAATCTAGCAATAGGCGAGATAGAATAGTTGTGCCTTGTTCTATGCCTAAAGCCAAGCATGTGACCCTTGATATGCCTTGTTCCATGTCAAAATTCAAGCAAGCAACCTTTGATGTGCCTCCTAGAACTTCGATCCCAAGACTTCTAGACCGTAAATGCAGAAAGTAGTGAAGCCATGTAATGTTCCCATCGTTACTTCTACAGATGTTAAGATTGACACTAAAGTTAGCGGTCAAAACCTAGAAGCAATGCAAAGAAGGATAGGATTACGCAAACTAAAAGTGTTAATGATAAGGAAGTGAAAGAACACCATAGGGACAAGAAGTTTGATTTGAACAAAAAGAATCGTGTTAGTTCTAGTATTAGCTCTAAGCTTCTCGAAATTAATTCGAGGCCTCATGTTGTCTGCAAAACATGTAAAAATGTTTATTTTCCGGTAATCATGATAAATGTGATGTGTTATTTCGAGGTCTAAGATTCATAACCCAATTAAGAAAGTTTGGAGAGCGAAGCAGTTAAGCAATCACGAAACCTACAGGAATGTGTTTACAAATGTAGGATTTCGGTGGAAGCCCATGGTCGAATATTAACGCATGACAAACCTTACCCTTAGCTAGATCCACTATGCCTAGAATAGTGCTGTTAAGGTTTGGAAGCCAACCGGTAGAATAATCCCATTAAGCACAAAAGGTCATTTGACTAAGTCGATGCTTCTACTAGTTCAGCTCTAGTGATAATGCCATTGCATCTAGGGTTTCTGGATTCAAAGATTGTTTGTGCTAACCAAAAGGAACCTATCAAGACGTGGGGATCCAATGTTTCCAATTCTCTGTCTTCGTCATTGTCCAAAGCAGGTCGTATAAATCGTCCCTTGGTATTTGGATTCGGGCTCTAAACATATGATTGGGCTCTTAACAATGACGTCTGCTCAAACCGATTCAGCCCTCGTACTTCATCATTATGGCGTCTGCAGATAACACTTCAGGCCCGTTCCTCATAGAAAAGAAAAGTGTACGCTCTTACGCGCTTTATCTTGACTAATGAGAAATTCTCTCATGAATGGCCATACTCATCTACATTCTTCATCAACAAGCTTCATGTTTTTCCACGCTCATTCGGTCATCAAGTGGATCTCGTTCATTGGTGTACACTCTTATTCACTTGTTAAATCAAAATGGCAACTTGGATGCAATTTTTAGGGGAGAAGAGTGAATATACTACATGATGATGGATGTTTGAATAATGGTTATACGACTTAATTTTTGATGATGATGAGTGTATATTCTTTTGATGAAGAGTGAATATACTAAGGATAACTGGGATTCATTGTTTTGATTTTTGATGACTCTCCTCCAACGCCTAACGCTTCACTTACTAAGGATAATTGGGAATCAATGTTTGGGATTCATTGTTTTTCAAAGATATGTTTGATGAGTACTTTCAACCTTCGACGAATGTTGATCATCCAGCTTCTGAAGCTCATGCTCCGGTTTCTATTGATTCAACTGGTTCTTGGAATTCTCAAGAAACCTTATCTCCAGTTATTTCACAAGGCGTTTGTAATGACTATCATGATATTGTAAGTTGCACTATTGAATAATGATCCGCTCTTTGGTATTCCTGTGCCAAATCTTCACGGATTGTTGTTCATGGATAATGATCCGCTCTTTGGTATTTCTTTGCCAAATCTTTACGGATTATTGTTCCTCTCATTGTGCACGCTATAAATCAACCACATGAACATTAAGGAAAATGACTACCTCATTCGCTCGAAGACATTTGTGGTGAATCTTCCAGATATGTCTCTACATGTATACCTTTAGGAAGAATGCATTAATGTCGAGAAATCATTTGTTCCGGTTCATTCAGTGGATCGACGTACATCCGGTTGTACGTTTATTCACGTGTTGGGCATTTGACACAAGCTGATTACTTTTGAGTTAATCAATTATAACTTATTTGAGATTGAAGATTAAAATTCACAAAGGCAAGCTTAAGATGCAAATGCAGGAATTCTTCTTCGCCTCAAGTTTGGTATATCGGGTTTTCTTTATCGCTGGTCACTTCAAATTGTCTACATATGGGTTGATAAAGATAGTCGGTGAGAGTTTCTATCGCAGTGGTCCCATGGCTCTGGACACTCCACTCGGACCCGCACTTCAAGACAGTCCCATTGCTTCATCCCTTATTCCAAACTCCTCTCAAGAAACTCAGATGTACCACCATCCAAGATGATGTAAAGAAATTGTTTGATCCTATGTTTGATGAACTGTATGAGTCTACCACTAATGAGGTGTCGATCCCTACAACAGAGGATGTTCATATTCCAAAGAATGAAGTCAATCCATCGGTCTCAATATCTCGTAAGTCAAGAAGCACTGCATCGATCCTTCGCCATCAACAAATCATCATTCTTCAAATGTACATCATGGAAATGTTTCGCATCAATGATGAAGTTAATCCCTTTGCTACTCTCAAGATGCTCCATTTGAAAACATATTTGCTACTCCCGAATCATCATCGAACCATCTTCTTCGTGAGACATCGACTCGCCTACCACAGTTCCTCAACAACCGCCACATGAACACCTCGGAAAATGGACTCACGATCACCCTTAGACAACATCATTGGAAATCCTCTCGTCTCAGATCAACCCGAAACAACTCGCAACCGATGCCTTATGGTGCTTCTTCAACTCCGTACTATCTAAGATCGAACCAAAAGACGTTAAAACCGCCATGAATGAAGATAGTGGTTCAATGCTATGCAAGATGAAATTCATGAGTTTGATCGCCTTGATGTATGGGAGTTAGTACCGCCCGCATCGTGCTATGATTATAGCTCTAAAATGGATCTTCAAAGTAAAACTTGATGAGCATGGTGATGTGTTGAAGAACAAGGCTCGATTAGTTGCTAAAGGATATCGTCAAGAGGAGGGTATAGACTTTGAAGAATCTTTTGCTCCAGCTTGCTCGAATCGAGGCCATCGAATCTTTAAGCTAATGTCGCTAGCAAGAACATGGTGGTTTATCGATGGATGTAAAGACCGCATTTCTAAACGGAGATCTTAAAGAAGTCGCTCACGTCGACCAACCTCGAAGGATTTGTGAATCAAGAGCATCCTACTCACGCTTATCGTTTGAAGAAGGCTCTTTACGGTTTAAAGCAAGCTCTAGGGCATGGTATGATACATCGCTCTAAGTTTCTTCTATCAACCGGATTCATCAAAGGAGCGATTGATCCTACATTGTTCACCGTGAAGTCGTGCAAACATTTGATTCATGTTCAAATTTATGTTGATGATATTATATTTGCCTCGACCGACCCAATGGAATGTGATCGTTTTCAAATGAAATGAGTTCAAAGTTTCAAATGTCAATGATGGGACAAATGTCATTTTCTTGGGATTACAAATTTCTCAAAGTCCCGGAGGCATTTTCATAAATCAATCTAAATATGCAATGAGATTCTAAAGAAATTTGGATTTGATTCAAGTGACCTGTTGACACACCCATGATTGACCGAACCAAACTAGATGAGGACCACTCGTGGATCATGATTGACCAAACGAAATATCGTAGTATGATTGGATCCCCGATGTACCTCATGACAAGTAGACCGCACATCTTGTTCATTTGTTTGCATGTGTGCTAGATACCGTGCTAAGCCTACTAAAAAGCACCTTGAAGCGATTAAACGGGTCTTCGGTATCTCCAAGGAACCATCAATATGGGACTATGGTACCAAGGACACCGGTATGTCACTAACGGCCTATGCAGATGCCGATCATGCAGTTGTCAAGATACACGTCAAGTACGTCGAGGTGCTCGCTTTTGGGTGATAAGCTTGTGAGTGGTCTTCAAAGAAGCAAATGAGTACTTCTATTTCTCTACAGAGGTGAATACATAGCCATGTCATCTTGTTGTGCTCAAATCTTATGGATGAGATCTCAATTATCGACTATGGCTTTGAATTCAACAAAATCCTCTCTGCATCTTGTGATAATAAAAGTGCTATTGCTCTCTCATGCAACAACGCTCAACACTCAAGAGCAAAGCATATCGACATTCGACATCATTTCATCAGGAACAAGTGGAAAAGGTGTGGTGGAACTATATTTTGTGAGGTCTCGAATATCGCTTAGCGGACATCTTCACCAAAGCTCTTCCTAGAGAACGTTTGAGTTTATTCTTCCACGCCTTGGTTTGAAAAGCCTTCAACCGAAACTCTCAAACGTCTTCGGGAGGAAGACGAGGAGTAAAGGTCTTTCTTCATCTATCTCTTGTAAATAGTTTTTGAAAACAAAATAGAAAATTATAAAACTTTCAAAATCCATAAAATCAAAAATTAGAAAAATCTTCAAAATTATTGTCATTTTTGTCATGTTTTTCATGGTTCGATAATATCTACGGTCTTTGTCTTTGTCATTCTAAGAATGACACGGACTTTAGATGTTGTTCAATTTAAAAAAAAAAAAAAAAAAAAAAAATATTTTTGGGAGAAAGAGAAATGGTTTATTGTCATCTTCGTGCAATAACCCGGTTTTAAAGAAAGAACAGAGCCATGTTTTATCATGTTTTCAAAATTCCATGCTCGATTCTATAAACATTTATCTCTTTGAAAACTAAATGCTTTGTAAAATAACTCTATTTCTATTTTTGATAATCATCGGGACTTATTTGTCAAAATCTCTATCTCTCAATCAACAACCCATGTCATTGATTGAGGGGAGAATGATTTCAATTAAATTAAAAAGTTATTTGACATAAAATTGTTTTCAAAAGATATACATGCATGTTTTACAAATGGAGTTTAAAGTCTTAAAATCGATCCATATCGCTTAAAACACTTTCACAATCAAGTCACAATTCTCCTTAAAGCTTTCAAAATCAATTTAAATCTATACGAGATCACAAATCTCAAATGATTTGATAATTGTGATCGGGAGAATGTGTGATTTAAATTGGTTTAAACCGATAATTAGGTAAATGGTTATAAAGGATGTACATGCTATCCCGCCCACATGTGACAAACGATTTCAAATTTTCAATGCACATGTTGAGGGGGAGCATCTATCTTAAACCTATGATTTGAAACGTGATCACTTATCTCAATGTGCAGGTTCCCTCTAGTATGTGCAAAACTCTTTTCAAACCTCGAGGCACATATTGAGGGGGAGCAAAATTCATGGAAACCTCATCCTTCCCGGAAATGCTATACCCACTTGATTTGTTGAGGGAAGTGATGTTGATATCTTTTAGAAAATGGTAATCAAAAGAAGTTAATTCTTTCTCTTGCCTCCGTGTGCAAAACATTTTCAAATACTTGATGCACATGTTGAGGGGGAGTTCTCGTTCTAAAAATATCAAAAAACAATTCAGGTACAAAATGCTTTGATAATATATCACAAGTATCCGAATTGATTTTTCAAATGGTTTTCAATTGGATCCATTGGCAGATGAACAATACCAAATAGACCGACCAACTTTACTTTATGTACGGTGATATAAGGATGATAAGGTTAGGTATTGGTTCCCATGATCCGCCAGAACCGGAGGGATCTAACCAGGGACAATCCACTAGTTAGTGTAGAAGTCCTTAGGTATGATGATAAAAGGAGAAAATGAGATAAGGGAAGAGTGCGGACTAAGACCGAGCTAGTAATCGAATAAACCCAACAAGGTTCTAGCTATGAAGTCTCGGTAAGCATCAAGGGGTTGAAGAATTAAAAGGAATTGAATGAGAAAAGGGTGAAAACAAATAGCCCTCCATTAATTCAACCTTAGGGCGTAAACCGGTTCAATTCATATGCTACCGATGGTAACATCGGTATTGAAGACAAGACGTCATGGACCCAAAGGACGACCGCACTTCAACTTTCCAAACCACTCAAGTTCCTCTTAAAAGGACTTGTTTCATTCTCACGGGAACCGACGTTATCTATCGACTTTCTCTTAGAGATGGTTGATATTGAAGAAGGAGACCTCTCCCTAGTCTCCATTATAGGATCCAAATATGCACAAATTGAGTCTAGAGCCACGAGATCATCAATAAATCTCATTAGGACACTTTCATCAAGACTCTCTGCTTTCACACAATGTGGAAAGAGAGATTATATCTTGAGTCCCACGATTATCCTTGTGGTATTGCGTAACATCCGAGTGATGTGTTCACATATTCACAATGAAGATGGAAAGCCTTCGAGCCAACATCAAACAAGCTCACGGTAGGTGGCATGTGAGATCTATTATATAGATCAACCATGTGACAACCGAATGAAACAATGGGGCGATTCAATCTCTTGAATCAATCTCGTTTCAGTTATGGATTGACGGATACCTTTGAAAAACCGGTCTTTGTGCTTAAAAACTCTTTTCTTTAGCACATCGATCGTGTACTCATTTTTCAAACCAAAAGGTATTTTTATGATTGATAATTGATTTTCAATAAAACCTTCGTTGTATTGCAAAAACAATTTCTATTGAGCAATACACGATTGTTCTTCAAATCTCTTTTCATCAATCGGTGGACTTAAAATTATTTGGTTCACTCACTCCGTGTTGTCTTCTTTGAGATGTTCCGTTTGAGAACAACTAGAACAATTGCGAAACCTGTCAAGGAGATTCTTAGGAATCCTACCGATCACGGCGGTATTTATCTCGATCAACGGGAACCGTGGGCGTGTACCTCAATTCAACGAAGTGATCAAAGACACTTTCGTGCGACTTATTGCTAATCGTTGTATGCGTGTGCGCCCGACGTTTGCGGTGATCGAAATGAAGCGGTCAATCCATAGCCGCATGCTCACTTAACACATTCATCTCAAAAGAAATCATGATTAGTGCATCAATGACTCGATATTTTCACTCCATGCTTCGCTCTGCCGCCAATATCATGATTCAACAAATGCTTCCGCTTACTCGATGAGAAGATATCATGATCCGAATGTGAGCATGTCGGTCCCAAAGTCACAACACCACAATGGATGTCTCAGAGATTGTTGATTGATGATGATCTCAAATGATGGCTCAAAATTATCATCACGTGGATCATTAAAAGACCTCCACATGGAATAACCAAACATGCATTGTGAAGAATCAATGACTACGAGCTCAAGCACAAAGGACTACATCAAGAATGCAAGAACTATGTTTAATGTATTATCTATTTGTATTCAATGTAATTTGGTACATGATTGAGGTGACCTCCCTTAGGGGGAGATTGTTAGGAATTAGAAATTCCAGGTATTAAAGAGTCGGTCACCTCAAGTATATGTAATCGTTAGAAAGCTCGTAGTCGTAGTTCTTTTAAGTTAAGTAGTAATTTAGTTAAGTAACACCGTGGAGGACGGACGGTCTTTACCCACCGTATGCCCGATCCATGCCCCAAAGTGTGGCGAGTTATGTAAGACTATAAATACTCTCTACCTTCCAAGGTAGAGAGTTGGAGCTCATAATAATATCTTTCACTTTCTCTCACTAAGTTCCCTAAACCTCTAACTTTCTCTCTCTAGAATTTCATCTTATACGCCACCTTGTGTTATGGTTTGATGTGTATGTGAAAAGTTATATCTTACAGAACCCAAAAGATTGAAGAGAATCTGCATGTTTAATTCCTGGAAAACAAAGTCAATCTCAAAGGAACTGGTCCAAAAAGGCTGTTTGATCTTGATACTCAAACCAATACTATGAATTATGTACCTGTTTCTACAGGAACATCGTCTTTTGATTTTGCAGGTTCAGAAGAGTTTCTTGATGAAGATGAACCAAGCAAAGATCGTGCAGATGATCAAGATGAATTCAGTCTACCTCTTTGGGAATATGCAGATAATGATGATATATCAAAAACTGGAGATGCTCAACCTTCCAGTGATTTGGTAAAGGAAGGAGGTAGTAATTTGAATGCTGAAAATTCTGAAAGCAATGGAAATTCAGATTCTACTGTTAGGCAAAATGTTTCCACTGCAACACCGGATGTGGAAATCACAACTCGCATCGAGGAAGCTCAAGCCAATGATGTTGAAATCTCAAATATGCCAAGTGAGATTGCGCCTCGCACTCTCACACTTCTATTCATAAATCACATCCTCTTGAAAATGTGATTGGGGATGTCTATTCACCGTGAAGACTAGAAGACAAACTAAGCGCTCGATGTCCATGGATTCATTAGTAAAATATATGAATCTAAGATTCATGAAAGCAAGAATAAATGTCTCTTTATGTGTTTTCTGTCACAAATGGAGCCAAAGAATGTTTACAAGGCACTTGAAGATGAAAGTTGGGTGGAAGCAATGCAAGAAGAATTGCTCCAATTTAAGCTTCAAAAGGTTTGGGTTCTTTGTGATTTTCCTTCTGGCAAGAAGGTAATAGGTACTAAATGGGTGTTCAGAAACAAGAAGCATGAAAGAGGAATTGTTATCAGAAACAAGGCTAGGCTTGTAGCTCAAGGATACACTCAAGAGGAGGGTATTGACTATGAAGAAGTATTTGCCCCAGCTGCACGAATTGAAGCAATTAGGCTATTCTTAGCTTATGCATCCTTTATGGGCTTTAAAGTCTATCAATTGGATGTAAAGAGTGCTTTTCTATATGGGCAGATTGATGAGGAGGTTTATGTCTCACAACCTCTAGGCTTTGAAGACCCTGAATATCCTAACAAAGCATACAGGGTAGTTAAAGCTTTGTATGGCTTGCATCAGGCACCAAGGAAATGGTATGAAACCTTAACTACTTATCTTCTTACTAATGGGTTTCATAGAGGCAGAGTGGATCAAACTTTGTTCATCAAGAAAGACAAGAATGATATCTTGCTTGTTCAAGTGTATGTTGATGATATCATTTTTGGATCTACCAAGACAGAGATGTGCAAAGAATTTGAGAAACTGATTAAAGAGGAATTTCAGATGAGTTCTATGGGTGAACTCACATTCTTCTTGGGACTTCAAGTACTACAGAGGCCAGATGGTATTTTCATTCATCAAGATAAATATGTGGTCGAGATACTAAGGAAGTTCAAGTTCATCGATGCAAAGTCATCCAAAGACCCTGCAGATAAGACTACACATCTACTCAAGGAAAATAGTGGTGAAGTTGTTGATGTGCACATGTACAGGTCTATTATTGGTTCTTTGATGTATCTTACATCATCTAGACCAGATATCATGTTTGCAGTGTGTGCCTGTGCAAGGTTTCAAGTTACTCCTAAGTTCTCTCACTTGACTGTTGTGAAGAAGATTTTCAGATATCTTAAAGCATTTCCTACTCTAGGATTGTGGTACTCCATAGATTCTCCTCTAAATCTGGTTACTTACTCAGATAGTGACTATGCTGGAGCTAGCTTGGATAGAAAATCTACAATAGGTGGATGCCAATTTCTTGGCAACAGATTAGTGTCATGGTAGTGCAAGAAGCAAACTATGGTGGCAAATTCTTCAACTGAGGCAGAGTATGTGGCTGCTGCTAGTTGTTGTGCTCAAGTTCTATGGCTTCAGAATCAACTTTTGGACTATGAGTACAATTTCATGAATACCATCATTCATATTGACAATAGTAGTACCATTTCTATCATTAAGAATCCTGTTCAACACACAAAGAACAAACATATTGAAATTAGACACCATTTCATTAGAGATTGCTATGAAAAGGGACTAATTCAAGTTGTCAAAATTCATACTAATGACAACTATGTTGATTTGTTAATAAAAGGCCTTGATGTGGGTAGATTTCAGTACTTGGTCACAAGTATTGGAATGCTTAATCCATAACCTTTTCCGTCAAAATATTCTCTGGTGTTGAGGGGAGGTTGTTGGGTACTGAAATTGTTGTATGAGTTTGTAAATGCTTGCTTGATGGGAGTTGAATTTAAAAGGTGTATATCTGAGATACACAACAAATGGTTATTGATTCACCATGTCTAACACACATAAGAATCAACTAGTCCAGAGCAAACGGCTACTGGTAAAGACTTGACAAATCCGTTTATGGTTGATAATTTACCAAAAACTATATGGTTATCAACTCACCATATTCTTTATGATTAAGAGTTGGCTAGTCCATAGCAAACGGCTCATGGTAAAGACATATCAAATCCATTGATAGCTGGTAGTTTGCTAAAAACTATGAAAAGAGCAGTCTTGTTATCACATGATTTTATTTACCATCGCTCTTTGAAATTTTTGTGAAAAATTACCATCGCTAGTTCACGACTTCCATCGACAAAGTTATTTTACCACTGTTGTTCTAGCTGTTACAACTGATTGTATCAGTAACTAATTTTTACTAGCCGTTGAAAGTAACCACTGATTGTCATATATATATGGTTAAAATTTTAAGGAAATTATCTTCTTTCCATTTAATAATTAATACTTTCTAAAGATAATTTTACTTGCGCAATAATTCTAAACCCTAACCCTATATATCTTTCTCTCTCAATTGGCTAGTTATTCTTTCAATTTTTACTGACATAATATCGTTTTTCCTCAAAAGGTTCTATGGCACCTTTGAAATTTGCAGATGAGCACAACCTAGTGGCCTACCTACAAAAGTCTAACGAGAAGAGTGGCCCTGTTTTTCATCAGATTGTGGACTTTCTCAATACCACACATATAAGGTATGCTTTGCTTTTAAAACCCACAATCTATATCTCTCAAATCAAACAGTTTTGTACTTTTGCCAAGTCCATAACACTTGAGATTGGAGATACACATGAAAGAGTGGATGCTCTAAGAGCCACTGTGGATGGGGTAACTATTGATGTTACTGAGGCATCATTGAGTAGAGTACTCCAATTGGGTAATCTCAATGGTCTCATCACATTACCTATGCCTGATATTCATGATACTTTATCATCCATGGGGTATGATACCACTGACAAAAAGGCTACTTTCAAAAAGAGTGGTTTTTGTTCCCAATGGAGATTTTTGATTCATACTCTGTTACATTGTCTTAG
This sequence comes from Chrysanthemum lavandulifolium, assembly GCA_022545495.1. Classification (NCBI taxonomy): domain Eukaryota; kingdom Viridiplantae; phylum Streptophyta; class Magnoliopsida; order Asterales; family Asteraceae; genus Chrysanthemum; species Chrysanthemum lavandulifolium. The sequence continues at coordinate 65,547,190 of CM040246.1, forward strand.
TCCAAAGAAAACATCTTATGAGCAATTTAGTTCAACCATGGCTTACCCTTTGGTTTGTCTAGTCACTGATAAGATTTTCAACTGGACAAATTATATTTTTACAAGTATGCAAGGCAATGTGCAGAGTAAAACAAAATTTTTAATGTATCCAAGGTTTGTGCAAGCAGTGCTAAATGAGTTTCAACTGCAACCCCATACAAATGTTTATCAAATCAGTTGCCTAAAGCCTAAAGTTTTTCAAAATTTGAACAAAGATGACAATATGATTTTTACACCTCTCCTACCCCAAATGCTTGCTAAAATTACAACTGAACAAAACACACCCATAATTAATGTTCCAAACATTGATTATACCCCACCAGTTTCAATCACCTATGAGAGAAGGTCTAAACAGTCAACTCCTCTCATGACAACATAACAAGTTTCTGAAGCTTATGGTCTATGAACAAGCAGTGGTGGTTCTAGACTTCAACCTAATGATGACTTTTAAGGTAACCAGAGTATATATGTTACTGTAAAGTTTTGTTTTTTGTTTTTTTTTTAATAATGCCATTTAAACTTCTTGATTCAGGATCTTATTATTTTGTTCATATGCAAACTATGACAGCGTTCATGACCCCTCCACCCGTAGCAACCTTTCTGGCATTCGACCCACAAGATAACAACATTGTCGCTGTAGGCATGAATGACGCTTCTATCCAAATATTTAGTGTCCGGCTTGATGAGGTTGCTTCCTTGTTTTGTTGTCAAAACTTAAATTTACGGTATAGTCTGTCGAGAATTGAAGTGATATTTATCATCCAAATGTTCTCTCAGCAGGTCCAGGCCAAGCTTAAAGGCCACCAAAAATGAATAACTGGCCTTGCATTCTTTAATTTGCTTGGTGTGCTGGTATCTTCTGGTGCTGATGCTATGGTAAGTAAACCTCGGGCACTCTAATACTTTTTTCCTTTCTGAATTCACAAAAAAAAATGTTAATTTTCTCGGAACTTGAGATTGTTAGGTAATCATCATTGACCAGAAATAGTATACATCATCCCTGTTATCAAAATTTTGGTTCGTTGAAGTGTTATATTGTGGGAAATCTTATTTTATTAGTTGAATGAGTATAATATTGCCTATTTATAGTGAGTAATGCCTTTATGCGCTTGTGTGTGTGGAACACACCGGTTATGAAAAGCAAACCAAGAACATTGCAAATTCTCGGGCGTGTTGTTGCTCCTCTCACGACACGCGTGTACAATTTCATCAAGATCAGACACATTTGTTAGTTGTCCATGAAACTCAGATAGCTATTCTTGAAGCACCTAGACTGGAATACCAAATCAGTATTGGACATGACCGCACTGGAAGTTGATCGATGAAGAGGTCAACCTGTTAGGTAATGGGTCAAAACGGGTTTGATTCACGGTTTAAGCAGCCCATGAAATTATGAAGCAAGTGTAGGGGATAGTGGAGGTGGTCCAGATGTTGGTCCGTGGGTAATAATCCTTTTGGTGACGACGTAAGTTTTTCATGCTAACAAGCAACTGAAGTCTATCTATTAAATATATTATTTGTTTATTTACCGAAATCAAACTCCCTTATGTACCACATGATAACTTTTGAGTATGTAAACCATCTTAAACTAATTGATTGTTTCTAGGTAATTGGATGATGCTATTTGATGTTTTTATTTTTGAACATTTATACTTTATTTGGTGGATCAGATGTTTGGTTTCAGGCCATTTCTCAAAACTTCAGTTGCAAGAACGTGACACCACATGATAGAGCTTCCATACTTGCGAAGGATTCAATATTAAAGGCATGGAGGTAACATATTTTTTAGTTAGCTTATGTTTGATAACAGAGGTTTGATAAAGAGCTCGACAAAGTATTTGGTGATAATCCTTTACTTAAGGTATAATTGTTTTCATTTTATGCTTTTGAAAAGTGTTTTAAATGAGGTGTTTTAAATAGAAAGACATCACTAACATTACTTTTTGTTTATAATGTTTGATGAAATCCATATACACTTTACTTCTGATGTTTGCACTTTGCACCAAAATTGTAATCTCTGTATGTATTATTCTAGTTGTAAGATGGTTAATCTATTGTAAGAAGGGTTTGAATGAGGTAATTTTTAAGGTCCTCCACTAACTGGATACATAAATCCATTAATAAATTACTTACTTGAGTGATGGTTTGTTACTTGCAAATGTTGTTATTGCTAGAATCTCAATTGAAAGAAAGATGCAATAATAAGAAATGGGAAGAAAGTGCTCATTCTAAAGCAGAGAACGAGTAAGAACACCATGTAATAATACCAATTTTAGTTTACTTTACATAAAACATCTATCTATCTTAGTGAACTTGTTAAGCATATATTTGGTTAGCTAGGAAAAACACTTGGTTATGTGCATTTTTGTATGAAGACCAGAGGTTTTATGAAATGCTTTTATGATAAATCTAATTTGAAGGTCAATTCAATATTTCAGAGGTAAGGTAAGCTCACTCTTTATTGGCGTAAGCCAATAAGCCGGCGTTGATAAGCTGATAAGCTCAAAAGAGTAAGCTTATCACTAACTTTGAGGGAAAATATGGGCTGGAAATGGGATTAGGGGTTAGGAAAAGTGTACTGCGTAGGCTTAATGAAATCAAGTTCAGTAGTGGTGTTATTGATGAGCGTTGGTGTTTGGGTTTGCCTCGGGAATGTAGGTTCGATTCTGGAATTATGATGGTGGAGTATGAAAAGGCGGTTCAACAGTGTTTATGAGCGACTTCATGTGGTTCATGAGGGTCGACTTAAAGTTTTCTTCACCCATGATTTAAAGGTATATTATTTGTTTTGATATGATATTCTGTCTCTTGATTTTGATATTTACGATTTTCGTGTTAATTTTCTAAAATGGTTTCCGGATACTAAGTTGGGAATTACGCTCACGGCGCCACGAGGAGCTTCTTCCTCGGCGTTGATTGTTCCTCGTAAATACCTTTCTTTTGTATTGAACATATATATGAATTATTATTTTGTTGATTAAGCGGCGTTTTTGTGCGATTTTCAGGTGAGTCGGATGTTAGAAGTTGCCCGAAATGGCGGTCTGATTCTTGAAAGTGGATCGATGGGGTTTCTCAGCAAGATATACAGACAAGCAGCAATATGTGAGTGTTTAGACAAGCAGCAATATGTGAGTGTATATTATTAGGAGGTGATTTTGTGTGAGTTCTGAAACAGTTTTTTTCAATTTATATAATCAGCTGATAAAAATATGGCTATCGGCAACGTAGGTAATTATCCATGCATTTCAGAAGTATAAGATTTTGTCACAATTTTTCGTTCACATGTCATGGTAGTCTCACTCTTCTCTGTTTTATTCTGCTATTTTCCACTTTCAGGCATTTCTTCGTTGCCTAAGAGCAAGGATATGTATGTCTGGGATAGAGTAGTTCAATCAAGTCATCACTGTAATTCATTGTTTCTGTTTTATAAAGCACCCTCACAAATCTCTTTTTTTCCTGCCTCTAAAGTTTAATGCTTTATTTAATAGGTCATATACATAGAACTCAACATGACGGAATAGCAAATATGTTTGGATCAAATGAAAGCAAAGCTGCAATCAGGCATTACCGTCTCTCCTTATCTTCGTGGAAGTTCACTTAATCCTGTGAGATATCCTCAGAAGAATGTGTTGCAGCTCCTTTGGAACTCAACACATCAGTATCCTCCTGAAAGCTCTACTCATGTCAGGTACTCAATGTCATGGCATTATGGTCAAGGAAATATGTTGCCTACTTATGGCATGTCTACAGTACAATACCAAATGACTCCATCAGGTATCATCCTTTCATTTTGATCCTATCTGTTATGTAGATGTGACAATTGCCACCCATTTATGTATGGATGGGCTGATGTTGGTTATGTTATGAATATAACGGGTCAAATATGCAAATACTTTCATTGTAGCTAAACCAGTAACGGATCATTAGTCCGACCAGAGCATATTTTCTGATGCATAGAACCTCTTAAACGATGGTGAATTGTAACAAAGTATTAATTAATGTTTGTATATTTTACATGACCATTCGCCTCATCATTAAGTCATTTTCCAATATTTTGTAGATATTGCACGTAAGATATTGAACAAGAATACCGACCTCCCTCAAGGTAAGTATGTATGGGAAGTACTGCAAGTATTGGCTCGAAAGCCTTTTGCATTTGAAGATATATAACCTCATATTTTGAAGAAGACCATTGATATGATTAAGTATCATTCATTATATCTACCTATACTATAAAGGAGAAGCCTCAAGTGACTGTGAGGCCTTCAAAATGAGACACGTCAGCAACAAACAGTTGCAAACTGTTAGAGCTTTGAAAATTTTAGTACACTCTTTCATAGCCCACTTACTAACTTTTACTTTGAAAACCCACATTTTTTCACAACTCCTGTTTTTCTTCTACATTTGCTCATGCATCCTTTTTTTTTAAAAAAAACCAGTGCTTTCTTTCTCATCAAATTTCCATGAAGCTGCACCAAGCCACAAACAAGTATGAGTATGTTTAAAACTTTAAATTATGTTTAGTTTTTTCTGATCTTATTTGGCCCCATAATTATTAATTAGTCTATACTGTGACTCATGATTAGCTTTTCTTCTTTTTACTTTCCTTTGATCTTTTCCTTTTTAGTCTATGTTGCATCAGTAATTTTATTGAAAAGCTTTGGATTTTGTGTTCATGACATTGATTTTGTGTGTGATAAATATGTTAGGACCAAATGCTGGTGATGTATATGCTTGGAGGATATGATCATAACCATTAAATGAAAGGTATATTTTATCAACATCAGTTTTTAAAAATCTCACCTCTTTATTTTTAGTGATGTTTACATATATATAAGTAGTTGATTCCTTTTGTCTTATGATTGTTCAAGCTTTTTCCACTCAAGCAGATTTATGTATGCAGTATCCTTTTATTTATTACACAAAATTAACTACTTATGTCTAATAATGATTATGAGTAATTTTTCTGAACTTTTACTTTATTATCATTTTATAATTCTTTCTCCATATGAAACTAAGTGAACCATCAACTTCCAGGATAAAGGAAAAAAAAGAAAAACATATGTGAAATTAAGTTTACATGAGCCAACGAGCGTGAAGATTCTTAAAACAATATCCAATCCTTTTTACTAGGTATATATATAATTTATAAAAAATATACATAAGCTTTAATTTTTTTTTTAACAAAATGGCAAACTCCACCATTAGCTAGGTTACAGATTTGTAACGTGTGTACCTAACTTCATTTATACTGATAAATAATTCATTTTGTTGTTTTATACAAATATTGTTTCCTTCAAGGTTTAGGTTTACATAACACCAAGTAATGTTTTTGCCATAAATATAGATACATATATTTCTTGATTTTCGAATTTATATGATGACAGCTTAATCTTAAAATTCTTATACCATTATCAAAATACGTGGGGTTGTTCAGATCATGATGTTTACATTCATTTTTCTAAACAGGCAAACCTTATTGATCGAGGAGCATTAAAAAGTAAATAAATAAATAACAAAATGGATGAGAAACAAATTAATTAGTGTTGTATACAACTTCTACTATTTGAAGAGAGGTGATGGGAAAGGTGATGTGTGGAGGAAAGGTGATAAGAAAGGTGGGTGAGCAAAAGTCGAAAGGCATGGGTGAGTCGAGTGGGTGAGTGAGGGAAATCTTTAAGGGTAGTGTACAAGTTGTTTGACTTGTGTATAGGATTCTCGGAAAACATTATAGTGAATGATGTAGTTTATTTTATTACGATGCTTCTTTTTAAAAATCTCTTTTCTTGTTGTTTTCTACTTTTCTCTAATAACACAAAAACTTGCGATCCAACAAACATGAGGCATGGATGATTGATGGTCTTCAATACCAGGTAGAGATGTGTGTTTTTGCTCAAAAGAAATATTTTAATATTTTTATTTTCACTTATGATAAAAGCTTTTTGTTTTATCCAATATCCTCAAGTCATTTGAGTAATGGCTTAGAAAAACTTAGACTCGCCTCATGGTCTTATGTCGAAAGAAAATGTCTTCAGTAACTAAATAACATTGTGGATTCTTCAAGAAATTAAAGAGAAATGTAAATCGTAAAAGTTTGATGCTTCATAATTCATAGCAATCAATTCTATATTAGCAAGTAAAGAAGAGTAGAAGACAAATTAATGATGCTTTTAATATATGTGGGAAGCGGTGTACACTTTTATTAAGATAAATCAGATTACTATGAATGATAAATAAATAAGATAAATCAGATTACTATGAATGATAAATAAATAAAGCAGTAAAAGGGGTGTACACTTTTATTAAGAAGTAAAAGGTTTGTTTCCCAGGGTGAAAGGTGAAACGTCCAAAGATGTTCTAGAGGAAGCTTTGAACACATTTTGGCCTAGAAATCCTGAAATCTGCACCCCATGTGCGCGCGTAGGTGTAGTAAAAACCAACTAAAAGATTTTGATAGCCAATACTAATATTTCCTTATAAACATGCTTTCATTTCCTTCTTTGGGCGATGTGGGATACTCTCCTAAAACCCATTTTTATGTTTCAAGTGCCTCACTTTGAGACACGATATCTCATTCACATCAACTCCATTTTTGACATATTTTAGCTCATTGCGAAGCTCTCGTCAAGAAGAACGTAAAGCTACCAAGAAATATAAATATTTATAACATCTACATATATTAAATAGTGTAAAAAAATTGCAAAAAAATCCATTTTGCAAAAAAAACATTTTTCCAACAATATACAAGTAACCTTTACTATGCACGTCACTTTTTTCACGTACTTTGACCAACCTAAAATATAAAAATATATACATTGTAGATTTGTACAGTAGTTAACTTCTTTTTTCAAAAAAAAAATCTCATCCAGCCCCTTATAAAGAGTTAAAGACCACGAAGACACGAAGAGAAGTCTACCACTATACTCATAACTCAAGAATGGACTTGAGCCCTCACTGCTTGCGTGGGACACCTTACATATTTGTGTAGCTTTAAAAAACCAACACGAACCACAACGGGCCGTGCTTAGCACGGCATGAAAGTTTACCTAGTACATCAAATTAGTACCTTTAAGTTTATCTACTTGGTCTCTTATTTTATGTTAAGTTCAGTTTTAAAAGCATTCCTATAAAGCTTGGACCTGCCATAGAGGAATTACGTGAAGCCACACATTTACTAAGATTACTTTGGAAAATAATTGTGATAAAGCCATAGAATGAAATTGATATAATAGTCAAAGGCCCCATGATTGACAACAAAGGAATACAACCATACCCTTTCTCAAATAATATTTTTTGCAGCAAAAATGGGCAATACTTTTGAATCCTTTTTTTGTGATGTATAATGTATATTTAAGCGTACATAACCCGCTAATATCATGAAAAGGTTAAGGATAATGTAGCATTTGATAATCATGACATTATATTTTAAATGAAAAGGTTATATTATCACGATATTATATGACATATATGTTTAAATCATATTATATATTATATATATATAATATATATGAAAATATGACATTATATTTTAAATGAAAAGGTTTGGAAGAGTCTGGTCTTTTGGCAGTCACTTTTACAATTGGTCCCAGCTTAGCCTATGGCTGCAAGGTACATATAATTTTTCCTAACTGCTGTTGTCATTTGAGTACTTGAATATCGTAAATTAGAATTGTATGCGTAAATAATTAACTTTCGGAAACTCTCAACTACGCTGATATGTTCTCCTCATAGTTTGATGATCTCAATTTTTATTTGTGTATAACTTGATGAACCTGGAGTCCGAGTCAATCAATAAACAAACTGTAATATATTAACTTATTAGTTAAAGAAACTCCGACAGAGTAATCTCTGTGACTTAACCACCAATGATTTGACACACATGTCCGAGAATATATAGTCCTATTCTTTTTAATTTGGTGACTTTTATGTCTCTTATTTGTCTATACAGAAAGTGTTTTGGCGTGGTGCTGTAGAGGAACTTTTGTGGTTCATCAGTGAGTCAACAAGTAAGAAAGTAATCTTCTTTGTTTAACAATTCTCATGGGCACATAAACAGTGAAGTACTAATGCTTTCTAAATTGATAAGAAACATTTGAAGAGCTGATCTTTACATTGTCTATTTAACTTTTGCATCATATTGCACTTGCTGCACGTGGACATCGTGTAATTGTTATCTCTCCAAGATACATGCATGGTATCCCTTCTGATGAAAACTTTGCTGGAATTACCGATATTGATTGCGGAACTAAGGTTTATTGCTCTGGTGCGGTCCAGGATGTTGATTTCTATCATGAGTACAGAGAAGGTGTTGACTGGGTATGACTAATCACAAGGCGTTATTCATAGAGATCTCAAGCCTAGAAAAATATTTTATAAACGAGAATTTCCAACTCAAAATTGCGGATTTTGGCATCGGTTGTGAAGAGGCATATTGCGGTATTTTGGTAGATGATTCGGGAACATATCGGTAGATGGCACCTGAAATGATTAAAAAAAAGACATGTGTACGTAAGGTTGATCTATATGGGTTTGGACTCATCTTGTGGGAGATGGTCGTTGGGACTATACCATATAAAGATATGACTCCAATTAAGGATGCCTTTGTTGTGTTCATAAGGTATATCTCCTTCATTGTTCTTTTTTGGTTTTCTTGCTCGGTGTTTGGATATGCATTTTAATAGCGATCATGTCATATTGAGTAATCGTATTTTTTTGTTATTTTCAGTTACTATTCTATAAACTGATTAGTCCAAGTTAAAGGTCTCAATGTAGTGTTGTTTGGTGTTTTTAGCGCTTAAAGATTATGTGTTGTCATTATAAGGGGCGTTTTAGCCATTACAACCCGCAATTATTTGAAAATAGACCTATTACTTGTAGGGCAATTTGCAATTATCACCACTAATGAAATGGATTTCCTCCCTATAAATTTAAGCATTTTGTGACACAATCTTCATACTGGAAGTTACAATATTGATAGGCATTTTGAGAAACAATACTAAACAGGAGGGCATCTAAGACATAATCAATTTAAGGCATGGTTGCACTGTCTGATGTATCACGTATAGCCTTAGAGTATAAAGGGTTCATAATAGGAGAGCATCATAGGTAAAGGTTCCCATTTTGACCCATTCACGTGAACGGGTCAACTGAAGTTGTATCATATTAAAAAGGGCTCGATTAAGGTTCTATTTTATTAATAATGAGAATAATCATGTGCAGTCCATACATAGTACTACTAAAACAAAGATAAAGAGTCACTTTTTATGTTATGTACCTGCTATTTTATCAGGTTTCTTCTAACAAGTAAGGCACTTTATGTTATGTACCTCCATAATTTTGTGTAGTAGTATTTAGATATCCTAAAGTCTTATAGAGTCTGATTTTCATTTATTCTTTGAGGTTTATCGTCAAGATTCAAAAAGACTCCAGGTCCGGTTAAAATATGGTTATAAATTAATGTTTATAGATATATGAGTTATAATTATTTTTTTATGTGCCATCAGGCTCACTTCTGTTGCTACAAAGTACATTACTACTACAAGAGTGTTTAGAAATCTGCTTTGCATACTCAATTCAATTAGAACGGAAAGACAACGAAAATAACATTTATGTGGCCTTTAGTGGGTGTTGTGGCCAGTCCAAACCCAAACGGATATAACGGGTCATAATGTAGGTCACCAACATTCATGGGTAACTGATCAACCAATAGAGGAAAAGAGTTTGGCGAGCACGTCTTCGAGTTCGAGCACTTCTTTTTATCAGGTATATATGTCTATACATATTTTTGTTAATGTTAGCTACACTTCATGTGGCACTGGTCATATGTATTTTATGATGTGTTAATTTCATAACTGTGATAATTGGATCAGTATTAGTAATTATATGAAATGATTTAGGAGGTATGCAATTATGCATTAAAAATAGAAGAGACATTAGACTGATGATCATCTCTCATATTTTACTATTTGACCAGTTCTCAAAGAAGATTTTTAGGTCATAAAGCCGTGTTGTCGGGTCCTACAGGTGGTGTTGTTGGGTACTCTCAGACCCTTTTCGGAGTTGAGACAGATAAATCCTTAATTGGGTTTGATATGGCTGGCACGTCTACTGATGTTAGCCGATATGCAGGGAGTTAATTCAAGCACCTCAGCTCGACATTAGAACAGTAGCTGGTGGTGGTGGTTCCAAATTAAAGGTTCAATTTGGAATGTTCCGGGTTGGACCAGAATCAGTAGGTGCACATCCGGGTACTGATGTTAGCCGATATGCAGGGAAACGGAAGGAGGTGTAAACATAGCTGTTGTGATAGTAGTTGTTTATTCGAATGCATTTAGAGGTTATTTTCAAGAAAAAGCAGACGCGCAACAAGGTAAGTCCTCAGATATCACAGGACGTTTTTCAAATCCCACACGTAATATCCTATTCTGATAGTAGCATACGTTTTGGCGTAACATATTCTGTTAGAATTTCTTAACACAAAAAATTTAAATATGAGGTAGTTCTGGTGGAGGTATTGAGTTGTCATGTGCTTATTGCAGTGGAAATAAACCAAATTACCTTGGTATACAGAAGAATCCACGAGCTTTATCTTTATGTCATTCAATAGGCAAGTGCATCTCCACTTCTGAAAATCAGTGACAATGTCCACTATGCACCACCTTGGTAAGATATCATATATTGAAAATTGACGTGAGCGACTAAATATTATTAATTGAGGAATTGATGTGAATGACTGAATATTATTACTAATATAAACTATAACACTAATGTTTGATAAATTTCACAAACCTTTGACATTGCCACAGTACTTTACTTGCTATTAATAGCTTGGCATTTAATTCGTTTCTGTAGGAACTATAATCCAAATGAAGGATGTGAAAGTAAGAAACATGTCACCAAAGAAGTGGCAATGGGGTTGGGTAACTTGTCAAACAGGTGGGGTTGCGTTGACCCAAAAACATTTCTTGTCAAGTCTGGCATAATTAGATAATGCACTACACAAAATCACAAAAAATGACATAATACAAAGGTACTTTTATAGGGTTTCTTGTTTCTCATCTTTATAATTAATTACATAATTCGGAAGATTGGTGGATCCATTGGCTCTCCTACCACAACTATAGCGAAGTCAAAAGTGTTGGACTTGAAATACTCCTTGTCGGGATGTAGACTACTTTAGTATTTTGATCAACTGTGATTTTCATAGCAGAAAGGATTGTGGTACCTGTAAAATTCAGAGGGTTTAACTGATAGGTAGAAATAATGGGTGGGCCGGGTAGTTTGAGTAATGGATCAAAACAGTCAATTATGAAAGAGGTCGGGATGACCCAAAACACTTTTTGACGAACCTTATAAAAATAGTTTCAAATCTCATGTATTCTAACAAAAGTTATATCATTTTTGTACCAGTTATTTTTAAATAAAATGGCTAGGAAACACTTTTTGGCTACTTTTGATTACCGATTCTTTATTAGCCAATTATTATTCTTATTCTTATTATTTTTTAAATTTTTAGGTAATGATTTCAAGCATTTGGGACTATAAGTGAATTACAGTCCATTCCAGCACTAAAATTGTCTAAAACTCCTTGTCACTCAACTGTCCACTCACCACACTGATAACCAATATTATCAGCATGTGAGCCCGCAACTAATATTTTTGAAGTCTTCTTAGGAAGTGGTAATAATGGCTATGAATATTTTTCATTCTTCTCCTAGACGGGAGTCCAACCCCACATCTCAAAATATGTGATTTTGGTTATTCGTAATACTCAAAATGCATCTTTCTAAGTAAAGTTTGAAAATTTATATGTATATTCCAAATTTTGAGTCTTTAATTTGGTTTGTGTTTTGGGCAGTCTGGTTTATAGCACTCGCAACCAAAATCTACTGTTGGAACACCAGCTTACATTGCTCCTGAGGTTCTATCTCGGAAAGAAAATGATGGAAAAGTATTATGTTTTGAGGAGTTATATTTGACTATTGTTTAATTCAAGTTTTACCTCTTTTGATACTATTAATATTGGAAATCTTGATTGTGTTAGATTGCAAATGTTTGGTCCTGCGGGGTAACTCTATATGTTGTTGGGGGTTAGCTCCCAGAACAGGGTTAAGACAATCAATGACAGTAGCAATACCACTAGGTGGTTACCGGATATCACTTGGAATCGTGTGATCACTTTCCAAAGTAAACTATTCGACCCTAATGCCTGGTATCACGAATATCTACTTGGGATAAGACCAAATGCGTTATAGAATTAGGCACAATTCAATAACCCTTTCGCTAGAAGTGTTTAGTGTTTTCACGTATCATTCATGCATAAACGGATCTCCTATTTATAGGAGGTTACTCTTGAGCTATTCCAATGGAATTATGAGTATTAATCGGCCCATTAATAGCCTCATAATTATCCCATTATAGCCGTTAGTGGTTACATGACCAATTAAGCGTGGTCATGATGCGGTTATAATCGCCATCAGCGATACTTTCAATAAGCGATTTTTCCACTAGCGATTTTCCACTTGCGGTGGAAATACAACCTATCGATGGAAACACTACTTATCAAGACTTTCATAGTACTAGCGGTGGATACACCACTTCGGTGGATACATCGCTTATCGATGGAAACATCGCTTATCGATGGAAACCACAAGCGAGACTTTCCACAAGCGATACTTTCCACAAGCGGTACTTTCACCAAGCGATGCTTTAACCAAGACTACCAATACAAACCACTATAAGAGTCGGTGTTCATGGACCTTATGGGTGTACACTCCGTACCTCCTAACCCATTACAAGGTGTGAACTAATCCCACAAGTGCACTAAATTTTCCAACATATGTTATGTTGGTCGGAGCTTACCCTTTTGAGGACCCTGAAGATCCTAGGAATTTCCGTAAAACCATTAGGGTGAGACCTCTTTGACTTTTGGGTCAAATATGATACCATAAGATTTTGAAACTGAAATAAATTTAATTAATCAAAAAACAATTTCTTTTTCTATTTTATGTTTCATATTTGAAGCCCTTTTATGCTTCTAGCTAAAAACTCAAATGAATGAACTCAGATTAGAAGCTTGGAATGTGACCTCCAAAGTCACGTTAATATTCTCTAGAACTTGTGAGCTTTATACGCAAAATCATGTGATTCTTGCAGAGAATTGTTAGTGTTCAGTACTCGATTCCGGATAATGTGCGTGTTTCTGCCAACTGTAGACACCTTCTCTCTCATATCTTCGTTGCAAATCCCGCCAAGGTAAGCCATCTTGAGAAAACATGTTTTCTCTTTGAATTGATGTTTTAGATCCAATGTTGATAAATGATAACTGAAATTTTTTGAATTGTTCTTTATAGAGGATCACAATAGCTGAAATCAAGACACATCCATGGTTTCTGAAGAACATGCCAAAAGATCGGGTTGAAGGAGAGAAAACAAACTATGAGAATGCAAACCGAGACCTATCACTGCAAAGTGTTGATGAGATCAACCAAATCATAGAAGATGCAAAGGTTCCTGAGGAAGGCTCCACCACCATTGATGAACAGCGCAAAATTGTTAGGTCAATAGAACCAGAAGATTAGGACTTTGATTTGGAGAATGAGATTGAGATTGATTACAGCTAAGATCATTCTGGCCATATCTAAGGATCTTCTTCCTTACCAGAATGTGTTTTAAAATTGTTACCAAGTTTGTATAGCTTCTATATGTCTTAAGACTCTTCGCATTCATAAATCATACCCATAATACAGAAACTTTTATCAATTTGTGCTTAAGTTTGATCGGTTGCATTTTATTTGAAGTTGGTCACTAAAGGCATCGATTGTGTTTTTTATTACTACAAGGTAGTACGTGATAGTGATGATTACCATCAAAATATTAATTAACCTCCCCGTTCTTAAATATGAATTTTAGTTGACTAATATCAACAAAAGAACAATTATAAGTCAGGCCAGTCACTTTATTAATACATAAGTTTTAACTATAAAAGATCACAAGTTAGGCCAGTCACTTTATTAATACATAAGTTATAACTACAAAACAACAAAAAACTTAAAAAAAACAAAAACTTCAAAACAATTTTCATGTACGTCAATCATTAAAAAAAATCATGTTTTTAAAAACCATAAAACCGCTTAATAACACCATTAAAACAAAAAATACAACTAAACATAAATAAATATATTTTAAACAATAATAAAAAACAAGATACTTATGGATTATAAATAAAAGTTTGAGTTTTTCTTTATATTTCTTTAAGAATTAAGAATACTTACTCGTTATAAATTATTGAAATGTTTAAGCAACATATATGTATATTTTTGTATGAGATAGTATAAGATTTTTTGAGACGGCCATCGAATGGTGAAGAAATATACACATCATCATATTTGTATGTTGCGACTATGTTTTACATTTTCTTATATGAAAAGAAATAAACGGTTACTGAATATGAGAGAAAAGTAGTTTCTAAGTGGTAAACAAGAACAAATTAGTATCAAAACATAGGTAAGTAGCTTCATTTAACTTTTAATAACTTTTTAGCCGTTTTCTGAATTATAGTAACATCAATTATAGTCGTTAACCATTTCATTTAACTTTTAATAACTTTTTACTGTATATTTGTTTTACTAAATCTAAAAAATAAAAACCACAAATCAAAGTACTTACCTGCTTTTAGTCGTTTAGTGGATTATGATAACATCAATTATAGATATTAACCGTTTCATTTAACTTTTAATTACTTTTTAGTATATATTTGTTCCACTAAATCCTAAAAATAAAAACCACAAGTCATACCCGTCCATCGCACGGGTTTTGACACTAGTATATATATATATATATATATATATATATATATATATATATATATATATATATATATATATATATATATATATATATATATATATATATATATATATATATATATATGTGTGTGTGTGTGTGTGTGTGTGTGTGTGTGTGTGTGTGTGTGTGTGTTTATTGATGTGTTGTTTTCGTGGATAAAATTTGGTCTAAGAACATTTGAATCTCGTTTTGTTTTAGGAACCAATTATAAACTGTCATTGTTAAAGTTTTCATGGTAACAAAACGGATAAATACATAATAAAAACGTTCGGAAATTTATGTCGCATGGTAAACGGATTAAATAACTTCGTGTGGCTGTGTATTATGTTGGTCTCGGTTGAATTTAGAAACGCATAGGGTTGTGTTTTCCGTCTTGTGTTTGGATTGGTGACGAGACCCATGGGGGGGGTGCTCATTTGCGTTAGTATTCGCCCGTTTAAATTCATGAGCCAAGTCCGGTTATGTGAACGAGTGTCAATTTTTGTCTTTGTTCTCTGGTCAGTTTTGGGATCCGTTTGGGTTTCGTATCAGGTCGGGCCTAATGACCCGTGTGAGTAACTGTTAGTAACAAGTGGTGCAAACAAGTTGGGGTTATAATTTTCGTATTAGTCATGATTGAATGGGGTAAAATGTAGCCAAAGTCGGGTTTGACCCGAATAATCAATTGATGAATGTTTGGTCTTAGTAGTATATTAACGAGTGTCAAGATTTAAAATGGATTGATATGTTAATTAGTCAAACAATATAAGTCGATAAAGGTTACGGGTTTAATTCCACTAGTATGAAATAATAACTTATATATATATCGTAAAAGGTCGCAATATGACTTTGGAAGTAATGTTTGGATTTAGTACTCGAGAATTGGAATGCGATTTGGACATTGGTCAACTGTTGGACATCATGAACTTATAGAAATGGGAGATAAATGTTAAAAGCTAATTTCATGTTTAATAATTAATACCGGGTATTAGTTATATACGTTATAACCTATAGCGTTTAATACGGTTTATGCATTTAGAGTAACAAATGACATGCAAGTTATTTGGGCGTAAGATATACTTTATAAACTAATTTGAATTAACCAAGCGTAATATGTTAGACTCGGGAATGAGTTTAATATATTCGTTTTGCGATAAGCCTAAATATTATGTTTTCACAATTTAACCGATAATGAAATATATTACTATACATATTGTTAACGAATACGGTATTATTTAATTATAAACCTTTATTTACTACGATAATAACTCATGGTTTATAATTTCAAAATTAACTTTTATAAACTTGGGATGACTATTGATAACAAGTTATATTGATTAGTACGTTGTACTTTAATAAGCGTTTTGGTTTAAATGAGTTTAATATATTTGTTTTGCGATAAAACTAAATATTTCGTTTTAACATTTA
Organism: Chrysanthemum lavandulifolium; assembly: GCA_022545495.1. Classification (NCBI taxonomy): domain Eukaryota; kingdom Viridiplantae; phylum Streptophyta; class Magnoliopsida; order Asterales; family Asteraceae; genus Chrysanthemum; species Chrysanthemum lavandulifolium. Next base: position 65,563,483 of record CM040246.1, read on the forward strand.
AGCTGATGATGAATTATATAACTATATATTATTGACGGATATGGTTTAATCTATTATAAACCCTTATTAGATACGACGGTAACTCGTGTTTTATAACATACGTTAACTTTTATAGACCTGTTTGGAAATATTATTTTGATAAAATAGCTTATTAAAGTCTTAATGGTTTGGGAATAAATGAACGTGTCATTTATAGTACACTATTTACTATACCTTGTATGAAGTAATTTCAGGTAAACTTGTACGATTATGAAGACCGATTGAGAATCCTTTATTAATTGAGCGATAAATGGAAACTTGTCTTTTATTATTGGACATGTACGTTTGCGGATTTTTGGGTAAATTGCCAAAACTTATCAATTAACCTATTTATGTTACATAAATGGTTGTCATCGTTTCCTAGTCTTTGACTAGCTTGAGTATTGTCGGTATTTCTTAATTTGGTCGATGTCTTTTCCTATTTGGCGTGAGTTATGGTTAGTATGCTTCGACTGTGTCGACGTCTTCTCTTCATTCGCGTGAGTTGTGCGTCGCGCCTATGTTTCTTACCACCACACGAAACGTTAAAACTAAACTTTTGAAATATTAATTATGAACTTTTGGGAACGATAATGCACTTTTGAAAGTAACGACATGAATGATCCACGAAAACTACAACACATTACGTTCTATTGATTTCTTTATCGTATGAGCCGTATTCTAAGAATATTGTATGCGCATTAGGTTGCGTCACGTCTACTTTATCGTACTCGTTGTACATTCTTCTGGATGCCATGGAGATTAACTTTAGATGCCAGTCGTGTCAATAGTGTATAGTGCATTGTTGTGCCGTGATTATCTGTTATCTTCTACTAGTGTTTATTCGTGCATTGCTGTGGCTAAGGTGAGTTTCATAGCCCGACTATTATCTACGTTTTTAACTATATTGGGGTGAGAATCATGCTACTGTTTTCGGACCGTGAAAACTATTTGGATTTGCTTATATGCTTGACTGTAGATAGATGTGTGGTAGTTGTTGCCTTAGACTAGGGTAGCAATCCTAATTGCTAGAACTGTTGCCTAGCTAAGAATAGACTTCTACCTCAACCTAGTCCGGGGTTGGCAATTGTTCTAGATTTTGCCACGAAAGTGCTGGACTAGAGTCGTTGGGCCCGAGTAATCCCTGGATGCGGGATATGATTATGGTTTGTGATCCGGGTAGGATCGGTATTTATCTATCTTAGGTCTTGCATAGCAAATCAACTCCTACTGGTCCACTATGATTTTGTTGAACTTAAACCTATGAACTCACCAACAGTAGTGACCTTTTAGCATGATTTCTCGGTATTTGAGATGTTTGGAATACGTGATCGGTGGAAGCTTGGCAAGAAGGCGGGGTTCAAGGATCATTTCTGACTCTAATAAACTTTGGGGACCTATTTTATTAAATCATGTTTTGGGCCTAATATTTATATTTTTGGATTAAATGTTTTGAATACTTAAATTTGGGATTGGTTTTAAATGTTAAATGACTATCTTTTGCTATACTTGTGTGCGATACCAATCCAATAGTAGCGCCCCGAAAACTTGATTAAGTCTTCCGCTGTACCGAGATTTTGGGGTGTTACACCCTTAGCTCCCATTAAACTACAAGAACATCTAGGTTCTTTTCCACCACCACTTCCAAACATTCCGGACTTTGATCCGTATTTTCCTATTTTTACACCACATCTTCCGCAACTATCAAATCAAAACAACCCAGAAAACTTCCGCACTCATTACCCATATCATTTACTTTGTGAACATTGCCAATCCACTAGGGAAATTGCAATAGAAGTTAGGGAAGAAATGCGATTCATACTCAACCTCATCCTTGATCGCATCAATACCATTACTCATCAAAACCGCCATCCATAACCTTTTGCAAGCATGGAAGGAATCATTATTACTATCTTGTATTTTTAGTACTTTTTCTTTTGAGTCATTTTCAAGAACAAGTCTTGTTCTTACTTTTGCATGCTTGTATGTGGCATAAATACCACTACACTTTGTTGTTTTATTACAATGCCTTGTTTACATACTTTGGCTCCCAATCTTGATTCTCGTCAATCACAAGATTACCTAAGCATGTTACTAACATTTCTCTTTGTAGGATTTTTATTTTTCTTCACTTGACGCCCCAAACTAGGGGGAGTAAGCGATACGTGGACTAATTTTTCCACACTTTTATTTCTTCGTTGGGTTAACTTTTTGTTTCGACAAAAAGGGGGAGAAGAAGTAAAACTTAGGGGCTTTCAAAACATACATCTATTCTTAAGTTTTACTCATCATAACATTATGTTTTGTCATCAACAAAAAGGGGGAGATTGTTAATACAAATAAACCGTAAAAACGTTTATTAATATTTTGTGATCTCTTTGTATTTTGTTGATAACAAATATAATGTTATCTTAAGTACAATTATAAGGATACATGTTATTTTTTTAAAGCATTTACATATAGCCATTTAATACAAAAAATTTGTAATTAATCATTTGTTGTAATAGTTTATTAGGATGGGTAAAAACCACAACCCATGGATCATATCCATAACCCATTAACCCATACTCATTTGACTAGATATAATGTATTCATTAGATACATTGAATATAAAGGAATACCCATGGACCAACCCATAACCCATGACCCATAACCAAAAAACCCATGGGCAAAGAGGAGCGTCCCACGGATCCCTAGGATTACACTAGACAGATCCCTTGTGGGAGGGATCCGTGGGATCCGGGGAACAGTGGTAGATTTTGTCTATAAATAAAGAGTCATTTCTTCATTCTAACTCACCCCTCTTCTTACTAATTCTCTCATATACTCTCATTCTCTTCTAACAAAAGATCACTTGATCTAGAGAGTACTTCTTTCTTTCTTTCTTTCTTTAGTGATTCTCATATAGGTCATTCTCTAAGGCGAGATCACGAGCATTCTACAAGTCATCCAAGCAAGGGGTCCTTGATTTATTTGTTCCTCCGCAAGATTTCTGTAGCGAAGATCTTGTATTTGATATTTCACATATTTGTTGTGTAATAGTCGTGTTGGTTTGGTCCACCGTGTTACGGACTCGTTATTTAGCTTTGTCTTAGAAAAGGTGTAAGCAACGTTGTGAAGGCTTCTCCGCCAAGTTGAAGGAGTTTGTTGACATAGTGCTTGAACTCTCGAGTAGGTGACTCGGGGAGTGAAGTAGGGCAAGGAAGGTATCCATGTAGCCGAACCACTATAAATCGGTTGTGTCATTTCTATCCCTTTGCTTTACTTTATTTACTTGCTTTATCATAAGATTTATACTTTCTCTACATCCATAAGATCTCACATATTATCGAATCTAAAGTTTTTGAAACTAACTTAAAATCGGCAAAACTATTCAACCCCTCCCCCCTTCTAGTTTTCCACACAAAGTTTAAAAGAAACCATAATACTTCTAGCGACAACAAGAGTTCATGGCGCATCATCTTCACACCTTTTAAATTCTTTGTCAATATTTGCAACATTTTGTTCTTTAACATGTCTTAGGCGTTGAGATTCAGCAGCCTCCCATTATTGGAATTGAAATGCCTGATGCATTATTAGAAGCACTGTTAGTAGAGCTTGATTGTCAACCTGCCTTGATGTTTGCACATTTTTCAGAGAATAATCTTAAAAGGGAATAAGGGCTATTTTTTAGCAAAACCCTATATCAAGTATGATTACGTAAACTCTTATAACAAAGATATGCACTTTGAATTTAAAGATGATCATGCAACTAAACAAAAAAACAAATAGATATCTTTTTCTTCGGTAACGGGACCTGCAAGCTAGAAATATGGTGTGCTCTATAATTAATTAATCAATGGGACCTGCAGGCTTGAACTGATCTACTTCAATAAATTCGTCCTTATATATATAGACGTGTCTATATACAATTTATTATCATTCAAACTTTGCGCTAACCATACCCGATATTCATACGCATCTAAAATATTGTGTAATAATGAATTTTCTTTCATGGATGGGAGTTATTCATCGTATAACACAATAGGCCAGTTGATGATGACCAAAGAAACAAAAGCACAATATAAACAATTCGCAATTAGTGTTATTCAATTTAAGTCTCGTGTTAGATACATACGTAATTAGGACATCTCTTTTGCACTCATTTATCAGGAACACGTTGAATGATCTTCTTATGTGCAATCTAGTTATTCATCGTATCCTTAACCGTGCTTAATTTGGACAAATTCATAATAAATTTGTGTTTGATACATGTTACCAGGGACAAGTTATTGAGACATAGATATATTGATTTACAATCCTATGATATTTTGGTAAGAGTATGTTTTAAAATTACGGACATATTTGTTGTTTCGAATACCTATGCGTTATGATTCAGTTACATAAGAGCATCTACAATGAATCAAGTTTTTAAGACTTGATGCATTTAATGCATTTAATGCATAACACACTTGATAACTAAAGCTTAGAGGAAAGACTTGAGGTTCACCAAGTCTTTCAAGAAAAGCTTTTTAAAAAGCTTTTGATTCAATGCAAAAAACCTCTTAAAATGACTTTTTGAAATAGTGAAAAGCTTTTGATCACTTGACCCATTGTGAATGCTCTAAGGAACCAAAAGAAGATAATAACTAATTAATGGTTGAAGCACTTCAATCTTTAGCAAAGCTTCAAATATCTCCAACCCAATTTATAATCAATTATCTTATGTTTAATTTCCTAACTAGGATATTTATTATAAGTAAAGCCAAAGCTCATGTAGATATGATTATTCACTGAATGCATCTGCAATACGTTATATTAGTAAGTGTTGTTGGAGTTACACTATATTGCACATGTATGGGAGTTATGTAAACATCGTATATAGCCAAACACTTTTAGATATATGGCTGAAGTTATATACACACCATAAGTTATTTACATTAGGAGGAAATGTTAATAATGTGTTTGTAAAAAATATGAGACAATGTATCGCAATATTCGACCCGAATTGTACACATAACTATGAAAAAAAAAAAAAAAAAAAAAAAACGTACGTATATCACTCAAATACTTTAAAGGTTCCACAAGTTTAATTCTATTCCTACAGTCATATGATTTAACACTTCAACTTCTATATCCACATATGATGAGTATGGGTTTATCAAAGTGGGTTTTACGGTGCATATCCAATTCACATTAATACATGTTTATTATCCTTTAAAAATAGGTCACGTAACTGTTGAGTTTATGATATATAAAATACAATAAAACATAAAGACATCAAGAGTACACAGCGGAAGACTTAAGATCATAACAAATAAATTAATTAACTGAAAGTATGCGTAACGTACCTCTTGCGAATGTCAAATCCCTCGAGCAAAGCAAAACAACCCTCGAGCAAAGCAAAACAAAGAAGTACTTATTGGTGTAAGAATAATGTCTTACAACCACGTTCTTGTACACACGAATTAACCAAACGAATCAAGCGATTGCTAGATCTAACACAAAGTCCTCGTTTATGAAAAACGAAACCAAACTCCCTTACTTGGGGTGTTCGGCCGAATATAGGACAAGAGAGAGGAGAGGAGAGATCTAGGTTAATTCAATGCACAAGTGTATGAAACCCAGAACCTAACCTCCTTATATACTAGTAGGTAAACTTAGGGAACAAGTTAGGGATTAGGCTTTGTAAAGGCCCTATGGCGGCCATGATAGAAAGCCCAAAGCCAAACCCATAACTTTTCAAGTTTTCCATTTCTAGTCCTTCTCTTTCCATTTAACGGTCGTTAGTCATTTTCCGTTAAATACTTAACGATCGTTAACCGGACTTAATGTGTAATAATTAATCATAAACATAAACATTAATTATTAACTTTAATTCTCATTCGCTAATGTGTGCAATCCGTGGTCACGAGTTCGAATCCGGACATTCACATGTTTGTAAATATATACATTTCCAACACTCCCACTGGATATGTTTACAAAGCGTGAAATGACATTGGTTAGCGTCTAGCAACACGCCAATGCCCCGGTACAACTCGTGTATGGTTTTCTGGAGAAAACCAAGTTTGATGATTCATCATCATATTCATCCTTTGTTTCTTATACAATGTTAATAAGAATATGGATCTCACTCATTTCTTAATTGACTATTTTGTTTCTCGCTTTATATGATTTATTAAGATTACCAATTCTTACGAGCAAGACCTTGGGTATGGCCATACAAACATCTTAAAAATCCTACGAGGGCCCAAGAGTATTATACTTCAAAATGAATTTGAAGGAAACAAATCCCATTTTGACTACAAGCGAGATTCATAAATTTCGCAACACTTATGGAAACAACCCTTATAACTACCGATTCGTGTAGCGTTAGATTGCCTCACAAAATGCACTACATCCATGACATATCTCTTGTATCTCAAGTCGAGGATAAATATCCATGATATACTTAATGACAAAGATCCATAAAGTATCATCATGTGGGTGGGATAAGTCCTATATTCATTCATTGAATATCATCGAAATTAGTCATGCTACGCATCAATATACTTTCGAGTATATTCTAACTAATACTCGATTTGTCTTAATTCAATATCATTCCCATGTTATTGATTGACAATGGACTATTTAGAATAACTTAAGTTATTCAAGGATTTAAACATGCAAATATAGGACAACATCATAATAAATGAATAATAAACATAACAAAATACTTTATTTCATTTCAATAATAATGTTTACAATATCCTTTTATCTAAAATAATTAGTCACGATGGGCATGAAACTACTAGCTAAACGAAGTCCAAACTTATCGGACAAATGATTAAGTTTTTCACCGTGCAAGGCCTTCGTTAACGGATCGCTAGGTTATCATCTATGTGAACTTTGAGCAACTCAATTTCACCTATCTCGACTTGCTCTCGAACATAGTGATATTGTCTAGGATAGTGTCCGGTGCCCTTCATGACTCGGGTTCATGGGCAAAAGTAATTGCAATGAATTGTCACAATATACTTTAATAGAATTTTCAATCGACGGCATAACACCAAGCCCGAAACAAATTTCCTTATCCAAACAGCTTCCATGGCGACCTCGACGCCGCTATGTACTCACTTTCATAGCGGACATCGCATGTGTTGTCTTTTTACTCTTCCAATCCACAAGACCTCCATTGATGACAAAAATGTAACCCGTTTGAGACTTCGTATCATCTTTGTCACACTTCCGGGATGCATCGCGATAACACATAATGACAGTTACGCTCGGATTTCCTCCATACACTATGAACATATCTCTTGTAGCCCTAAGGTACTTGAGAATATGCTTAACAACAATCCGATGAATTTCACCGGATTACGTTGATACCAACTAGTCAAGTTTTGAGCAAACGCCACATCGGGCCTTGTGCATCGTATCGCGTACATGATAGATCCTACAGCGAAGCATAAGGAACTTTCTTCATCGCGCCACCTCTGCGGTGTTGAAGCACGACCTTGGTGCTCAAACCATGATTTACTTGCATTGGCAAAAACCCTTCTTGGAATTTTGCATATTGAATCTCTTCAATATTTTGTCAATGTAAGCACTTTGGCTTAAACCAATTAGCCGCCTTGATCTATCCGGTAGATCTTGATTCCGAGTATATATCTTGCTTCCCTAAGTCCTTCATCGAAAAACATTTACCAAGATAGGCTTTCACCTCATTCGGACTTGGTATATGATTTCCCATGATTAATATGTCATCGACATACGAAACAAGGAAAGTAACACGACTCCCACTAGCTTTGTGATATACACATGGCTCATCAAGATTCCGAGTAAATCCAAAACTTTTGATTTCTCCATCGAATCTTTTATTCCATTGCCTTGATGCTTGCTTCATCCATAAATGGACCTCTTAAGCTTGCATACGGTTAGGAAATAATGGATTCACAAACCCTTCCTTGCGCCATATAGATGTCTTCATCTAGACGGCCATTCGAAAAGCGGTTTTGACATCCATTTGCCAAATCTCATAGTCATAGTGTGCGATTATAGCTATGAGAATCCTAATAGCTCTTATGTCCGCTACAGAGAGAATGTCTCCTCGTAGTCAATGCCATAGGTTTGAGTAAAACCTTTAGCTACTAGACGAGCCTTGTAGGTGTGTACATTGCCATCCATGTCGGTTTTCTTTTGAAGATCCACTTACTCCCAACGACTTTAGCCTTGGGAGGAAGGTCAACTTCAATCCGGACATCATTATCTTTCATGGATTGCATTTCCCATTCATAGCAATCGCCATTTATCCTTTTCGGGATCGCCATGGCGACCTTATAGTTAGCGGGTTCATTAAGATCCCCAACCATATTTTCCTCCACCTCACGTTAAGACATAGGCGGTCGGTGCACGATAGTCCTTTCGGACCTACGAATGGGAACAACTTCGGGAGGAGCACCTAAGCTTTCAAGTTCTTCTTGAAGTTGGCTAGTGGTTTCGAAAGGTGTTGTATCTTCTTGATCATATTCCGGATCATATACTCTCCCATCGAGTTCTTGAGATATGAGATTCCTTTCAAGGAAATCTCCATACCTAGCCACGATGACTTTGTTCTCACCGGGTAGTAAAAGTAGTAACCCATAGTTTCCTTAGGGTATCCTACAAAGATACACTAAATGATCGGCTTGGAGCTTATCACGGTGTGTCACGTTTAACAAACGCTTCACATCCCGGACCTTTAAGTAAGAAAAGTTGGGAGCTTTTCCAATCCATATTTCATATGGAGTTTTAACAACCTTCTTAGTTGGAACCATATTCAAAATGCGAATAGCGGTTTCAAGGCATAATCCCGAAAGTAAAAGGTAGAGTCGTAAGTTCAAACATTGATCGTACCATGTCAAGTAAGGTACGATTTCTCCTTTCGAGATACACCATTTTGTTGTGGAGTATAAGGAGATGTGAGTCTTGGATAATTCCACACTCATCTAAGTAATCTTTGAACTCTTGACTTATATACTCACCACCTCTATCGGATCGAAGAGCTTTAATCTTCTTACCGAGTTGTAATTCTACTTCACTTTTGAAAACCTTAAATGTTTCAAAGACTTCATGTTTATGTTTAAGTAAATAAACATAACCATAACGACTAAAATCATCCATAAAGGTTAAGAAGTAGACAGCACCACGTTTTGACACATGTCTAAGTGGACCACACACATCGGTGTGTATCAATCCAAGTAGATCGAAGCCCTTTCCACTTGTGGTGAAAAGGTTTCCTTGTCATCTTCCCAAAGAATGCAAGACTCGCATTTGTCAAATGATTCATCATTGACCGTTTGTAAAAGCTCATCGTGTTGCGGCTTTTCCATGCGTTTCTTGCCAATATGGGCAAGGCGACAATGCCAAAGATAAGAAGAGTCACAGTTCGACTTGCTCTTCTTATTGCTAATGCTATACAACGAATTATTTTCATTGGATATACAACCATCCATATCAATTTCAAACACACCAAGCATAGGAATTGCATTAAAGTAAAAACATTATTTAAAGAAACGAAATTCCATAAGCGGTAAAAGTGTGCACAAAACCAATATCTTTTAACAAAGAAACTGAAATGACACCCTAACAATGGAGGTGCATAATGACAATTATTTAGTTCTAAAATTAAGCCCAAGGCAACACTAAATCAAAAGTCCCTATGGCTTCGACAATTGCACGCTTTCCATTTCCAACGTACAAGTATCTTTCTCCACGTGTCGACTTCTTCGCCCTCTAAGTCCCTGCGATGTATTACGGATGTGAGTACCACATCACCGTATCATATATCCGAAATTTAACTTATGAGGAAAAGAAAATAATTCAAACATAAAAATACCGATGAGCTAGGCACCATCTTATTTTTATTCGAAGGCACTCATTCGGATAAACCGGCAGTTCCGCTTCGGTGACCCGGTGAGTTGCGATGGTGGCAAGACAAATCCTTTTAGGATTCTCCTTTTCTTTCCGTGGTTCTTCTTAGGGAGTGGTGGGATGACAACTTGCTTCCCTTTCCTTTTCTTTCCCTTTCTTATCGCTTGCGGCTTAGGCTTATTTACCCTACCACCTGTATTGCGAGTACAGCGGTGTAGGAGCCTTCTTTGGCAATCTCTTCGTAGTCTACAAGCATTGCATGTAACTCATTCATTTGTATTCCCGTGCAATGCATGTTAAAATTGCGGACAAAATCACCAAATCGTTCTGATTAAGGGAATGATTGATGAGTCCGACACATACATCGTTCGAGTAACCACAACCGAGCTTCTCCATTGGTCCAAATGATGTTTCATCTCAGGACATGGTCGGAGACAGTTGCCAACCTCCACTGCTGCGGTTGTGAACCTTTTCAATTAGTTCATACAGTTCATTGCGGTGGCTTCTCAAACATACGTTTGAGTTCATCTAGCATGCTCATAGGCGGATAGTGCTCAAATTGTTTTTGCGATTGAGCGGACATCCCGAAAGCATTAGACACGCCACATCATTATGCTTCTCATATTCAACACGATATGCCTCTTGTTCAAGAGCGATTGCCGTGTCGAGAGGAGCATTAGGCAAAGGTGTAGTCAAAATTTCAACCCTTTGGCAACACGAAGGATGATCCTAAGTGAGCGATGCCAATCATTGAAATTAGGGCGGTCGACTTGTCCCTTCCAATCATATCTTTGAAAGCGGCACTCAATAAGCTCATAGTGTTATCAGTTGAGCCATCTACGGAAAAGTTCAAAAACCATAATTAGTATTTTGATAATTTTCCTTTTCAATAAACAATTAAATACCCAAGGTTCATATTCATATAACCAATTAATATTTATTGAAAACTAGGATCCAAATTGTCATAATCTCATCACATCAGTTGATTTGTTAGTGATGAACCTTATACAGAATGGTAGAGTTTTTGCTCAATTGCCAATTTCAATTGCAATTCATAGATTTATGAGATTTACATATAGCCAATATCAATCGCCATGTAAACATGTTTTATCCCATCTTATGCCTTGAGTTTTCAGTTTTCACCGCCTAACTCAGTTAAGTTGTCCAACTTAAGAAACTGCAAAATCGTCCATGCCCGTTCTCACGACACGTGGACACTTTACCCTTTGATTAAGATCTAAGTCACGTTCTCACGCAAATAGAAAGTAATCTTAGGTGTTTCCATTTCGTTGGATGGCATATAACTTAAATTAAAGGGTAATAGTTTTGATGTTAAATCAAATATGTACAAAGGTGTCATGCATTCATCTTTGTAGTATAGTTATTATTAAAACATTTATATCTTGTTTAATGTATAAGCTTTTCATCATCAAACTTTAATTGAGGTATTGGGTTCACCAATCAAGGAATTAGTGTTAATTATCATCCATTATACCGTACTTTTGCATAAGTGTAAACACTTAGTGTTTCAGATAATTACCACCTAAGTGGCGCATGGAATCAATACTAATTAGCCTTAAGATGAGCTTGCACATTTAATGACTTACTAAGTAGCTCCACTCGAACTTACAGAGGCGGAGGACCGGTGCACGCGCTAAAGCACAACCTTAGACATCCATTCGGTGTGATGTGCGCACTTCTTTAAACCCCTTTTATTAGTTCATTCTCATGGGTGAGCTGTTCACTCATTTGTACCAAAGTCATCAATCAATTAAACGATTATGATTACTATTCTTAAAATACATGTTTCACCATTGTTTAGGTCGGTTTATTTTTCTTGTAAAATACCCTTGTTACAAAACACAAACAAGCAAGTATTTATAAAATAAACAAATAAACAATGAATGCATAACAAATAAAAAGTCGGGCATATCAAATAGCCACATGCTTACGGTTTTGATAAATCTTATTAATAACCAATTCTATATCATCAATATGCATATATTTAATTAAGACTTCCACCGTTTTCATCTATGTACAAGGTGAACCACATGCATCGATTCATCGATTGCGTAAGTCAAAACTAAATATATACCACATAGCACATAATTGATTAAATTAATAATTATTGAGGTCTTCCCAATTTAAGATCTATCATTATTTAATGTATATCACTTAAAACATGAAAGACATACAATAAAAGCGGATCCATGAAAAACATGCGAGATAATTATCATGGACATAAAATTACACTTAACAATTAATGCAATTAAATCAAAGTTACGCATATACACATAAAGTTGCATGCATCTTAGGGTTTCTAATACAATTAAAACAATAGTTTACAAAACCCTAATTAGGGCACCAAAAAAAAACGCCCCCCCCCCCCCTCAAAATTAGGGTTTAGGTTTTGCAAACCCTAGATCTAAGCATACAAATAATAACACATTCATGTTTATTTTAATTATGTGTTTCAGTAATAATTACTTGTTATACAAGGCTCGTGATGCCACTGTTGAGTTTATGATATATAAAATACAATAAAACATAAAGACATCAAGAGTACACGGGAAGACTTAAGATCATAACAAATAAATTAATTAACGAAAGTATGCGTAACGTACCTCTTTGAATGTCAAATCCTCGAGCAAAGCAAAACAACCCTCGAGCAAAGCAAAACAAAAGTACTTATTGGTGTAAGAATAATGTCTTACAATCACGTTCTTGTACACACGAATTAACCAAACGAATCAAGCGATTGCTAGATCTAACACAAAGTCCTCGTTTATGAAAAACGAAACCAAACTCCCTTACTTGGGGTGTTCGGCCGAATATAGGACAAGAGAGAGGAGAGGAGAGATCTAGGGTTAATTCAATGCACAAGTGTATGAAACCCTAGAACCTAACCCTCCTTATATACTAGTAGGTAAACTTAGGGAACAAGTTAGGGGATTAGGCTTTGTAAAGGCCCTATGGCCGGCCATGATAGAAAGCCCAAAGCCAAACCCATAACTTTTCAAGTTTTCCATTTCTAGTCCTTCTCTTTTCCATTTAACGGTCGTTAGTCATTTTTCCGTTAAATACTTAACGATCGTTAACCGGACTTAATGTGTAATAATTAATCGTAAACATAAACATTAATTATTAACTTTAATTCTCATTCGCTAATGTGTGCAATCCCGTGGTCACGAGTTCGAATCCGGACATTCACATGTTTGTAAATATATACATTTCCAACAGTAACTTGTGTTTATTTTTACACGGGCATCATATAAAACAAGTAGAAGGCGCCCGTCGCGTTGCGGCGGGTTTTGCACCAGATTTCACACTATTTTTAATCTGGATATGTCATGGTTCAACCAACCACCAATTAGAGCAAACCATGATGCATTTTCCTTGCTTTTAGTAACATTAACATGTGATAAATTATATAAAATGCATGAAACGTAAGTTTTCCCAAACTGTTGTTTATGTGCTTCATATTAAAGCTCCAACTGCCATATGGGCATACACAACTTTTAAGAAAGGAAAAGCAAAAGAAAACCGGCTTCTTATATATCATAATAAAGAGAATATACACATCTGAAAATGGCATATATGTTTAGCAACACCAGCTTCTTATATTTCATAAACAAAACATACATATCTAAAAGGGCCACAAATGTCTGTTTAACTCTAAATGCTAAGCCACAATTCTGAGATATAGCTATAATAAGAGCAGAAGATGCCATGAGAATGTGCAAGACCCTGATCCTCTAGATGATTACGAAAAGTTGTCATCCCAACACACATTGCTGCAGCAGCATGTCTAAAAAGCGTAGCCCTTTGTTGATCCGGACAGTGCGGGGTAGGAACGTATTTTAGAGCTTTTAAAATTCCCTGAAGAAGACGGCTGATTATGAACATTTGCATCAGCACGAAAGCCGCTGAGTCTGTGCTCAAGTACCCTTTAAATTTTTTTTATTTTTTTTTTAAAAAAAAAAAGAAAAGAAGAAGCAATTCAAGCTTCCCTGAAAATTATATTAGGAACGCAGCCAATCAAGCAAGCAGGAAGCAACAGTTTTACTTGCCTTAAGTTGTAGTATATCTTTGTCTGCAGTTGCCATGTGTGCTCTTGAAATCTTTTTTTGGCACTTGTTCAGTGGCTGTAACGACAACACATAGCAAAGAGTTGGTATAATTTGAACCGTCGTTTATATCCAGTGCCAATAAAGCTTCTTCCTAGTACAGAGAGGCATGCTACCTACATATACCAAACTTTTAGCGTTTTGAAAATTTTAACATGAAGTGATGAAGGCAAATTGAATCATGTGGGTTGTTTTGTTGGTATCCCTAAAAGTCATATGCATGATTGTCACAATCTCCACGTAATGATATTTCCTGTCTCTATCTCTATCCATGTTGTTGTTACTGTTATCGGCTATGACCATGGGTTGTATGTCCCTTTTTTCATATCTACAACCTTTGTGTATGGACTTCTGCTCCTGCTGCCTGCAACAGCCAGCACGGTTGCAGGTATTATCCTCGTGTCACCTCCAATTAGCTTGCTGGAAATCAGTCACTGGTAAGAGTCAACAGCGATTTAAAGTTATCCGAAAGTCATTATAGCTACGTACAACAAATAAAGGGCCATACCTGGGTGGGTAGGGACAACCACCAGACCGCACGTACAGTAAATTGCAAGAAAACACGCTATGGGACTGCATAAACAAAAAATATGTCTATAAGCATCATGTCCAAATCAAAACTAAGGTATTCAATTGCTTATGAAATAAAAGTAGCTTTGATTTAGCAAACATCAAAAATAATATGAGGTAGGCGTATTCCCGCACCAATTCTGAAACCTTCTTTTAGGCGATCTACTGATACGTTTGTGGAAATGGAACTGTAGTAGGCTCTCGGGAATTAAATGTGTTTATATATAAACAAATTTTGTCAGGTAAATATATGTAAACATGTTATTCAATTCAATATCATGATACACTTAAGGGTAAGTTAATCAACCTTTGCAACTGATTTCCAAGATTGCTTGCATAGACAGCCCTATATGCAGCAAATTTAAATTACTTCTTATATATCAACCGTTACACACACATATGACATATATAAAGCAGTGTAAGAAAATAACAGTTCCACGGATCATACAAAATAAGGGCAATAACCTGTAGAGCAAGCCGCTGGAAATCAATATTTCCCACTTTTGCTTCCATTTACAGTCGTCAACCACTGGTTTCTGCGACAACGGTCAGCAATAATCCCAATGGTTGGTGCAAGCTTCTTGAGAATACCTGCCGCCTGGTTGAAAAAACACGTAATGATAAGCACTTCAGAACGTATTAAAATCTTTGTTAAACATTCAATTCACATTGAAACACCTATAGACTCAACATGACATCATCAGATACATCCTAAACACGTTTTTAACAATACTGTATTAACAGGGTGTTAACCGCTTATTAGGCTTGTGTCACTCATTCCTGCCTTCTTTATCTACTCATCACACTCCTGTACATAGTAAGCAAATCTAAACGGCAAGTCCTAAACTACTTATCTCTATGCCACTTTTCTACTTATAAGTGCTTAAACTAAACATCGTATACATAAAGAACACATTTTTACAAGTTAGTTTAATTAATAAAACCTGTTACTACGGAAATGAGTTGTAAAGAAAGACAAACCTACAAAAGGAAAACCTCCCGGGCAATTTCTTGAACACAGCTTGCAAACCTGAAAATTATAAGGAAATCATCAAACCATAGATAGATTAGTCGTAAAAAATTCTTTAAACCCATAATCAAAATCTAGAAACTCAAAAAATCCGCTTAGTTTTGTTTATAGTCGGACAAAAGAAAGAGCACTATACCACTGCCGTTAATTTGACAACCTGTAAACCGCCACCGTTTAATTACTTCCCCTTCGAATCCAATAAGTCCCAACCGCCACTCTGATATGATTGTGTGTTTGGGTTGCCAAAATCTTTATTAGTTGGTGAGGCCTCTCGATTGTTGATCAAGTATTATTTTTTTTCTGCAAACACAATCGAATATAACCAAAAAAAAAAAAAAAAAAAACGATTAACCACCAAGTATTCAAAAACTACTATACTTGCCTGTACACGCATTTTGGCTGCCAAAATTGTTTGAAGCTCATCAAGTTCTGCAAGATAACTTGACACACAACAAATCATATGTATAACCAATATTTCTTTACAACTTTAACCGATGTTACCTGAAGATCCTAGGTCTTCTCCGAAAAGTCGGTCAATGGTCTTTGTACCCAATCTATATTTTATGGTGAACCATATGGTGTTGCATTTTATATTCCATACTTAGTGGTGAACCATATATGTCTTCATAGGCTTTAATCATGTACCGACCTTTGATGCACATGATACGGATTAGTTTGGTTTAAACTTTAAACAAACGAATTATCCAAGAGATACAGCTTGGATTTTTCGGTTTTTAGGGGCAAGGGTTGGTACTATGAATAGTTTGTGTATGTTGTACATGGTCAATCAATTAATTACATAGTTAATCCTGTGCATACACTAATTAGATCCGTTTGGTTACTATAAATAATGCAGACACACTTTAGATAATCATATCTACATCATGAGCTTTGGCTTTACTTCTATTTAACCCTTATTAAACACTAGAACGTTGATGTGGGATATAATTTGTCTTACCAGGCGAGTTCAATGTCACATCGCACGATGGATGATATTCCACACTCACTAAAGGGGTTTCATCATGAATAGGAATTCTTTAGAGCACCTGGTGTCCACTTCGTATTCCCTTTCGTCGTCCACTCTGGCACTTCGCCGTGGCTCGTTGTGACACCGGGGTGTCTCGCCGTGCTTCGTTGTTGGCAAGCAAATCGTGGTGACGAAGAGAGTGTTTCCTGACAAGGTGGGACCCAAGAGATGTTGGAGCGGTTTATATTGTGTATGTGTGTAATATATGTGTGTGTAATATGTGTGTGTAAATATGTGTGAATCTGAGGTGTGTGTGTGTAGTGTGTGTGAAGCTTTTGGGAAGAAGAAAAAGGGACTACGTAGACAGTACTAGAAAATAAAAAAGGGTATGGATAACTACGTAGACACTACTTATGTAAATATGTGTAAATATGTGTGAACAGAGTTTTTTTTTTTTTTTTTTTTTTTTTTTATAACATTTTTAAGTATAAATTGTATTTTTATTTTAATAAAATGAATTTAGTTTATTTGGAAATTGAATAAAAAAAATAAAGTGGTAGTGATGATCCTAAACGAAGAGGTTGATGTTTGTTATGAGTGAGGGAGTTGTTGTGGTTAGTTGTGGAAAAATGGAATCTTGATGTGGCGAGGAGGCCAAGACGACGATTTGCCTTAAGCTTTCTTTTGACACCTAGTGCTCTTAGTATTTTATAGTAAATACACGACCTGTCGCAAGGCGGCAAGGGTGTGCAAGATTCCTAACTGAATCTCGATCGGTCACCTCTCAACTTTTTCAATTTGGTAGGAAATGAAGCAAAAGAGATGCGTTTTTTCCTCTCTTTCAGTTGGGTTTTTTGTAGCAAATGAAGAAGAAGAAGAAAATGTGCTTTTGTTTTTTTTATTTTTCTATCTCACACTTTCATATTGCATCCCATATTGACATAATATTTTTGAAAGCCCAGTGCAACCTATATTGACATGTTCTTTTTAATATATGTTCTTTTTTTTTTTTTTTTTTTTTTTCTTTCTTCATTGTTATTATTTTTATTAGGTTTATAACTATATTTAGCTCGACAGTAATGATTTTTATTTTAGTTTAATTGCTTTTTAATTTTAAATTATTTTTATTTTTTTAAGTTACGGTCACCATTGTGGTCACTAGTAAAAAAATGTAGTTGGGTGTAATTTTGGAAAGAAAAATTTAATGCGATTGATGTGGCGTGAAGTAATTACAATACTTTACTGATTATCATTAAGATTTGGCGCAAATGTTACTACTATGTAAATGGGTTGTTCTAACAAGGTGCTGATAAGACAATGGTTTAGATTCATAAAAAAGGAAATGTTGAGTTCACTAAACAAAAAATCACATGTAATTAAAATAATTTATATCTTTTATATTAATTGCATCTTCTAGTTTAAAAGGAAAGTTCAGGTGTATTGAATAAGATTGATAAGCATCCGTTAGAAGAAACTTAAATAAGTATTTTCAATTATTTTACGTACCTATAGTTTAAGTCTCATTTTGTGAGCCACTTTAATTTATAACACTAAAGTTTATAACATTTCAAATAAGAAAGAATATTATTGATTCGAACTCATCGGGTTGTCTCATCTATGTATTGTTTAAGGACCCTTTAATAATTTATGCTTAAAAATAATTTAGTCACATAAGTTAACAATGGTTATATGTGTTTCATGTTTAAGGACCCTTTAATAATAGGTGTTTATTAGTTTAAAGATAAACCATGAATCGATGTTAGAATAAAGCCGTATAACATATTTTGTTTCATGTTTAAATGTATAATAAGTATGGGTTCATCCCACCTTTATGTGTAACATCGGGTGAAAGTTTCTATCTTTCACAGAGATTTCAGCTTGGATTAAATGTGTTATTCGAAATCTCTTTTATAAATTATGTAAGAAATATTGGGTATACAAGGAATCAGTTATTTGAGGACTGTTCATACACAAACTAATTATACTATGAAATATCTATTTAAACGGATTAGTTTACCATTTGATTGTCCGATGCATACTATAGTAAATATTCATTTTAAACAGATATTTTCTAATTGAATCGAGGGGTAGCAAATATTGTCATATAACCGTTGGCTTTATTCAACAAAAAAAAATAATTATGCTCTACCTACTTCACTTATTGTCACAATACATAACCGTTTTCATTTTATTCGGTTATTTTCTGTCCGTTTCTATCCGTTTTGACGTGGATAATAAAAACGGTTTTTATCCGTTTTGCGTGTTTATGATTGCAACCATACATAGTATTAGTATGTTGTTCGTTGTGTTTAATGCGTAAAATTTTATCCCCATTAATATGGTTTCACTATTATGTTTTATTACTCAATTTTCATCATTTTTTTTTCTTTTTCTTTTAAAATTATATGTGTTAATGAAGCATATAAACATTGGGTGAAAGGAAATGTATAAAATCTCAAAAGGTTCATCTTCAAAATCTGTTTTTTTGTTACAAAACAACAAAATCAAAGCCTCATATATATAAGTTTCTGAAACTGAGGGCAAGTCAATCAGACAGAGATACTGAAGCTAATTCCTCACATTTATCTTCAACTGATGATAACAAACTTAAGAAATTCCGTAAAAGAGATAATAAATGGGGATTTAGTAAATATATCGATTCCTTCACTATACGTAAAAGGCTTACTGAAGGAATAGTTAGGCTGATTTGGTCTATAAGGAATGAACCTGATTGGATGCTTGAGTTTAGATTGAAAGGTTATCATCAGTCGCGTAAAATGTCTCCGCCCAAATGGTCTGATAATGTATTCCCTGAGATTGATCTTCAGAATATTTGTTATTATTATGCACCTAAAGTGAAACCAACTTTAAGTAGTGTTGATGAAGCTAATCCTGAACTTGTTAAGTATTATGAGGAACTTGATATCCCGCTAAGCAAAAAGGATCCATTAGTTGCTAAGGATACAGTTTTTGATAGTTTTTCGATTGCAACGACAAATAGCGAGATTTTAGAAGAACAATCAGGGGTCATATTTTGTTCGATGTCGGAGGCTATAAAAAATGTGCTGATTTGGTTAGAAAGTATTTAGGGGAAGTTGTTTCTTATGCTAATAACTACTATGCTGCTTTGAATGCGGCTGTATTTACTGCTGGGTCGTTTGTGTATATACCTAAAGACACTAAATGCCCTATGAAAATATTGACTGATTTTAGAATAAATGCTAAGGAAACGGGCCAGTTTGAGCGAACTCTTATAGTGGCTGATGATAGGAGTTTTGTTGTGTATTTTGAAGGGTGTACATCCCCTTCTTATGATAAGAATCAGCTTCATGCTACTATGGTGGAACTTCATTGTAACGAGGAAGCATAAATTAAATACTCCACGATACATAATTGGGATACGGGAGATGAAAACGGAAAAGGTGGGATTTATAATTTTGTGACAAAAAGGGGTCTTTGTGCTGGTAGCAAATCCAAGATTTCTTGGACTCAAGAAGAGACAGGGTCCGCGATTACATGGAAATACCCAAGTTTGGTGCTAAAAGGTGATGATTCAGTGGGTGAGTTTTATTCGGTTGCTTCAACTAATAATTTTCAACAAGCGGATACGGGTACAAAGATGATACACAAGGGTAACAACACGAAAATGGTAATTAATTCAAAGAGTATATCAGCTGGAAAATCGAGGACTACTTATAGGGGTCTTGTTCAGGTTCAGTCACGGGCAGATAATGCTAGGAATTCGTCTCAGTGTGACTCGATGCTTATTGCGACATGTCAGCTGCTAACACCTACCCAGACATCCAGGTATTTTTATTGAAATGCATGCTCTAAAACATGATATTTAACTTTATTGACTTGTGTGTGAATGTGTGTGTGTTAAAAATGATTAATGAACCTGTTTTAGTAGATGTGTACTTGCTATTTGCTATCTCATCTTGAGGTCCAGTGACCAGTATCTTAATAAAAACACAAAGGCGAGTATCATATTGTATTGTACAAATACGCCATAAAAAGTACTTATTACAACTTCAAAATCAGAATTACATCTGAAACACTATTCCTTCACCATGTTTTGTTACCACTGCTTTTCTAATGCTCATTTCTGATTATTAAATATAACCTACCAATATTTAAGAAAACATCTTGCCATTCAGGCATTCCTCCATGACCCAAACATATACATAACGGTTTGATTTTACGATTGTCATTCTTGATTTTTCGTTGCATTCTAGTGATCATTCATGTGTAAATACCAAACAAACACTATATTTGCAAGAATGGCCGATCTTGGGGCATATTATGGAAATCTGAATGCAACAAGGACATCTGGACTGGACTCTTTTTTTGCAAAGTGACTCATTTATTGCAAACTATGATGTTATTTTGTGTTTCCACAAAGATTATAGTTTACAAGAAACACTTGATCAAAAAATTAAAAATACATAAAAAAGAGACAAAAAGTATGAAAATGTTGTAGAATGAACAAAATTTTGAACTTCCACTTTTATACAGATTTATTGTTGAAATAAACTTATATTCAAGATTGATTAAGTGCATTTTTTCTAACTTATATTATTGTATATAATACGTTTAGGTGCTTACCATTTTATACAGTATAGTTCACTACTTTATTGGGAGGAAGTTTGATAAGTTTTTTGGTCTTTGCCTTGCATATGGTGTGATTTGGGCCTCATTTTACATCTGAGAGATTTTAGTTATCGGTTCATTCCAAATTAGAATTGCATTATCTGACTTTGTGTGGTAATTAATTATGAATTTCTGATCATTAGTCAGATATTTTAATACCTTTTAGTAAATACATATATCACGGATTTTTTTATGAATAAGAAAAGTTAAAGTTTCTATAAGACGTCATGCGTGAACTTTCTTGCATTTTTCATGGGGTGGATAACTTATGTTGTTAGATTATTTAAACTTACACTTACTCACAGGGAATGATAGTTGTCTGCAATGACAATATTTAGACACTATCTTCATGATTAGAAAATATATTTGACTATTTTCTGGTCATTGCTAGAATTTTTCTTGTACTTCAAGAAATTTCATTAGCACCTTTGAGTACCATAATCTTTCTATGTAAAGATATTTCTGTTTATTTCTTTTTGTAAAAACAGGTGAAAGGTTCTTCTGCTCGTATAGAACATGAAGCAAGCACTTCCAAAATCGGGGAAGAAGAACTTTTTTATTTCCAACAAAGAGGGATTGATAATGAGAGAGCCAGAGATGCCATAGTTTTTGGGTATTGCGGGGATATCTTGGAAAACCTTCCTGATGAAATAGGTGCTGAAGCTAAGGCTTTATTGAGCTTAAGACTTACAAAGTCGGTTGGTTAAGGAACACGAAAAATCATTAAAAACTTGGGATTTTTGATTATGAACAGTTATTTAGAATGTAATAAGTTCGCAGAAAAACTTAGTGTTTTTACAAGAATTGATAAGCTCGATCCTTGGTAGGTTTTGCTTTCACTTTGTGATTTATTACATAAACTTGAATAAATTTTTGTGGTCCTATTTTCATATGATTATTGTGTGTCAATACTTAGTGTGTTGTATGCATAACTTTATGATACCCTTCTATAATTCCACATATCTAGTGATTATCATTCACATTCCATGTAGCCCGCAATGCCAACCAAATGGCAACCAAAATAAGCTTTACCCAAACACCCTCGAATCTAAACAGAAAGATTGTGTTACTCAAAAAGCATTTTTTCCAAAGATGGCCACTTTAGTGGGTGATGGAAATGATAGGAAAAAGAAGCTAATTTTTTAAATAGTCTAACTATGTTTAACATTGACTAGAGACTGCTGGGAAATTATGTTGAGATCGGACACAGGTTTGGGTGTGCGGATTAAACACTCGTTTGATCCTACATAATTCCGATCGCAACAAGAAGCAGGGCTAAGAGGCACCTCCCCTTGGGATCCCAATCCCATGTAATCAGAGGTTTACCTAATTTTCCCGCCAAAACACAAGAGTTGTTTTTGTTGACCAACTAACATGACCGTTGGATCCACCAACTACCACCAAATGTCGCCAAATTGTCATTTTGTTTATAACAGAATTTTGGTCTTATTTGGAACACAAAAAAATTCATATAACTTTTTTTTTTTTTTTTTTTTCATAGAGCTTATCGTTGCAACTATGGATTGAAGTTTTGTTTTCTATGATTACATGTCTTCATGGTTTGATTTCCATTTACCTTGTTACTATATCTGTTACTATAATAATTGACCATGTACGGTACCTCCGGACACGCGTAGGAAAACCAGTCCAACCCCGGATCACGACCCACCGGTCCAGATTGAAAGGAGATGTAAGAAAAACATTCGGGAGAGATTATGCTTATAAACTAATAATCGTGCGATATTACTGTCAACATTAGCCTTGCATATACCTAATATCATAGCTAAGTGGTTGGTACTAATTAGGAAAAGATATGTTTCATAGATAGACTAACCTTTAAATATGATTCATAACACCTGTTTAATAAAATTCTCTAAATGTGAGTGTAATTATACAATCAACAGGAGACAGTCATGTAAAACTCCTTGTAGAGTAAATGTGATGCACAGTGATAAGTTCATGGTTTAATAGTAAAGTAAATGCAACCATATGGGCTATGGTTTTAATAATGAAATACTGAAGCTTGTGTTGATAATGATGCGCCAAACTTTCATTTACTTTAACTTTCACTGGCGTTTGGTGAACAAAATACTCTTTCAAGCTGAGGCTAAATTGTTTGAGCAATGGACCTTATGCTGTGAATCATATGTGTAATAGTCTGAATTGATAATATACTCCAAAGGGTAGTATTAAAAGAGTAAATGCAAAAGCACAAGTGAGCATATAATCGTTTCATGATGTATTAGAGCTATTCAACCCGTGGTAAATTAACCCATCGGTGCAAAATATGATATCCACTAGGTGTTTTTATAATTCTAGAGTACATGGGCATATCCATTATCCACCGATGAATTTAAGTACATACTATCTAGAGGTGGCAAAATGGTTGGGTTGGGTTGGGTTGGGTCTTGGGTCTTAGATGGGTATAAGTCTATATGGGTATGGGTCGAGATGGGTCACTAGAAAGGATGGGTCTAGATGGGTATGGGTCAAAATGGGTATGAGTCGGGTCCGATCGGGTTTTTTTGGGTTTTGCTAGTTTTTTTTGTTTCATCATGGAGCATAATAATTAATTACTGTAAACAAAGACAAAAAGTATTCAATATTCGTTTTTTCACGTTTTCGTCAGTTTTCATCCGTTTTCGTCTGTATTTTTAGTTTTTTACGTTTTTATATGTTTTCATCCGTTTTAATCAGTTTTTGTCTGGTTTCATCCGTTCTTTACGTTTTTATACGTTTTCGTCCGTTTTAATACGATTTCTTCCGTTTTTATACGTTTTCATATGTTTTTATACGTTTTCATCGGTTTTGATACGTTTTTGTCAGTTTTAATACGTTTTCGTCCGTTTTTACACGTTTTCATCCGTTTTTATACATTTTCATCTATTTTTATATGTTTTCATCAGTTTTATACGTTTTTGTCAGTTTTAATACGTTTTCGTCCATTTTTATACGTTTTCGTCAGATTTTATATGTTTTCGTCCTTTCTTACGTTTTTGTCCGTTTTAATACGACTTCGTTCGTTTTATACGTTTCGTCCATTTTATCGTTTTCGTGCTTTTATCGTTTTCATCCGTTTTCTTACGTTTTATTCGTTTTGTTGGTTTTAAAATGTAAAAAGACAAAAGCGTGTAAAACGGACAAAACGTAAAAACGGACGACAACGTGAAAAACGGCGTAAAAGCGGACAACAACGTGTGGCGGACAAAACGTAAAAAGACGAAACGTAAAACGGTTAAACGTAAAACGGACGGCGATAAAACGAACAAAACGGATAAAACGTAAGAAAACGTATAAAAACGGACGAAAATGATAAAAATGTATGGAAACGTAAGAAAACGTATAAAAATAGACTGTGAGTGATTTTTATAATTTTAGTTAAGAGTAAACTACACCATTCGTCCTTGTGGTATACGTTGACCATCAAGTTTCGTCCCTTGACCAAAAAAATGTCACCGTTGGTCCTTAACTGCGAAACGTTAGTCATCGTTTGTCCCTCACCCTAACTGGTTGGACTAACGGGCATTAAGCCTTGTTAAGTGAAGGGTATATTTGTCTTTTTACCACCTAACATCATCTTCTTCTTCCTCTATCAATCCATCTTCATACCCATTCTAAACAAACACACTAACACCACCACCATTATCACCATTACCCATCACCAAACACAATATCCATTTTCAAAGTAATAGGTACACTTCTCAAACGAAACAGTTTCCATTTACAACTGTTGTCCCAGCAAACACCATACATTTCTTCCCTTGGATATCAGTATCCTCAATAACAGGTTTACTAGTTTTGCTAACAGCTTCACTTTCACCGGTCAAGGAGCCCTGTTCGAGCCTAAGGGTCGAACTAACTAGCTCTAAGACCACATATCGATGGGAACTTTGTCCCCAACACGTAGCTCTACAATATCACCTGGAACAAGTTCTTTTGCGGGTAGATCCGAGATTTTTTTACCATTGCGGATGACAGTTGCTTGTGCTGATTGAATTTCTTTTAGGGCCTCTAAAGCTTTTTCAGCATTACTTTCTTGCCAAACACCAACAATCACGTTAAGAATCAATATCAAGAAAATTACCAGAGGCTCTACAAACGCCGTAATTTCCATCTCCCCACCCTCATCACCATCATACCAAGCCAAAACAAAAGTAATTTCCATCTCCCCACCTTCCACCCACGAAATCTTTATCAAGAACATGTTTCTCAAAACTACCACACGGATAAAAATCCAAAGAACTTATTAGGGTATCATTTATTCCACGAAAAACATTAAACATTAATCTGTAATCGGTTTAAATAAAAGAAGTAAATGAAATGGTTCTTGTCGACTTACCCACGAAAAAAAAAGAAAAGAAAAGGAGAGATGAGATGAAGGAGATGAGGAAGGCGAGCCACTGACGCAAATTAAACCACGGGCACAAACACCAAACTGAACCTATGCGTGACCCATTCTATCCTTCTAAGACTTGCAACTTGTGTCAACATGGGTGGAAGTGGCGGCATATGATGGTTACACTAGCGGCAGTTGTCGGAGAGATGAGATGGGTGACGGCTAGACGATGTGGTGGCCTGAGATGGCCGGAAAAGAGTGGTGTTGGCGGCTGGGATAAAGAGGAGGAAGGTTGGGTGAAACTAGGGTTATGGTTTTGATTAAATGAAATAAAATGATGAGTAAACTACACCATTAGTCCTTGTGTGGTATAAGACAAAAATGGGTGGGAAAAGACAAAAGTGATGTGGGTGGGAAAAGACAAATATACCTTTCACTTAACAAGGCTTAACGCCCGTTAGTCCAACCAGTCAGGGTGAGGGACCAACGATGACTAACGTTTCGCAGTTAAGGACCAACGGTGACATTTTTTTGGTTAAGGGACGAAACTTGATGGTCAACGTATACCACAAGGACGAATGGTGTAGTTTACTCTTTAGTTAACAACCAACTTAAACCATGTGGATATTGAATTAGACCCATATAGGTATATTATTAGACCCAACTAGACCCATCAACATTAATTAATTAAAATCAACTAAACTCATCTAGATTTATCTATTAAAATAAACTAAACCAATTTAGACCCATCTCATTAAAAAAATTTACTCAACTAGTCCCAAATTTAACCATTGGGTCTTAAATTACCACCTCTAATACTATCGATGCGAATAGCTAATTAGTTTTTCAAAATAGTTTTGACCCATGCCCGAAATAATTCATCACATCGATTCTATATGGATGTGATAAATGATAAAATAACTCTACAATTAACATTTTTATAAAATATCACATTAAAGGTTCCTAGGAGATAAAAAATTATAACCATATGATTGGTTAGTAAAAGATTTGTGTGAAAGTTTATTTGTTTGTTCCTGAATTTGAATGTGCTAAGATTCCGCACATGAACGGGTAGTAATGGGCTTCAAGAACTATTATACCAAGGCATTTGTAATGCTATTCATATGGGAGAAAGTTTCTAATACTATAAGTGCACATTAAATGTGAAGCGAAGTTTCACTATTGGGTGTAATCGGGTTGGACAAAGAACATGGAGTTAATATTCAGTTTACTATCCATGTATTAATGTGAATTGAAGCTAATTAGTTACTAACCTATCATACGGTTAACAACATTGTGAAGAATCAGTGTGCACTGAGTTAACGATTTTGCGTATATTATTGGCATAATAAACGGTTGATATGTTTCATATGGTCTCAATAACGTATAAATGCGATCATCCGTCATACGCAAAACATATTCAATAATGATAGGTTCCCTCAACATAAGTGTGGTTTACCAATTATGATAAGATGCTCCCATTATTTAAAATAGTGTTTATATATTTTGTTCATGACTAGGTATATTGGAACATGGTTTAACATAAAATAATCAAACGGTAAAATCGTTTCATTTAAAAACGTGTGTTTATTTAATTATTGTCCTTTATTCCAATGGTTTATAGAGGTGACTTTTTACTATGATGCACGTGCATGATTTCACTAGTGATTTACTCGCAATGACACCATGGGTCACAATCCTTCCGGAAAGTCACGGGCAAGTAATATCGCGCGATGTTGACAGTAATAACGCGCAAAGAAACCTTAACCACAACCTAAACTCAATAGTTATTCTTTCATGGTTAAGTTCCTATTGCAATCCTTGTGTTAATATAGAGGTTGACCGACCTTTAATAGCGCTATTCATACTACCTATCGCCCCACACAAGGAGGTCGCAGGAACGGTACGTATTTGTGTCACAACAACGCCTATTTTGTAAACATTGGCATGTAAAACTTGTTTTAAGGAACTCCCTTTCACTTCTCTTTTTATACTCGAATTTGAAGAAAAAACCATCTAGGCTTGAGTTTAAAGAAACCCATAATTTAGTACCAAGTGAACCAACAATTAAGCTCTAAACTATCGACACACTTAAGACAAAATCTGACCATGCTTCAAATGGAGAAAACGTGTTTGAGGCTATCTGTTAAATGGCGATAAATGAATCCAGAGACAAATTCCTTTGAGATTTGCCTTACAACTTCACCTTACAATGATGTATGATCATACCTTGAAAGGACCATGAGATTTGCTCGTGTTTCTATTCATATCTTAATGGCACTGTCTCAAAACAACTAATTTGATAAAGACCAAAAAAATATTTACTACAATGCACAAGTTCACTAAATAAACAAATCTTCATCACCTGGAGAAAGAACCACCCTCAAAACACCATAAAATACTGTCCACATAAAAAATTATTTGAGACCAGTCAAAAGCAATAAAATCTTACTCATAAATAGCAATCCACATGTACACACAATAACTGATATATTGGTCTATGTGAAGCCATCCATTTTACGGATTTATAGAAACAAACTTATAAAAAAATTATCAAAACACTTTAATTAATAAGAAATTGGTCAACACAATAAGATCGTATCAACAACAAAAGGCAATATCAACTAAATTAAATATGTAGCATAATATCGTTTCAAGACTATAATAACTTCAAATATAGCAACAAATACTTTAAATAAGCTTAAACAAACATCCCCTTAAAATACAATATGGTTGGTCATAGCATCTAACAACCAAATATTGTCTCATATATAATTTTAAACTTTTCATCAATTTTATATTTGGAATGTTTCAATGTACAAAGCTAGAGGGGCCACACTAAGGGGGTGGCAACCATGCCTAACAAGAATTTTCATGCCTAATCACCCACCAATAATATTTTTTCATCTCATCTCATACCTATCTCATAATTAACAATAGATTTTTAGTGGCAATCATGCCTAACCCATACCTCACATTCATTAATATAAAATGAAGTAATATGATTGGTGAGAATTAATATAACACACAAACACATGCATGCTTGGCTCATGTAGAAGCGGTGAAGTATACCGATTTACCTATCCTCACACCGATACCGATCCATGCCGATTTAGTGGCAATGGTCAGCCCGATCGGTATGGTTCATGCCAAATTCATGCCGAGAGGCGTTGCCACCCCCTAAGGGTGGTGGCAACCATGCCTAATAGTTTTTTTCATGCCTAATCACCCACCAATAATATCCCTCCATCTCATCTCATACCAATCTCATACCTAGCAATAGATTTTTAGTGGCAACCATGCCTAACTCATACCTCATTTTTTTATTTTTTATTTACTTATTTATTTTTATTTTTATTTTTTAAACAATTTAACTACAATATTCAAGATGGAGATTACACTCTCTTCGGTAAAGAGCAACTCAAATTTTCTTTTTCTTGTAGAAACAAAGCATCATCACATGCTATTTCCATAACTTTAACATCAATCTTGTAAAACACACACACTAGCAAAATGGTGGTGAAGGTGTACGGACCACTTATGCATCACCCAAACGAGTTCTCGTTTGTCTTGTCGAAAAAAAGTCGAGTTCAAACGGTCCATGTCAATCTTCTTGCTGGTGAAAATCAAAACCCAATTCCTTAAACTACGTGTACCTAGTTATTTTCATGCAATCAATGCCAACGGATATAATTTTGGTCCAACGCTCTTTTCTTTTCATGCCAAATCGGGATGTTTGCGATTTGGTTTGCCTCCTTCCATGCCGCTTGATACCGAAACACTTGCAATGATCACCCCGCTCGGCATGATGCAAACCGAAGGCCACCCCGCATGGGTTGCCACCACCCTAAGAACACATATACCTTTCTTTCTGATGGACCAACTTTGGTAGCAAGCTGTTCATCTGGCTCAATTTGTTTTGACACCAAGCCAATAAATTCAGGAGAAGAACCACCCTTTTAAAGAAAAACTATCAAAAGGGTGTTTGGGCTTGCTGATTAAAAATATTTAACTAATTATTGTGTTTGTCATTACAATTTGGCGACTATTATATATTTGAATCTGAATCCAAACACCCTTGTGACAAAACAAATATTTGAATCCGAATCGAAACAACCATATGACAGACTTAAAAATAAACTCTGAATCCAAAATACCCCTTTCATCATAGTCCTAGAATCAAAAGTTAAAAGTGACTTCAAAGACCCCTACTTGTTATTTTACAGATCAATTGACTAAAATATAACAATTTCTCTTATATAATCTGCGTAAACTTCATGATCAAATCTTAAAAGTTTCATTGTAGCCCTACATTTCAATTAAATTTAGAAGACTTTCTATAGAAAGATATATTAAATTTTCAAGGGCTAACCTTGCAAGCATCGAAACATGTATGACATTAGAAAATCATTTTTGCATCTCTTTGGACCAACACCTTCTTATGTTTTTTATTTGTTGTTGTGGTGGTTAACCCCGGTGTGCACCAGTTCGTAGATTTAATAAACATCAAGCCCGACCACAGAAATCTAGCACAAGCACAAATAAACCAAATGTTATTTTCTATTCAACAAATATATGGTACTTGATACCACAAACCAAAAAAGTCTAGCAAATGTTCATTCGTATCAAAGAGTGAAAGATTTCAACAGGAAGATGTAACTCAAAGTTGCATAAAATTAAGAAGCTCAGGGTTGAAGTTGCATTCAATCTTACAACTATCCTCCATCTTTTTGAATTAAATCATCATTGCCTACAGCCCTACATGACTGGTTACAACATTGTGCTTTGAAAAGTTCAAAGTTCAATGAATCATAATCAAAATATTCCAATGACATAGAGGTAATTTATACCGCTAAAAATATGAGACGGAAAACATTCAAACCTTTGACTAAATGCGAGTTCAAAAGAAATTTCATTTCAGATAGATAAGCAAATTGCAATACTTCCTCATTTTGTTGGATCCAGCGGAAAGGCTTCCAAGGCATGCTCATTACATAAGGTTCTAGTTATTGTAGGGGATATGTAGTAATAACGAACACCAACGGATATGCTTAATCTCTGAAAGGCGTGTGAACACTTTCAGATCGAATCAATTCGGCAGTTCTACCAAATTATTCAATCGGATACAATTTTTTCTGTATATTTGTGTATGCGATATTATGAACCGTTATATAATCTGACCAAATAAACCGTATATATAACTATAATACGGATAACCGCCAAAGCGCTTTTAGGGTTTCAAGTTGTCAAATTGTGTCCCTCAATTTCGAAACTTAATTTAGAGGAACAACACTTCAACAGAATCAATGGCTTCAAGAATCCATTGTATTTCAAAGAAATACAACTTCAATAGAATCCATTGTATTTCGACGAACACAACTTCAAAGACAATTTTACATAGCAATTTCGACGAAACACAACTTCAAGAGAATACAACTTCACAGAATCCATTGTATTTTGACGAAACACAACTCAGCAGCTTCGACCTGACGGGGGCTCGCCCTTGGACCTGCAGGTGCCGCCCCTGACCACTGCAGGGCGCGCCCCGGACCCCGTCCGCAAGGGCTTCGCCCTAAGATCATAATAAATTCAAGTAGGTGTGCACCCGCACCTCCAAACCTAAATGATGTATTATTATGATAAAATTGGTCAAAACAAGTTAATCCAATTACACTAAAATATCCAGCAGTTCCTCCCTATTTTAGTGCAATCCTTGATTAACTAAAACAAGTAATCTCAAACAATCAAACTTTTGCATAAATGAAATGTCGTGACGATTGAATTTCACATTAGTACATTACACATTCCAAATATTCGAATACTGTGGTGTCGCTAAGTTGAACCACGAATTCAATATGAATACAAGATAATGTACACAAAAGTTTATATAGTAGTTCTATCTTGACACATGTTTTACTAGCCTATGTCCTTATCCTTCATAAGCATGTTGATATGTGTCTAAATACATATATTTGTATTATATAAACCCAAAAACAACCAAAACACACAAATGACTTTCAAAATGATACAAATTCATGAAAATGTGTTTTATGTGATTCAGTACAAAGATTGAAAAACAAGTGAAACTTGATCAATTTCACAACAATTGTCGTTTTCATCCACGAGTTACACAAATTGTCAAAACTAGTCCCTAAATGTTTTAAATGAATGAAAAGTCAACTTAAGTCCTTGGGAAATCAAAATGTTCACAAAACATCCTCGGACAAAAGTTTACACAAAATGGCAATTTTACCCTCGAGTTACAAAATTGGCAAAATGGTCCTGGTATTCTAAACTTGGAATTTTACAAATAATACCCTTGTACTATGCATGATTGAAAATTTGGAACATTTTGATAAACTTTTGGGAAATTACACTTTTAGTCCCTCAAAATCCAAAAAAATTACAAAAATAGTCCTTGGACCTTTTTAAATGAATTTTATGCAAAAGTGGTCCATGTACTATTCATTTTTGTCATGTTTGGTCCTTGTGAGAAGTTTGAAAAAATTGCAAGAACAGTCCTTGAGGTTTGGGTAAATTACAAATTTGGTCCTTGTTGTTACCACTTAACCAAACGGATCCTTATGATATTTCAAAAGCCCAAATCCAACCCAATTGGCCCAATCTCATGACCCGGCCTCTTTGATATCAACCCACGGGTCAACGAAAGTCAAACCAACATGAAAACCGCCCAAATACAGCTTCTACTGTAGCTCTCCTCTCCCACCCCTGAATACATCAAAACCAGAGGTGGTTTTCCACTCTTTTCAACCACCCCTCCCATTCCATGTCCCCTCCAACTCCTATACACTCCAAAAACTCTTAATTGAATCAACCAAACCATTTAATGATTAAACCTGCTTTGAAGACTATTTTGGCGCCAAAAAGTAAAATGGATGGTTCTGATTATTTAGAGCAATCCAAGGGTTCAGATATGGTGGGAAACAATCGAGTACAAGTGGGAAGATGTTTGGGTATAAAAGAATGAAGAAAAGAGGAAGAGACCACTTTGGCCTTAAGCCTTAGTCAAGTAGTTGTAGTTTTATTGTTTTCTTAGTTAAAATGTCTTTAATCTTGAAAATGTTGTATTTTATCTTTAAGTAGTGTAATGAAACCTTCTTTTCGCTTTAATTCCGTTTAACTTCGCCAAGTTTTGCTCAATTCCTTTAAGTTTCATGTTATTCAATTCTAGTTAACTAGTTGTTTTGTGGATTCTTTAAGCTACATAAGCTCTTGACAAAAGCTCATTCAGCTTTTAGATTCATATAAACAAGTTTAACCTTTAAATTCGAAAAGAAAATAAAAATCCAAAAGTCAATGAAAGTCAACTTGTGGTCTCATAAGCAGTGCTATGGTATAGAAGCTAAGCTGGATGGTTTTCTGGTTCCTAGCTTGTTGACACCAAGCTAGGAGTGGTTTTTGGACCTTGGTACTCATTTTTCATCTTGATCACATGTAAGTTCCATTGTTACCAATTTTTACAAGTTACTGTGTTATCACCTTTTATGCTTTGATTTCTATGTTTTTCTGTTCCTTTGTGTTTGTTTGATGTTATTATAAGTTAATATAAGGTATTTGTTCATTAAAATCAGTTGTGCTTAAAAATGGAAAGCTACTCAGTTGAAATGCAAAATTGACAAGTTTGTGTTTTTGGCCTGTGTTCTTGAAGTTTATTGCTCAAATGATCTTAATATGTTAAAATATAATGTTTGGATTCTGTTTTATGCTTAAATTCATTGAAACCTTTGAAGTTCATGTGAAAAGTGATAATCACAGAGATGTTTGGATTTGCTGATAAACTAGTACTCCAGTGTGTTTCTGTTGTTCTTTATACTTGTTTCAAGTTTCTTTAGTACCTTATAGCTCAGTCAGTCATAATATTAAGTCCCTATTGGTTTAAAAGTCAAATTTAGCTTTTAACTCTTTTATACTCATAACTGTTAGGATTTTAAATTGCATAATCATGTATTCTAATTTATAAGTTGTTTATTTAGCCTAATTCCATCTTATTATAGCTTATTATATCATGTTCAGTCCAATAATTCAATCATAAGTTCAATAAAGTCAAGCTTTTATGTTCTTGTAAAAAGTCAACTTTTCTTAATGTCAGTTTTTGAATAAAATGTAGAATTTTATTGTGTGCTCAGTATTAAGTTTCAGCTTATGCCTTTTTGGGATTTCAATATTTAGCTGCTAAACTTAATTACAAAAATAATAGTTTACATTTTCTCAGCTTTTAAATAGCTTGTTCATTAGCTTATTTTCAGTACTCTTTCTGTTTGCATGCCCTGCACCATGGTTTTGCTGTCAAAACCATGAGCTTGCATAAGCTCATGGATTTGACCCTAGCTGGTTTACTTGGCTTATTTGTGTTGCCATTATGGTCTTTTATCTATGTGTATGGTTATTTTTCAGTTTTTAGCTTATTTACCTAGCTTAATCTCCCAATCCTTTTTGTCCCATTTTGCCCACTCAACTGAAGCAAACAGTTGAGTGGGGCTTATCAAATAAGTTCTTATAAGCTCCTTAATGAGCTTGAGATTGTGATTCTTGGCTTTGTGAGAAGCTAAGCAGTCCATCTCAATGTCTCAGTTCAAGTTGAGCTTATTAGAGCTTATTTGATAGGTTCAAATGAAGCTTGTGTTTGCCCACTCACAACATACCACTGAGCAATTCAGTGGTATTACACCATTTCCACAAGCCTCTCATAAGCTTCTTAGTGATCACTAGCCTGTGTGGCTTGGTTTTTTAGGAAGCCTAGCAAGCCAAGTTTTTGATCATATGCTTAAATTTCATGTTGCAGCTCATTCACTGTGGTCACAAGCTTTTGTTTTGTCCCAAAACTCACTGAAATGAGTCGGTGATCCGATCCCATCTTCATAAGCCTCTCAAAAGCTCATCGGTGGGTCCCACTTGATGAGCTTTGGCTTTTTGGAAAGCCAACCAACTCGACTTGCTTCCCCATTCTCACTTTGCCATATTAAGCTCATATACTTAGCTTAATTTGCCAATTCAAATAACTTGCAAGGGTGTTTGGTTTTGTTGAATCTTGAAGAGCTTATGAGTTTGTTACAAGCTTATAGGTGATTGCATGTGCATTTGCTTGTACATACTTGTCCATATAGCTTGTATGCATATATTTTTCACCTTCTTTTAATCAGTGGGGAGCTTATTACAGGTCCTTTGAGGCCTCAATTCCATCCAAGTCAAGCCAAAAGCTTGATTGTCTAAACCATAAGCTCACACTTTAGCAGTCCATTTTTCTTGTTTATATTGTTGCATTGGACTTGTATATACCTTAGTTCACCTTTTGTTTTATCTGTATAGCTTATTTTGAGCTTATCATGAGCTTAGCTCAACGGTCAAGCCAAAAGCTTAACTGTTGGGCTCATAAGCTCATGCTATGCTTATTTCTTGGTTTGTATAGCTTATTTTTCATCACATATGTATAATATTAGTACTTAATAAGTCCAGAAAACAGAAAAGCCAAAAAGAAGTCCTTTTTAAGCTTAAGTAAAAGCTTCCATTTGGAGCTTTTGCCCATTAGCTTATTTTTGCACATAAGCTGCCATTTTTATACTTTTCCTAGCTTCTTTTATTTATTTTAGAATTTTGTAAAAAGTTTGAGATTTTTCTTTTACTGTTTAGTATTTTTAATAATTAAATATTAGTTTTTAATACTTTTTAATAGTTAATAATTATTAATAATTAGTATAATTGTATAATAAATATATTTTCTGTTTTAAAATTAGTTTTATAATATTTTAGATTTTTCTAAGTTTAAATTTTATTTTTCCATGTTATTTTTATATTTTCTAGTATTTAAGTGTATTTATAATAGTAAATAATTAATAATAAATAGAATAATTATGTAAAAAATACATTTTCAGTTTCTAAATTCATTTTATTATATTTTAGATTTTTCAAATTCTTTATTTCATTTATTTAAGTCAATTTTAGATTTTCTTATTATTTAATTCATTTTAATACATTTAATTCATTTTAATTTATAATAATTAATTTAATTGTGTAAAATTTATTTTTATTTTATAATAATTTTCTTATCTTTTAGGATTCTAAAATATAATTTTCACATTTGTGGGAGTTGTATTGGACTGAATTCACCTTTTTATTTTGTACGTTTACATAAAATTCAGTAAACGTACGTTTTTAGATTTTAATCGGTAAACAATTGTAAAAATAGAATTAAAATGACTTCAAAATTTTGATATTTTTTTTATATATTTCCTTAGTATAATTATAATCCTTTTCTTATTTTATTTCTGTTACATTTATGTAATTATTATGTATACATATATGTTTTAGTTTTTTAGTTTTCTTAACTTTTGTATATATTTGTAAATTATAGTTAGATATTTTAATCTTATTTAATTTGCATTTAAGTCGCCTAGACATGCAAATCACTACTATAGTTATAATCGTTTTGTTTTTATACGTTTACGTTTTAATAACGACGTTTGTATATCTTTTGCGCTTTTAGGTTTCGATTGTGCGCTTTTAACAACATAGTCGTGACAGAGCTATTACTATTCACATTCCTAGTGTTAGTCAATCGATTCTGTTTTTGTACATTCTTGATCTTATCATTTTATCGCACGATCGTTGTATTCGTGATATCACACCTCACCGGACATAAACGATCTAAGGATATTTTAATCCTTGGTAAACAACCATTTTCTCCCGGTCGTCGCCGCTTTATCATCCGTTACGGTTGACCGTTCGCAGCGGTTGATAAGTGTGACGGAGAAATAAAAGAGGGTGGTCCGGAGAGAATCAAAATTTTAGGCGCCACGAGAGTGTGTCTTGCGAACGTACTTGTGTTTTATATCTATTCCTTGTATATATTATATATAATATATTATATTTCAAAACAATATAAGATACAAAACATTTTTCATTACACACAACTTGCCCGCTTTGATAAGTCCCTCGCCACAACATTTGGTTGTTGGTCATTACGCTGATTCTTGAGCTTTGTCGGACCAGATTCCCTTCGAGGGCGGTTGTTAGGAATTTTCTTTCTTTGTACATATATATAAAACTTAAAAATACAAAAATATTTTCCATTTCTTTTTATAAAATCAAAAATCAAAAGATTCTTCTCACTCTTTCTAAGTTTCTTTCTAAGATTCTTAGACTCATCTTCATGATAGATATTCATAATTCTGTGAGTGGCAATCCCACTCCAATTTCTCACCCAATCTTTGAGTGGCAGTCCCACTCAGTTTCCCCATGAACAATTCAATTCGGGGTCAAGTCAAGCTAGTGACTTGGTTATCAAAAACAAGCCACACCATATGGGTTTTCACCCATATTTCTGTCTTTTTCCCCTTTCTACCACCTAGTGTGGGGGTAATAACCCACCTGTTGTATATATAAAAACTTTGAAAATTGTAAATAAAAAAAATAAAAATAAAATAATTGTTGTGTTTACTTCACTTAGCTTTGAATATTGAGGACAATATTCATTTCTAAGTGTGGGGGAAATTCGCGAATTTGATCATAAATGTACCCTTTAGTCCCTTTTTCCCCAAAATGACCAAATTTTAAATTTTTTAGTGGAAGTACTATGTACTAAACACAACAAATGGTAATCATCCACCATGTTTGATAAACAAAGGATTGGCTAATCCAGAGCAAACGGCTCTTGGTAAAGATTTCTCAAACCGCTTATATGGCTTGCAATTTGCCCAAAATTGTATGGTTCTCGACTCACCATATCCTAAAAAGTGAAGAGTTGGCTAGCCCGCAAGATTATGGCTTGTGGTAAAGGCGATGGAAAATCCATAATTGGTATTCACTCACCAAAGATAATTCGATAATTTATCTAAGAGTTGGCTAGTCCGGAAGGTACGGCTTCGGTAAAGACGAATCAAATCCGTTACGACTTATGATTTGCTCAAAATCATTTGGTTATCGATGTACCAAGGTTCTTACTTGAACTCAAACATTTGGCTACTCCGTAGTGATGGCTTTTGGTAAAGAGTTTTCAAATCCATTAAAGTTTTAAAAGATTGCTAGGGACTAGCAATAGTTCGATGTGGGATTTGATATGTGTCTAAATACACATATATTTGTATTATATAAACCCATAAAACAACCAAAACACACAAATGACTTTCAAAATGATACAAATTCATGAAAATGTGTTTTATGTGATTCGTGTACAAAGATTGAAAACAAGTGAAACTTGATCAATTTCACAACAATTGTCGTTTTCACCCATGGAGTTACACAAATTGTCAAAACTAGTCCCTAAATGTTTTAAATGAATGAAAAGTCAACTTAAGTCCTTGGGAAATCAAAAATGTTCACAAAACATCCACGGACAAAGTTTACACAAATGGCAATTTTACCCTCGAGTTACAAAATTGGCAAAATGGTCCCTGGTATTCTAAACTTGGAATTTTACAAATAATACCCTTGTACTATGCATGATTGAAAATTTGGAACATTTTGATAAACTTTTGGGAAATTACACTTTTAGTCCCTCAAAATCCAAAATTACAAAATAGTCCTTGGACCTTTTAAATGAATTTTATGCAAAAGTGGTCCATGTACTATTCATTTTGTCATGTTTGGTCCTTGTGAGAAGTTTGAAAAATTGCAAGAACAGTCCTTGAGGTTTGGTAAATTACAAATTTGGTCCTTGTTGTTACCACTTAACCAAACGGATCCTTATGATATTTCAAAGCCCAAATCCAACCCAATTGGCCCAATCTCATGACCCGGCCCTTTGATATCAACCCACGGGTCAACGATAGTCAAACCAACATGAAACCGCCCAAATATTAATATTCTCGGTCAACGTAGCTCTCCTCTCCCACCCTCTGCTACATCAAAACCAAAACCATGGTTTTTCCACTTTTCAACCACCCTCCCATTCCATGTCCCTCCAACTCCTATACACTCCAAAACTCTTAATTGAATCAACCAAACCATTTAATGATTAAACCACGCTTTGAAGACTATTTTGGCGCCAAAAGTAAAATGGATGGTTCGATTATTTAGAGCAATCCAAGGGTTCGAATATGGTGGGATCAAATCGAGTACAAGTGGGAGATGTTTGGGTATAAAAGAATGAAGAAAAGAGAGAAGAGCACTTTGGCCTTAAGCCTTAGTCAAGTAGTTGTAGTTTTTATTGTTTTCTTAGTTAAAATGTCTTTTAATCTTGAAAATGTTGTATTTTATCTTTAAGTAGTGTAATGAAACCTTCTTTTCGCTTTAATTCCGCTTTAACTTCGGTTTCAAGTTTTGCTCAATTCCTTTAAGTTTCATGTTATTCAATTCTAGTTAACTAGTTGTTTTGTGGATTCTTTAAGCTACATAAGCTCTTGACAAAAGCTCATTCGGCTTTTAGATTCATATAAACAAGTTTAACCTTTAAATTCGAAAAAGAAAATAAAAATCCAAAAGTCAATGAAAGTCAACTTGTGGTCTCATAAGCGGTGCTATGGTATAGAAGCTAAGTCGGATGGTTTTTCGGTTCCTAGCTTGTTGACACCAAGCTAGGAGTGGTTTTGGACCTTGGTACTCATTTTCATCTTGATCACATGTAAGTTCCATTGTTACCAATTTTACAAGTTCTTGTGTTATCACCTTTTATGCTTTGATTTCTATGTTTTTCTGTTCCTTTGTGTTTGTTTGATGTTATTATAAGTTAATATAAGGTATTTGTTCATTAAAATCAGTTGTGCTTAAAAATGGAAAGCTACTCAGTTGAAATGCAAAATTGACAAGTTTGTGTTTTTGGCCTGTGTTCTTGAAGTTTATTGCTCAAATGATCTTAATATGTTAAAATATAATGTTTGGATTCTGTTTTATGCTTAAATTCATTGAAACCTTTGAAGTTCATGTGAAAAGTGATAATCACAGAGATGTTTGGATTTGCTGATAAACTAGTACTCCAGTGTGTTTCTGTTTTTCTTTATACTTGTTTCAAGTTTCATTAGTACCTAATAGCTCGTGCAAGTCATAATATTAAGTCCTTGTTTGTTTAAAAGTCAAATTTAGCTTTTAACTCTTTTATACTCATAATCATTAGGATTTTAAATTGCATAATCATGTATTCTAATTTATAAGTTGTTTATTTAGCCTAATTCCATCTTATTATAGCTTATTATATCATGTTCAAATCCAATAATTCAATCATAAGTTCAATAAAGTCAAGCTTTTATGTTCTTGTAAAAGTCAACTTTTCTTAATGTCGGTTTTGAATAAAATGTAGAATTTTATTGTGTGCTCAGATTAAGTTTCAGCTTATGCCTTTTGGGATTTCAATATTTAGTGCTAAACTTAATTACAAAATAATAGTTTACATTTTCTCGACTTTTAAATAGCTTGTTCATTAGCTTATTTTCAAGATTTTCTCTGCTTGCATGCCTCGCACCATGAGTTTCTTTGTCAAAACCATGAGCTTGCATAAGCTCATGGATTTGACCCTAGCTGGTTTACTTGGCTTATTTGTGTTGCCATTATGGTCTTTTATCTATGTGTATGGTTATTTTTCGCTTTTAGCTTATTTACCTAGCTTAATCTCCCCATCCTTTTTGTCCCATTTTGCCCACTCAACCAAGCAAACAGTTGAGTGGGGCTTATCAAATAAGTTCTTATAAGCTCCTTAATGAGCTTGAGATTGTGATTCTTGGCTTTGTGAGAAGCTAAGCGGTCCATCTCAATGTCTCGCCTCAAGTTGAGCTTATTAGAGCTTATTTGATAGGTTCAAATGAAGCTTGTGTTTGCTTCATCACAACATACCACCGAGCAATTCAAAGGGTATTACACCATTTCCACAAGCCTCTCATAAGCTTCTTAGTGATCACTAGCCCTGTGTGGCTTGGTTTTTAGGAAGCCTAGCAAGCCAAGTTTTGATCATATGCTTAAATTTCATGTTGCACTCATTCACTGTGTTCGCATGCTTTTTGTTTTGTCCCAAAACTCACCTTGAGCTGAGTCAGTGATCTGATCCCATCTTCATAAGCCTCTCAAAAGCTCATCAGTGGGTCCCACTTGATGAGCTTTGGCTTTTTGGAAAGCCAACCAGCTCAGCTTGCTTCCCCAATTCTCACTTTGCCATATTAAGCTCATATACTTAGCTTAATTTGCCAATTCAAAAAATTGCAAGGGTGTTTGGTTCATTGAATCTTGTAAGAGCTTATGAGTTTGTTACAAGCTTATAGGTGATTTCTGTGCATTTGCTTGTACATACTTGTCCATATAGCTTGTATGCATATATTTTCACCTTCTTTAATCGGGGGAGCTTATTACAGTCCTTTGAGGCCTCAATTCCATCCAAGTCAAGCCAAAAGCTTGATTGTCTAAACCATAAGCTCACACTTTAGCAGTCCATTTTTCTTGTTTATATTGTTGCATTGGACTTGTATATACCTTAGTTCACCTTTTGTTTTATCTGTATAGCTTATTTTGAGCTTATCATGAGCTTAGCTCCAACAACAAGCCAAAAGCTTAACTGTTGGGCTCATAAGCTCATGCTATGCTTATTTCTTGGTTTGTATAGCTTATTTTTCATCACATATGTATAATATTAGTACTTAATAAGTCCAGAAATGTAAAAGCCAAAAGAAGTCCTTTTAAGCTTAAGTAAAAGCTTCCATTTGAGCTTTTGCCCATTAGCTTATTTTGCACATAAGCTGCCATTTTATACTTTTCCTAGCTTCTTTTATTTATTTTAGAATTTTGTAAAAGTTTG
Source organism: Chrysanthemum lavandulifolium (assembly GCA_022545495.1). NCBI lineage: Eukaryota > Viridiplantae > Streptophyta > Magnoliopsida > Asterales > Asteraceae > Chrysanthemum > Chrysanthemum lavandulifolium. The sequence continues at coordinate 65,604,781 of CM040246.1, forward strand.
AGATTTTTCTTTTCTTGTTTAGTATTTTAATAATTAAATATTAGTTTTAATACTTTTTAATAGTTAATAATTATTAATAATTAGTATAATTGTATAATAAATATATTTTCTGTTTTAAAATTAGTTTTATAATATTTTAGATTTTTCTAAGTTTAAATTTTATTTTTCCATGTTATTTTTATATTTTCTAGTATTTAAGTGTATTTATAATAGTAAATAATTAATAATAAATAGAATAATTATGTAAAAAATACATTTTCAGTTTCTAAATTCATTTTATTATATTTTAGATTTTTCAAATTCTTTATTTCATTTATTTAAGTCAATTTTAGATTTTCTTATTATTTAATTCATTTTTAATACATTTAATTCATTTTTAATTTATAATAATTAATTTAATTGTGTAAAAATTTATTTTTATTTTATAATAATTTTCTTATCTTTTAGGATTCTAAAATATAATTTTCACATTTGTGGGAGTTGTATTGACTGAATTCACCTTTTTATTTTGTACGCTTACATAAAATTCAAGAACGTACGTTTTTAGATTTTAATTGGTAAACAATTGTAAAATAGAATTAAAATGACTTCAAAATTTTGATATTTTTTATATATTCCTTAGTATAATTATAATCCTTTTCTTATTTTATTTCTGTTACATTTATGTAATTATTATGTATACATATATGTTTTAGTTTTTTAGTTTTCTTAACTTTTGTATATATTTGTAAATTATAGTTAGATATTTTAATCTTATTTAATTTGCATTTAAGTCGCCTAGACATGCAAATCACTACTATAGTTATAATCGTTTTGTTTTTATACGTTTACGTTTTAATAACGTACGTTTGTATATCTTTTACGTTTTTAGGTTTCTGATTGTACGTTTTTAACAACATAGGCGTGATGAGCTATTACTATTCACATTCCTAGTGTTAGTCAATCGATTCTGCTTTTGTACATTCTTGATCTTATCATTTTATCGCACGATCGTTGTATTCGTGATATCACGCCTAAACGATCCAAGGACATATCATCCGTTACGATCTAAGGTTATTTTAAAGCCAAGTCCTTGGTAAACTTCATGCTCATTTAGCTCTTTAGTCTTGCACCTACAACGCAATTTGTCAAAAGAGCTATTAAGAATATATATCATCCCTAACTTGTAGGTCCGACACATACCTTGGGATGACCGTGTTCCAATCGCCTTCCACATTGAATTGATAAGCGTGAATTGGGTATCTTAATATCGAGATTTCGATAAATCCCATCCCTATAGAGGAGATGGTCCGGCTAAATTGTGAAAACACCAAAGATATCACACCATTCGTGATAATAGACTTCCCATTATATACTTGATCGTATGCCTTAGCCAAGGTAGCTTGACTATCACATCCGATAGAAATGGATGATATCGGTTTAGGCCATAATGGAATTTCATAAATTAAGTTCCTTAGCCATTCAGCTTCTTTACAACCGCCGCTAACGCCACAAACTCGATTCCATTGTTGAATCGCTTATGCAAGTTTGCTTTTTAGATGCCCAACAATGGCACCACCTCCAAGTAGGTATACCCAACCGCTTGTGGAAGAATGATCTTCCGATTGGAAATCCAACTTGCATCTCAATAACCTTCAAGAATGTAAGGAATCCACTATAAGTCAAACCATAATCCATTGTTCCTTTCAAGTACATAAATACTCGATTAATTGCTCGCCAATGGATTAAACTCGGATTGTGAGTATATCTACTCAACTTTCCAACAAAGAAAGGCTATATCGGTCTAGTACTAATCATGGCATACATTAAAGATCCAATAGCCCTTGAACATTCAAGTTGATTCACAGCAACACCTTTATTAGGCACAAGTTTTGTTGTGGGATCCATAGAGTACCTATTGGAGAACAATCTTTCGATTAAATTTATCCAACATCTTCTCAATATAATGTGATTGAGAGATAGTAATGCCATGTTCTCCACGTATGATCTTAATGCCAAGAATCACATCACCTCCCCATGTCCTTCATTTCAAATTTAGAGGACAAGAACTCCTTAGTTGTATCAACTTGATCTTGGTCGTACTAAAGATCAACATGTCATCAACATACAAGCAAATGATTACTCCTTTACCGAAGCATCAAACTTGTCAGATACACACTTGTCTCGCTTGGTTTAATGCAAAACCATTAGACAAGATAACATTATCAAATTTCGATGCCATTGCTGGGTGCTTGCTTCAAGCCATAAAGAGACTTAACCAATTTACAAACCTTATTTTCGTTACTGCATGACAAAACCTTCGTGTTGTCTTATGTAAATCTCTTCATCCAATTCACCATTCGTAAAGGTGTTTTAACATCCATTTGGTGAATTACAAGATTATGTATAGCCGCAAGTGCTAACAATAATCTAATGGTGGTAATCCTAGCAACAGAGCATAAGTATCAAAGAAATCAATACCTTCCTTTTGTCTAAAGCCTTGATAACCAATCGGCTTTATACTTGTCTATACTTCCATCCACCTTCATCTTCCTTTTGAAGATCCATTTACTATTCAATGGTTTAAAACCGTGGTAAATCGACGGTTTCAAGTATTATTGTGCATAATAGAGTCAATCTCATCTTGGATTGCCTCTTTCCAAAATGCAAGATCCCTTGAAGCCATAGCTTCACCGTAGGTCCTAGGATCTTCATCAACATTGAAACAATATTGATATTGAAATTGAATTTCATTCCTTGATCCTTCGACCGGATATAGTTGGAAATCCCCACCAAAAGATTTGGTTTTCTTGCTCTTACACCCTCCTAGGCTCGGAAGGCTCGGGAAGAGAAACAAATACTTGGTCGATGCACCAACGTTACTAGAACTTGCAATCATGTCTGCAGTTTTAGGTAAAGATGTAAACCTATCCTCATTGCCAAAATCGAAGATCTCGTGACTCAATAACAGAGTGCACGGATACATAATCATTAGGTTCTATGACATAGAATCTATAGCACTTAGAATTCTCGTGATAGCCGGTGAATACACAATCTATACCTCTTTGACCTATATTATTTATTTTAGGATCACCAATCTTACCATTACTCACAGCCCCAAACTACGAGATAACTCGCTTTGGTGCCTTTTATACCAAAGTTCATAAGGGGTTATCTTGTTCCTTTTATTAGGAACTCTATTTAATAAATAACAGGCAGTCAACATAGCCTCACCCCAAAATCCATTACTTAGGCCAGAATAGCATATCATGGAATTAACCATTTCTTTCAATGTCCTATTCTTTCTTTCAGATATACCATTTTGTTGTGGTGTATATGGAGCAGTGGTCTGATGTATTATACCAGGAGATTGAAAATATATTGGATCATAATATTCACCTCCCTATCGCATGAAGTGTTTTAATCTTCACACCATGATAAAGCTCTACTTCTCTTTATAAATTTTAAACTTATCAAGAGCTTCATCTTTTGTATGACATAAGTAAACATAGCAATATCTAGTAGCATCATCAATAAAAGTAACTACATACTTTTATTACCAAGTGAAGGTGTTGAATGAAAATCACACAAGTCATCGTACAAGTTCTAATACCTTAGTATCTCTAATGACATTTTGGCGAAAGGTTGTCTAGTTATCTTAGTCAACACACAAGTTTTACACTTTTCACCATTCAATTCAAAAGGTGTATTAGACTCATTTTTGACATGTCTATCATTCTCTTGTAATGTACGTGTCCTAGTCTAGCATGCCATAATTCGATTTACCACAATTATTGCTAGAACTAGTAGAAGCCATGCAAATGTAATTATTAACAAACGAAACATCCAAATTTAATTTAAACATGCCATTCAAATATCCAAAGCCAATAAAGGTTCCATGTCTAGACAATATGTACTTGTCGCTTCCAAGACTTGCTTGTAGCCACAATTATTTAATACAATACCGGATACTAAGTTCTTACGAATTCCGGTACATACACAACATTGTTTAAAAGTAAAGAGTTTCGAAGTAAAGACTAGATTAATGATCCTAGTCCTTTAATCGGTTCGATTGCAACATTTCCCATCTTTAATAAAGATCCATCTTCAATTGGCTTAAAGTCCTTGAACCATTGAAGATTTTTGCACACGTGACATGTTGCTCCCGAATCCACCCACCATGATAAGTCATCATCCCGTACATAGAATGTTTCGTAAATTATTGATACATAATAATTTTCAACGAATGATCAAGAGGTACCAAAACAAACCTCGATTGCTTTCCGGGATCCTTGGATCCACTAGCACCACCTCGTTTTCCTTTACCTCCACCCTTAGACCTGCAATCTTTCTTAAAGTGTCCGGTTTCCACACTTCCAACAGTCACTTTTGGTTTCTTATCGAACCTTTGTTGTTATTGCTTTGCCACTTTCGCTTCCTTTACCGACCTTAGAGGATTCACCTCCTCCACCATGTTCACGTAAGAACCGACCATGGTTTTAGTACCACCAATGTAACCCCTTTCCATATCACGTATGGATTGTTCAATTTGGAAATGACTTCAAGTTCAACCGATTCAATTCCTCTTTCTTATGTTTTAGATTGTTTTAAAATCCTTCCAAGAGGGGGGGTTTATCTATGATACTAGAGATGTAAATTGATTCATCCATTTTCATATCATATTGTGCAAACCGTCCTAAAATCCTTTGCAATTGTGGTCTTGTTCCAAGACAGCCTAGCGTCTACCATTTTATAGTTATTAAAATTACCAACTAGGAATTTCTTACTAGACGCATCTTCCGCCATGTATTTGGCTTCTAGGGTATCCCATAATTCTTTTACGGACTCTACGCTTTGATAAATATCAAATTAGGAATCGACATACCGTTAAGAATATGACCACGACATATGTAGTCTGCGTTTCCCACTTAGAACGATTACGAGTCCATTCCAAAGCTTCATTCTCAACACCTCGTGGCACGGGTACTCGAACATATACCACTTTCGATTAAATCGATAAAATGCATCTTTTACGCCATCTACGAAAATCCCGCCTGAAAACTTCTCCAACTTTGCAAACGCCTTGTTCGGATCTTTCACGTAATCGTGGTTCGTCATCTTAATTGATTCGATCTTTGTAGGGATATGTAGTAATAACGAACACCAACGGATATGCTTAATCTCGAAAGGCGTGTGAACACTTTCAGATCGAATCAATTCGGCGGTTCTACCAAATTATTCAATCGGATACAATTCAGAGTTGAGAATTTTCTGTATATTTGTGTATGAGATATTATGAACCGTTATATAATCTGACCAAATAAACCGTATATATAACTATAATACGGGATAACTGCCAAAGCAGTTTTAGGGTTTTCAAGTTGTCAAATTGTGTCCCTCAATTTCCGAAACTTAATTTCTGAGGAACAACACTTCAGCAGAATCAATGGCTTCAGCAGAATCCATTGTATTTCAGCAGAAATACAACTTCAGCAGAATCCATTGTATTTCGATAGAAACACAACTTCAGCAGCAATTTTTACATAGCAATTTCGACAGAAACACAACTTCAGCAGAAATACAACTTCAGCAGAATCCATTGTATTTCGATAGAAACACAACTTCAACTCGACCCGGCCTGGGGCTCGCCTGACTGGACCACTGGCGGTGCCGCCTGGACCACACTACGGGCGCGCCCCGGACCCCGTCCCTTAGGGCTTCGCCCTATGATCATAATAAATTCAAGTAGGTGTGCAGACCGCACTCCAAACCTAAATGATGTATTATTATAATAAAATTGGTCAAAACAAGTTAATCCAATTACACTAAAATATCCAACAGCTATGTCAATTTGCCTATAGTCACAAAGTCACTCGTAAGAAAATAATGTCAAATCACATAGGACAATATGGCGCTTGGAGCTTTAATATGAAGCACATAAACAACAGTTTGGGAAAACTTACGTTTCATGCATTTTATATAATTTATCACATGTTAATGTTACTAAAAGCAAGGAAAATGCACCATGGTTTGCTCTAATTGGTGGTTGGTCGAACCATGACATATCCAGATTAAAAATAGTGTGAAATCTGGTGCAAAACCCGCCGCAACGCGACGGGCGCCTTCTACTTGTTTTATATGAAACCCACTTTGATAAACCCATACTCATCATATGTGGATATCGAAGTTGAAGTGTTAAATCATATGACTGTATGAATAGAATTAAACTCGTGGAACCTTTAAAGTATTTGAGTGATATCGCTTTTTTTTTTTTTTTTTTTTTTTTTTTTTTTTTTCATAGGAGTTATGTGTACAATTGGCCTGAATATTGCGATACATTGTCTCATATTTTTACAAACACATTATTAACATTTCCTCTAATGTAAATAACTTATGGTGTGTATATAACTTCAGCCATATATCTAAAAGTGTTTGGCTATATACGATGTTTACATAACTCCCATACATGTGCAATATAGTGTAACTCCAACAACACTTGCTAATATAACGTATTGCAGATGCATTCAGTGAATAATCATATCTACATGAGCTTTGGCTTTACTTATAATAAATATCCTAGTTAGGAAATTAAACATAAGATAATTGATTATAAATTGGGTTAGATATTTGAAGCTGTTGGAAAATTTAGTGCACTTGTGGCATTAGTTCACACCTTGTAATGGGTTAGGAGGTACGGAGTGTACACCCATAAGGTCCATGAACACCACGACTCTTATATTGGTTTGTATTGGTAGTCTTGGTGAAAGTCTTGCTTGGTGAAATCTTGCTTGTGGAAAGTCTTGCTTGTGGTTTCCACGATAAGCGATGTTTCCACCGATAGGCGATGTTTCCTTTGAAGTGGTGTATCCATTGCTAGTGCTATGAAAATCTTGATGGCGGTGTTTGCAGATAGGTGTATTTCCACCGCAAGTGGAAAGTCTCGCTTATTGAAAGTCTTGCTAGTGAAAGTCTTGCTTATTCAAAGTCTTGCTAAATGGCAGTTACAACTGCATTATGACCACGTTTAATTGGTCATGCAACCACTAAACGGCTATAATGGGGATAATTATGAGGCTATTAATGGGCCGATTAATACTCATAATTCCATTGGAATAGCTCAAGAGTAACCTCCTATAAATAGGAGATCTGTTTATGCATGAAGAACACACAGAAAACACAAAACACTTCTAAGCGAAAGAGTTATAGAATTGTGCCTAATTCTCTAACTGCATTTGGTCTTATCCCAAGTAGATATTCGTGATACCCAGGCATTAGGGTCGAATAGTTTACTTTGGAAAGTGATCACACGATTCCAAGTGATATCCGGTAACCACCTAGTGGTATTACTCCGCATTGATTGTCTTAACCTCGCTCGGGATATAACCACCAACAATCAAAGTAAACTATTTTGTGATAATCAATGGCAAGCTAACGCAATGAAACACATGGCTTCAAACTTTGCTAAGTCGGACAAGTTTGAAGGGTGGACTTTAGGAGGTGGCGTAAGAAGATGCACTTCTTCTGCCAAGCATGAGTGTGGTTTATGTCGACTACTCCAATTCGATGATGGTGATGATGCTAACGTGAGCGGATCGGGAGGAGGAGCAAGTGGGAGAATGATGACTACATATGCAGAGGTCTTATTCTCAATGGTATGTCGATTCTCTGTTTGATATTTATCGAACTTTGAATCTTCAAAGAACTGTGGATTCCTTGGATGCCAAATATATGGTGAGGATGCATCAAGTAAGAAGTTCCTTGTTAGTAATTTCACAAATTACAAAATGACTGATTCAAGACCAGTTATGGAACAATACAATGAACTTCTTGGAATACTTGAAAGGTTTACACAACACAATATGCACATGGATGAGGCTATTTCAGTCTCTTGTGTTATTGACAAACTCCCTCCTTCTTGGAAAGATTTCAAGCAAACCTTGAAACATAAGAAGGAGGAGTTAACTCGGTTGAGTTAGGCGGTCATCTGCGCATTGAGGAATCTCTCAAGGTGCGGATAATGACAAGCCAAAGAGTGGCAATCTTCTTGGACCATCTGTTGTCAATATGGTGGAGCATAACAACTCCACCAGTACAATGACAACAAAGGCAAACGCAAGTATCATGACAACACAAGGCGAGATCCTAACAAGAAGGCAACACCTACTTGTTGGAAATGTGGCAAGGCCGGTCACATTAAAAGGGACCTAAGGGTGTTAAAATTGGTGGTAAAGCCAATGGATCGAGCACTAATGGTTCGGGGGTGGTGGTTCACCAACTCACCGAAAGGTCGAATATGTTTAATAAGTCTTTTCGGTTTATTATGTTACATATGTATCGAATCTTTTATGTGCAGGATGATGATGTTGCGTGGTGGGTTGACTCGGTGCAACAGTTCATGTGTGCAAAGATAGAAGTCGGTTCAAGACTTATGAGTCATCGAATGATGGTTCTATTCTTCACATGGGAAATGAGTCAACACCTTGGTGCATGGTCGTGGTTGTGTAGATCTTAAGTTTAGTTCGGAAAGATTGTAACTTTGTTTAATGTTATTCATGTTCACGATATCGGGAAAACTTGGTTTCAAGTAGTGTTTTGAATAATCATGGATATAAACAAGTTATTGAATCGATAAATTCGTTCTTTCTAAATGTGGTGTTTTATTGGTTTTGGTTATTTATGTAATCAAATGTTCGAGCTTAATATTACCACCGATGTTATTATTTCATTTTGTAACCTCATATGAACAGTGATTCTAACCTTTGGCATGCTAGACTTGGTCATGTTCACTATAAAAGGATGCAAGATATGTCTAGGGATGGTTTAATCCACGCTTTTGACATGGACACCGAAAAGTGTAAAACTTGCATGTTGACCAAGATAACCAAGAAACCCTTTCGAGGTGTTAGTCGTGAGACTAAGATCTTGGAGCTTATTCACGATGACTGTGTGATTTGCATGCCACTCCTTCTTTGGGGAATAAAATTACTTTGTGACATTTATTGATGATGCTTCTAGATTTTGTTATGTCTATCTATTACATACCAAGGATGAAGCATTAGATAAATTCAAAGTGTTTAAAAGCGAAGTTGAATTACAACTTGGGTCTTTAATCAAAAGATTAAGGGCGATAGGGAGGTGAGTACATGGATACTCGGTGCTTTCATCTGTTGGAATAATCCATGAAATGATCGCCCTTATACTCCTCGGCAAAATGGTATTTACGAAAGGAAAACAGGTCTTGAAGGAGATGGTTAATTCTATGTTGTCCTATTCAGATCGAGTCAAGGGTTACGGGGTGAAGCTATGTTAACGACTTGCTATTTGCTAAATAGGGTTCCCAACAAAAGGAACAAGGTTACCCCTTATGAACTCGGACTAAAAGGAAACCCAAACCAATTATCTCAAGGTTTGGGGTTGTAGAAATTGTAAGACTCACGATCCAAAGCTAAAGACTTTGGGTGAAAGAGGCATTGATGCATCTTTGTTGGATATCTTGAGCATTCCAAGGCTTTTAGGTTCTATGTTATTGAACCTAATGAACATGTTTCGATTAACTCAATAATTGAATCAAGGGATGCGAAATTTGATGAGAATAGATTTTCATCGGTCCTAGACCAAGTCGAGGATTCCTAATGGAACTCATGACACTTGTGTATCGAGGTCCCGATGATGAACCATCGATGGTCCCCGATGAGGTTGTGGTTCAACAACCGAACTCGTGCTCGGGAAAAGCAAAGGGTCGGACTCCAAAGTCATTTGGACACGAGTTTCAATTATACTTAGTTGAAGGCACTAGGGATGAGGTCTCGGACCAATACTCATATTGCTTCATTGTTGAGGATGACCCCAAAACATTTGAAGAAGCAATGAAGTCCCGTGATATTGCTTTCGGAAAGAAGCAATCAATGATGAGATGGATTCCATCATGGGCAACAACACTTGGGTGTTGGTTGATCTACCACCGTGTTGCAAACCTTTGGGTTGCAAATGGATTTTCAAAAGAAAATGAAGGTAGATGGAACTATTGAAAAGTTCAAGGCTAGACTAGTCATTCGGGGCTTTAAACAAAAGTCGGGAATAGACTATTTTGATACTTATGCTCCCGTGGCTCGTATCGGTACCATAAGGCTGGCGATTGCTATGGCATCTATTCACAATCTGGTTATTCATCGGATGGATGTGAAAGCGACTTTTTGAATGGTGAATTGGAAGAGGAGGTTTATATGAACCAACCTCGTGGCTTCATCATGCTCGGCAATGAAAACAAGGTGTGTAAACCGATTAAGTCTCTTTATGGACTTAAGCGAGCACCTAACAATGGCATAAAAATTGATGAAGTGGTTTTGTCTAGTGGTTATGTTCTTAACCAAGTCGACAAATGTGTATATAGCAAATTTGATGAATCGGTAAAGGAGTCATCATTTGTCTATATGTTGATGACATGTTGATCTTTACCGACCAAAATCGAGTTGACCTAAAAAGGAATTTTTGTCATCAAGGTTCTCCATGAAAGACATGGGGAGGCGATGTTATCCTTGGTATAAGGATTAAACATGAAAGTAAAGAATTTCTATCTCTCGGTCTCATTATATTGAGAAGGTCTTGAGGAAATTCAATTACTTTGATTGTACTCGATGAGTACACCTATGGATACTTGTGAGAAGTCGATGCCTAATCATAGCAAGGTCAGTATCTCAACTTGAGTATTCTAGGGTAATTGGTGCTGATGTATGCCATGACTTGTACAAGACACGATATTGGTTTTGCGGTGGGAAAATTGAGCGGTATACTAGCAATCCTAGTGCTCATCAACGGCAAGCGATTCGAGAAGTCTTGAAGTATTTGAAGAGAACTATGGATTATAGTCATGGGACCTTAGTTTTATCAACCTTATCACTTTACCAAGCAAACCCAACACGTATACAAGTATAACCACGTGAAACAAACACAAACAAAGCTTAGAAATAAGATGAGAAAGATGGTGACTTGAAGATATAAGTTCGTGTATGATGTGAGACAAAATAAACACAAGATGTTGTATATTCAATAAAGAAAACACACACACACACACTTTACACACACCTCAAATGACCATTTGAGGGTATTTATAATACAATACATGAAAACCTAAAAGGCTTTCCTATGGGCTTGGCTTGGGCTTTTCGTGGACTTGGGTTTGGACATGGGTTACACGCCATTATACAATGCTAGATTAACTAAACTAAAGCCCATTTAGCTTAGTCCAATCCACGAGCCCGTTGACTATTCTATCACGATATCTAACACACGTTACAAAGTTCCTAATCGTGAATGACCATCACTTCTAATAAAACTATTAAGGCTAACAATCTCCCCCTAAGGGGTGGTCATTCAAAAGATGCTCCACTTGATTAGGTCTCTACTTTTCTTGAGCTAGGACTTTGTGTGTAGATATTGAATAGTCTTGATACTTTGTTCCTTCATGCTTTGTGATCAGATAATGTGGTTGTCTGCCATTGTCAACTTCGTTGGTTAGGTGTCTCCACTTCTTTCTCCACCATGCTCACACTTCTATTTGTCTTTTGGTTACCAATGATGTAGTTCTCGAGTCTTTAAACTTTGTAGATTCTTTGACTTTGACGAAGAATCATCTCCTCTGATTATGATGAGAACTTTCATGTGTTGTTGGTATGAGCATGTGGCGAGTCCGCACGATCCATCCGCTCCCGAGCTTCCATAAGAAAACATAAAACATTGTTAGTAATAAGCGGATTAAAGCACTTACAAGTTTGAATTTCGAGGGTGTTATGACATAGTGTGAAAACACGTCTCTAATTCTCACAGAGGCCGTTCTGAACTGAGTCCCACAAGTGAGATAACGCGATGTACCAAATACACCTCTGAGTTCGGATGAGTCATTGAGGTACACCAAGCATCACCCCACGATCAGAGACCGTTTGAGACACACTAAGCGTAATCCACGGAGAATTACCAAAGTGACATCTTTGTCGCTGTTTGATGTTGACCACAGGCAGAATTTCCATTCAATCATCAAGATCACAAATGTGAAACTTCTCATAAATGTTCGGCGATTGCTAAGACTGCGTGGGACTCTAGAATGTATCACTTGTGTTCTTATTGATGAACAACAAGCGATGAATTGTCATGTGTTCCTATGAGATCTTTTGATGAATCTCGTGACTCTAGACTCAATTAGTGCATATTGGTTTTCTGACGGAGACTAGGAGAGGGTCTCCTTCTTCAATATCAACGATCTCAAGAGAAAGTCGATAGATTATGTAGGGTTCGGTGAGAATGAAACAAATCCTTTTAAGAGGAATTGAGTGGCTAGAAGGTTTAGTGCGGTCGTCACTTGGGTCCATGACGCGTCTTTGTCTTCAATACCGGTGTCATCTAGTGACAACTAGTAGCATATGTATTGAACCGGTTTACGCCCTAAGGTTGAATATGGAGGCTATTTCTTTTCACCCTATTTCATTACATTTCTTTTTAATTCTTCAACCCCTTCTTTCTCCTTTCTCACATTACTCCTTTTTTCAATCATACCTAAGGACTTCTAGTTTTAACTATTGGTGGTGTCCTTGGGTAGATCCCTCCGGCTCTGGCGGATCATAGGACGAATTTCCTATTCTTAGTCACCTTATAACTCCATGACAGTCCTATTGTTGCCATAAAACCATTTTCTTTGAAAATCTCTCAGAGTGTTTATGATAGAAAACATGTTTGAAACATTCCGAGAGTTTTATATTTTTTGAAACACTCCCCTTCACATGTGCTTATATGTTTTGACATCGCACATAGAGGGTGGGAGTTCGCACTTTTGAATTGATTGACTTTAAATGAACAAGACCGATTCGAGACACGTTTACATCACTAGAGAACTAGCTTGAAATTATTACCCGTCTGGTCAAGTCCATAGAAAGTTTCTCGAGATGGTACATTTTCCTCGTCAATTCATTGGTTCCGTCTCGAGTCGAGCTCATTTGAGATTCAAACAACGATTTTGATCACATTTTAATCACGTCTCCTCCCCTCAAAATAGCATATTCGTGATATTTTTGATATCAACAGTTAAACAACATTTTAGAAATTAGTGGGAGACAAACGGTTTGATTTAAGCATGAATTTTGGAACATTTTGTATTATACTCCCCTTTAATAAAGCATAATCAATTAAAGGGTTTTAGAGGAGTTATCTTGAGCACAAAGTATTTTGAAAGATTTTGAAAATCTTTTGCACAATCTTGAAAAGGTGCTCAAGATGATGATGATTTCTCACCATTTTAAACGTAGTGCCTTCGAGCGTACACCTCATTTTTCGATCAAAGCACGAGTTTTGATTTGAAAATAATCAAAAGTCATCATTTCGGTCCGGGTTTCGTCTTGATGTATCGAAAGCCATTATTGAAGAAATTTTGAGAAACGACATGTTTTAGAAAACATATTAAAGAACTCTCGCTCAAGCATCTGTACATGCCCGTATCATTGTTGAATGACATTTCTAGATACGTCTGAATATCGATTATACAAGAGACATGTCGTAGAAGAATATTTTGGATTTTTGGTTTTATATTGTTTTGTATTTTTGAAAGTTTTATATTTTTATATTTTGCTTTTGTTGGTTTTTCAAATTTTGTATTTTGTTTTCAAAATATTTACTGATGACTTTGGAAAATCATTTTCAAGAAGATTCGAGAAGGCGTTCTAACTCCTCGGGGTTGGGCTTAGCATTCAATTAAATCGAACTAAATAGTCAAACCTTTCTTTTGGAAGGGCTTTCGTTAATAGATCGGCGAGTTGGTAATCGATCTTCACGAAGAATAATTCAACGATACCATTTTCGACGCTCTTTGATGAAGTGATAGCGGACACGGATATGCTTAGTCTTTGAGTGATGAGCAGATTGCATGATATGGCTATGGCACTTTTCGAGTCACAATACATAGGTATTTTATCAGTAAAGCCATAATCTGTGAGTTGTGTTCTCATCCATAGAACTTGAGCACAACACGCAGATAGAGACACATACTCGGCTTGACGGTTGATAGTGCAATGGCAATCTTGTTTCTTTGAAGACCGACACTAACTTTTCACCCAAAATTGTGCTCCTCGGATGTACTTTTTGTCAGTAACTTGATCACTGCGTGGTCCGCATCCGAAAAGGCAATTAGATCAAATCGAGTTCCTTCGGATACCAAAGTCCCATGTGAATGGATGTCTTGATGTACCGAAGATCCGTTTAACCTCTTTGAGGTGCGATTCGGTGAGGCTTTGCACGAAACCGTGCTAATAAGCAAACAACAAAATGAATATCCGGTCGACTAGCGATAAGATACATGAGAGAACCAATCATGCTCCGATATTTCTTGGATCAATAGGTTTCCCAAACAAATCGGCTTCAATTTTTGGTGATGTTACCATTGGTGTTCCGACCGAGTCACAATTGTCCATACCATGATTTTTCAAAATCTCGGTGGTGTATTTAGCTTGATTTATAAAAATTCCACATATCGAAAGCGGTTTCTAACTGTCTACAGCAAAAAGATGTCTCTTGGTAAGCCCAGTTGGACAATATGAATTGCCATGTCATCTCGCTTGACTCTCTTCGATCCTCTTGAGTATTCGATTCTTTTGAAGGCGAAAAATGGTGGGGTGGGAGGTGTTGCATCGGCATTTCGGTCTTGGACTTGTCGAGGTATGAAGGGTCCATCTGAATGGATTTGATCATCAATTTTCCATTAGGTTTTGTCTTGATGTAACGAAGCATTCGACTTGTCCATTGAAGATAACCACCTTTTTCCAACATAGGAGGTCGGTTTTCGGCACCGGCTGCATGAATGTCTTGTTGAGTAGCCATTGATGAAGGAATGTTCTGATAAAGTTGATGTAGGATCGATTCAACGATAAAGGAGTTGTGGTTGATGAAGATTAAGCTCGGTTGAGGTGATTCCGAAAGTCGTACTCGTAAAATCGGTTCTTAAAAAATTTTCGCCCAAAATTTGAATATCACTATAAAAATCAATTCTAAGGTCGTATGAAAAATTTGAGTTATGACAATTTTGACGCTAAATTTGACACGAAAAATTTGAATTTAGGCCCAAAAATTTGAATTTTTGACCAAAATTTTCACAGTTATACCAAAATTTGAATCTCGTAAAAATTGAGCGTTTAGTCTCCTCGAAAATTTAAATTTTACTCAAGTTGTTTTTTTTTTTTTTTTTTTTTTTTTTTTTAAACCTTTATCGTAGAAAGAGCTTAGGCGTAGAAAGCAGGAGTTCTGAGTAGACAAGGCTTATGAGTAGGATCTTGTCGTGGGATCTTAGGCGTAGAAAACTTATGCGTAGAAACCTTATGCGTAGGAACCTTATCGTAGAAAGTATCTTCTGCGTAACCTTAGGCTTATCGTGACAAAAGTTACTCGTAAACCTTACGCGTAATTTTGAAGTTATGCGTAGAGTTACTCGTAAGCTTTTAGCTTATCGTAAACTATGGTTAAGAACAAAATCCTTTACACCGTCACGGTAAGAGATATCCACAAGTCGAAGTGTTCCATACACTTATCCAAGTGAGGAAGCAGCGAGTATGATTATAGCACGAAGATTCTTCACCAAAAGTTACGAGTAGAAAACTTAGGCGTAGTTGACTTTCTTACGAGTAGAACTAGGGTTTGACCTACTAGTAAAAAATTTCAATGATTCAACCGATTTCTCTTGCAGATATCCTTAAAAACACTCGAATAACCCAAAATGTTGACCTTTTTCACCCAAAGTGCTTAGAAAAGTTACGAGTGAAATGACCAAAGAATCAAAACGAGCTCAAACCTTAACCAAAACGCGTAAAGCTTGAACTTTTGCAAAAGCGAAACTTTAGCACCAAATAAACCTTAAACCACAAGAATCTTGAATTTTGAGTGCAAAATTAAAGCTTTAAGCGTGACAACGTTTATAACAAAGCTCTGCGTATCATCCTTCAAAACAAACACAAACACTCCTAAACCATTGTTGAGCTCGATACCAATTGTAGGACCTTAGTTTTGTTGGGATATGAAAGTCTTGAAGACATCAAAGCATCTTGAAGATATGAAATCTTTAAGTCGCAAAATCTTGAAAGAAGTCAAAGAGTCAAAATCTTGCTAAAGACAAAGTCAAAGTCGCAAGGAGAAGTCAATCTTGCTAGAATGTAAGAACTGTTATATTCGTTTATGGAAAGTATTGTATTCCATGTTTAGATTACTTGTCGTACAAGGTTATCAATTGTAAACCGACTAGGATATCCTTGAGCCTATAAAAGGACTCCTAGATTGGCATTAGAGTGCGATTTCGGAAAAAGAG
This sequence comes from Chrysanthemum lavandulifolium, assembly GCA_022545495.1. Lineage (NCBI taxonomy): Eukaryota > Viridiplantae > Streptophyta > Magnoliopsida > Asterales > Asteraceae > Chrysanthemum > Chrysanthemum lavandulifolium. The sequence continues at coordinate 65,621,090 of CM040246.1, forward strand.
TTTTAGAGTTTACAATTAAGAGTTTAGAGAAAGTTCGAATATCTTAGAGTTGTATTAGAGTATCTCGCATAATAAGCGATTTAGAGTTTGTTAATAAAGTTTTCTTCTTAGCTTTGTTAAGTAAATTCCGTGCTTGATAAAGATTGCTCGGTGTTTCTTTGTTAATAACTTAGGATTTATCCGGGTTATTAAACCTTAACAAGCTAGTTTAGTTTGATTAAAGTATATCGATCCAACAAGTGGTATCGAGCTTGTGTGGAAACTCGACTAGGAAGAAACCCTACAATTTTCAAGATGTCGATGAAGTCGTTCCACAACCCTCAATCACCTCACTCGAATTCCAATTATCAAGAAGGAGAATATGATCTACGGTGCATGAAGATGAGGCGTTATATTGCCATTCTGAGACCATGCTCGTGGAATGTAATTGTGAATGGGAATGAAGTTCCTCGAGAACCCATTCAAGTTCTTGGACAACCTTTAGCACCAAAGCGGTTTACCACAAGCAACCCTAAGGAATCAAGAGAAGGCTCTTAACATTCTCACATGCGCCATTCGGATGGTCATCTTCTCAAATTTCACGATGCTAAAGATGCTAAGCGACTCTGGGTGCTCTCAAGACCAGTTGGAGGAATGAAGCCTCTAAAAGATGCATGAAACTTGCTAAAGCAAAGGTTTGAAACATTCACGTGGGAGAAAGAGAGTCTTGATCTTGCATATGATAGGTTTCGAATCTCCTCAACATGTTGGAGTTATACAAAGGCGTATATCGATTGAGGATGCTAATTTGAAGTTTCTAAGGAGTTTGCCATCTTCATGGCATGTGATTGCTACTATGATCGAGGGACAACAAGGATGGATGTTATGGACTTTGATGATCTTTATCATCAATTGAAAGTGTATGAACATGAGATGAGTGGTCAACCAAATTCTAAATCTCACGATTGCTTTTCTATCATCGAAAGAAGAGCGATGCTTCAAAAATCTTGCTTCTCCTCAATCTTGTTCTCAAAATCTTGCTATTTACAATCCCCATCATATACTCGTGACCCCACCATCAACCACTTTAAACTCGGATGAAGTTGTGTGCTCCTTCTTTGCACAACAAGCAAGCTTACACGTCACTTATGAAGAGGATCTAGCAGTTGAAGAAGATGCACTTGAAGAAATTGATATCGGTGTAAGTTGCTTTGATCAACGCAAGAATCAAAAAGTACATGAAGAAGGCAGGCAAAATATTGATTTCAAACCAAAACAAGGAATAACTTTTGACAAATCTAAAATTGAATGCTTCAATTGTCAAAAGACCGGTCACTTTGCAAGTGAGTGCGGGTTTGCCAAATATCAAGCAAAGCAGAACATCGAGAAACCTAAACTTGAGCTCAAGGAGATTCCAATAAGCGAAACAAAGGCTTTGGTTGCTCAAGAGAAGTTATCAGAAGTGGTGGAGTGAAGAGTTTGATGATGAACCAAGTGACTTCTTGTATGGTAGCGATGGAAGATGCGATTGAAGACACTGTGGAAGCATTGGGAGTCTGCTTTTGATGAAGAATCAACATCTTGCTTTGGAATCGATGATGGCTTTGGAGGATTTGATTGGAGCAAAGAAAGTGAAGATGATCTGTTCTTCTTGCTATGGTGGCTACTTCACCAACTCGATCTCCTATCTCGAGGTATGCTCAAACTGTTATGAGTTTTATCAAAATTACTTATGATTATGTAACTGAAAGAGATAATTGTATTAGGCTAGAGTCGAGATAGCGAGGTTACCAAATCACTTTAGAGTCTCAGAGAAGCTAAAATCATAACACATGAAAATAATGAAATGGCTTGGGTGAAAAGTATGAACAACGGGATTATCGGTTAAAACTCGGTGAATGGAAACTAAATTGTAAAATTCTTTGAAATTGAGAAATTAACTAAGGAAATAGATGATTTGTTAGCTAAGTTTCTTTGCTTGGGAGAGTCTGGTTTGTCCCATGTTGCTTATGTTGAAAAAGAGAGGGGCTTACATTAGAAACGAAGCTTAGGATTTGGAATGGACTTTAGCGATGTAGATGAAAACCAACCTAGTAATCGGGATGATGGTGTTTTGAGGACATAACCACTAGTGATGATGAGCTCATTAACTATGTAGATTCATCTAGTAATGATGGCTCGATAAGTGAACCACCTCACGAATATAAGAAAGACAATGGTTATCATCTCGTTCCTCATCCATTAGTCATCACCCTCTAGGCACGATGTTTCTCGTTATGGTGTTGATAGTCTAGAGTTTAGGAAGAAGCTTATTGCAAAATCTAGATCCGAGAAACCCAAAGAAACTGTTGAAAACAATGTTCAAAATCCAGTGATACCTTTAAATCAAAGTCTTGCTCAACAAGCGATACTTACGCAAAACCTTTTCAAAACGATCTTGCTAAACCTTTTTGGGATAAGTTTGGTCAAAACAAATTTTATCAGGTCCTCGAAGGAAAAATAATTTTGGGCATAGACATAGAAGAAATCACTTTGGTCATATGGGTCAAAAGCGTGTTTTGTGTGTTATAGTCCTACTCATTTAATCAAAGATTGTGATGACACTCGTAATATCTAAGCAAGTTTCAAGGAATAAGTCTAACAATCGAGACCTAGAGAGCACAAACCGGTGTGGACTAATTCAAATAGGGTTAATCACGAAACTTCACACCGATCATAGATACCCACATCGAGAAGACCTTGATTATCTCACAAGATTTTCAAAATCTTGCTCGAGACAAAGTCTTGAAAACCATACTTGGGATAGAAATTCTAGGAGATCTCATTATCAACCTAGAAGTTATCACAGGTTCATATAGGGATCTAGATCACAAGAACCTCATGTTAAAACCGAATGGGTTAAAAGGGAAAGAACTGGCGGGAGACATACAATCGTTCAACAAAAAGTGAATCGAGATGTCTTTGTGTCAAAAGAAAAGGCTAATAATGCGGTAAAAGAAATTTATGTTGAAAAACCGAGAGTTTTGAAAATCCACATGCTAAACATCAAAAGATAATTTTGGATCATAATCGAGAGATAGTGAGAATTACATACTCAAAGAATTTGAGTTTGTGACTTCTCAAGGGAACCTAAGTCGATGTGGCTTGGGTTCCTAAAAGTTCTAACTCTTTTCTTTGTGTGCGTGGCAACCCGGAAGAGGAGCTTAAAGATCATCTTATTGTGGATAGTGGTTGCTCTGGCGGTGACAATGACGATAAAGAGATCTGTCGATTTTAGAAGTATTAGTGGAGGAAAAGTTGCATTTGGGAATGATCCCAATGGAGGAAGGATTACAGGAAAGGAACAATTAAAGCCGGGAGAATTGACTTTGAAAATGTCGGATATGTGAAGGAGCTAAAGTTCAACTTGTTGTCGGTCTCTCAAATTTGTGATAAAAAGCATCCTGTTATTCTTGACACGAATGTCTTATCCTTTCTTCGACTTCAAACACGTTGATGATGACTTGGTAGTACTTAGAGTACCAAGGACAAATGATGTGTATAGTTTAGACATGAAGAGTCTACATTCTTATGGAAGAGCCACATGTTTGGTGGCTAAAGCAACATCTGAAGAGGCATCAATGGCATAGAAGATTGGGCCATGTAATTTCAAGAACATCAACAAACGGTCAAAGGCAATTTAGTTAGAGGTTTACCTTCAAAGACTTACAAGAATGATCAATCATGTTTGGCATGCAAGAAGGGTAAACAACACAAAGCTTCTGCAAGAAGCTTGATGAAAGAAATATTAGAGAACCATTGGAGCTATTACATGGATTTATTTGGACTGTCTCGTGGCAAGTTTAAATAAAAAGAAATCTTGTTTGGTTATTCTTGATGATTGTAGTAGATTCGGTTGGATTTTCTTTTGGGCTTTAAGGATGATACCTTTGATGCTATTCAAACTCTTATAATAGCACTTGAAAACCAATTAAGACTCAAGGTTAGAGGTATTAGATGTGACAATGGGCCGAATTCAAGAACAAGCCTATGGATGATTTTTGTGCAAATAAAGGCATTAAAGGGAGTTTAGTATTGCTAGAACACCACAACAAAATGGTGTTGCGAGAGAGGAAGAATAGAACCTTGATTGAAGTGCAAGGACCATGTTAGCCGATTCTCATCTCCTATTCAATTTTGGGCGTGTGTAAGTCTTGCATGTTATGTTCTCAACGATGGTTTACATCACAAAGCTATGTTTAAGGGAGGACTATAAGATGTTTGATATAGTCACATGTATTGTTTGAGGGAAGATGTTAGTGTATACTTAGTTTATATGAAGATTTTGGCAAAGTCTTGTATTTCTGAAAGTCTTGCTTGGGAAAATCTTGCTTATGTGGAAAGTCTTGTTTGTCGTATTAAAGTCTTGTTCAACGGTAATATTGAAGGGTAATTGGTAGTAACGGTAACTTTGTTATTTAGGTGTGATTTTCAAATCTCACCTATACATAACTTCTTTCCGATTTTCCTCTCATATTATTACTTCACATCTTTTCCATACTTATCTTCAATTACCATCTCTTTAATATTCGATACAATCTTTCTATTGTGCTTACTCTTTCAACAAAATGGTGAATCGTTTAAGCATTTGAAGCACAATATGGTGGCTAATTTGGATAAGGCTGAGGCGACGTGGCTTTTATGATATAATTGATTATCTAATTGGGTCGCCTATTAGCTATGCTCTTTTAGTTGAGCCGGATGTTATTGAACCATGGATTCAGGAATTTTGGGCTAATGCTAGAGAAAATATGGAGGAGGATGAATATTATATTAGATCATCAGTTGCTGGAAAGACTATTAAGATTACAGAGGCCTCCATTCGTGCTGATTTATTATTTGATGATGAAGATGGGGCTATTAGATTTGACAAGCAATTAATTTGGGATACTTTTCGTAATTTGGGTTATGAAGGTTCTTTGACTGAACAAACTTTTAAGAAGGCCTTATTCTGTCCTCAATGGAAGTTTTTGATCCATGTCTTGCTCCATTGCATAAGTTCTAAAAGCACTTCTTGGGAGCAGTTTGGTTCAAATATTGCATCTGCAGTGGTTGGTTTAGCTACGAGACGAGTCTTTAACTTTTCACGGCTTATTTTGGATGGAATGTTATCGCATATATCATCCGGAGCTACTTGGTTGATGTATCCAAGGTTTATCTGAGTTTTCTTGAACAAGCAATTGGTGATGTTCCCAAACCCTTTGCTTTACTACATTATTGTGCAACAAGCCAAAATCTATACCTTCATGGCTAAGAGAAGTAACTTGTTCGGAGGTGGAGATATTCCTTTAACAACATCCATGATGGAAGTTGTACAGCCGTATTCTTAATGCACCAAGAGGATGAAGAAGCGAAGGTTCGATAATGACCAAGGTCTTGCTTCGCATCGTCTTGCATCTGCAATCTTGCTTCCCAATCTTGCATCTGCAAATCATCTTCTAAATGAACATCTTGTTTCGTTACAAGGTGATGTTTCTTGGTCCCGAGGTTCAAGTCGAGATTGAGCGCACACCTACTCCATCTCCACAACGTTACATTCGAGGTTCAAGGTCTTGCTCTACAATTTCGTGAAGGTTTAACTATGGACAACTATGCTTTAACAAGGGCGCTTGCTAGGTTGAACAAGGCTGTGAGCGTCAAGCTAAAACTATTAGGAAGTTGAGCGAAACTACTTACGGTTGAGAAATTTTGTTAAACCCTATATTCAAGGTTTCAACTTATGGGTTAAGGAGGAAAACAAGCGTCGAAAAGCACTTCGTAAGGAATTGAAAAGAAAGACGGTTCCTAAATCATCTTACATCAACTTGGGGAGGAATTTAGACAAAGAAAATTTGAAAGAAGATGTTATGAAGACAAAAGAATCGAAGAAGATGTTTTGAAGAAGAAAGGAGATTTTAGAGAACAAGAAGAAGAAGTACAAGTTCAAAGTATCGATAATCAAAGTCTTGATGTTCAAGTCTTGATGAACAAAATCTTGAACATCAAAATCTTGAGATTCATGATACATCTAGGCGAGGTTATAACACCAATAACTCCAAGGGTTTTGAATTTTGAAGAAGAAGCTGGTCCTTCTACAGTTGTTATAGAGGAAGAGGAGGAACCTAGATTTAAACCTATTCATTCACCAAGTGATGATGAATTAGTTGCTACAATTCTTGATTTGTCACAACCAAGAGGAGGTGTTACCATTAGAGATGTACAAGAAGAAGAACAACCAAGAACTGATCAACCTGCAATTGATCCAAAAGACAAGGGAAAAGGTATTTTGGTTGAAGTTAAGAAGAAGAAACTTACTTTGGCAGAACTTAGAGCATTTGAAGTTGCAAGGAATGAAGTTGCAGCTAGAAAAGTTCAAGAAGAGTTAGATGCTAAAGATAGAGAAGAACAAGAAGCTCAAGAAGCTCTAAATAGAAGCGACTCAAAAGGTGCAAGATGAATTGGATCTTTGAAGGCTTTGAACCTTCTGATCTCAACACTGTTAGATTCATGCAAAGAAGACCTAATTTGGCTAAAGAAAGAAATGCAATAATGGCATATCTAAAAGGCAGAGGATATAAAGGACTTCAGAAGCTAAACTATGTTGATATGAAAAGACTTTATGATGCTGAGAGAGAAGCTTATAAGACAGATGTTGCAGGCATTAAAGACTTTAGAGAAGAAGCTCATTGGACTGAAGTTGAAAGGAAGAAAAGCTTAAAGAGAAAAGAAAAGCTGAAGCTACATATGTTCGGTTTTCAAAGAAAGAAGGTTGAATTAAGATCCGAGATCTGATGAATTGAAGAATTATCTCGAATAGTAGATTTTGATTATACCAAGGAAGATAATGATATGAAGATGAGCGGATCAAAGATCGGTGTTTTCAAAGTTGAGAAATCTAAGAATGGAGATTACATGGTTTTTCACAAAGAAGATAAAAGTTTCAAAGTTTTTAAGCGGCTATGGGTTCTTTGCATATCATAGACAGAGTAGATCTATTCTACTTATATCATCTTTGTGAAGACTTATTTTGAAGATAATCCATTAGAAGGGATTGGATTGGTCTTACAAGGAGATCTTATAACCATGTGGGAAGCGATGAAGAGAGCAATCGATGATATTTGGAAGGATCAAGAAAGCGGGAAATAGTTTCTTTGGAGATTCTTTGAAGAATCTGGAGTTCATGTTTTGGAGCTAGAAAATGGAACAATGATTCACATGTTTGCAGAAAGAAGATATCCTCTTACAGTTGATCTAATGAGAAGAATGCTAGAGCATGGATTGGAAGTAGAAGAGGATGATGAAATTGCTTGCATGGTGATCAATTTGTTTATAGACTGGACTACCATTGCTGAGAATGATCTATAACTGGTATGATTTTTGAATAAATACTTTTGATATATCAGTACTTTTATTAAAAGTCTTGCGATCGAACAAGACTTTCATCAAAGTCTTGTTCTTTGAACTAAACCGATTAAGTAAATTTTAGATGAAACCTTTTGCTAAATAATAAATATTTTTGAAGTAAAGGTTGAATAAATGGTTTTGTGATGATAACATCAATAGGTTATCAATCCACCATGGTTACAAAAGGATTGACTAATCCATGAGCAAACGGCTCGGTAAAGATATATCAAATCCGTTTTAGTTGACAACTTGCTAATAAGTTGGATGGTCATCAACTCACCATATCGATAATGTGAAGAGTTGGCTAGCCCACAAGAAATGGATTGTGGTAAAGGCGTTGGAAAAACCATTATTGGTAATTAGTTCACCATTAGATAAAGGAACTAACTAGTCCGGAAGAGTACGACTTTTGGTAAAGACAAAACAAATCTGTTGATAGTGGTGATTTGCTAAAAATCATATGGTTATCAATGTACCATGGTCTTACACACCAAAACATTTGGCTACTCCAAAGATAATGGCTTTGGTAAAGAGTTCTAAATCCATTGAATTTTCAATGATTCACTTAGATGTGATGAGAATAGTATGCAACTTAAATTATTGTACACATTGTCATATGTTCTTTGTGTTCTTTGAAAAGATGGAGATTCTTTGAATCTTCTTTGATGAAAACAATTCTAAGAGATACTTTGACAAAAGCACAGATTCTCTGAGAGATATAATTTAAAGAATAAAGAACAATCCATTTTAATGATGAAGTGATAAAGATATATTCACAAAGGAACTTGAAGTCAAGCAAGTAGAATTCAAGTTAGGGAGGATTGTTGGGATATGAAAGTCTTGAAGACATCAAAGCTTGAAGATATGAAAATCTTGTAAGGTACAAATCTTGAAAGAAGTCAAAGAGTCAAAATCTTGCTAAAGACAAAGTCAAAATCTTGCAAGGAGAAGTCAAAATCTTGCTAGAACGGAAGAACTGTTATATTCGTTTATGGAAAGTATTGTATTCCATGTTTAGATTACTTGTCGTACAAGGTTATCAATTGTAAACCGACTAGGATATCCTTGAGCCTATAAAAGGACTCCTAGATTGGCATTAGAGTGCGATTTCGGAAAAAGAGTTTTAGAGTTTACGAATTAAGAGTTTAGAGAAAAGTTCGAATATCTTAGAGTTGTATTAGAGTATCGCATAATAAGCGATTTAGAGTTTGTTAATAAAGTTTTCTTCTTAGCTTTGTTAAGTAAATTCCGCGTACTTGATAAAGATTGCTCAGTGTTTCTTTGTTAATAACTTAGGATTTATCCGAGGTTATTAAACCTTAACAAGCTAGTTTAGTTTGATTAAAGTATATCGATCCAACAAGTTTTATCAACCTTATCACTTTACCAAGCAAACCCAACACGTATACAAGTATAACCACGTGAAACAAACACAAACAAAGCTTAGAAATAAGATGAGAAAGATGGTGACTTGAAGATATAAGTTCGTGTATGATGTGAGACAAGATAAACACAAAATGTTGTATATTCAATAAAGAAAAACACACACACACACACTTTCAAGCACACCCCTCAAATGACCATTTGAGGGGTATTTATAGTACAAGACATGAAAACCTAAAAGGCTTTCCTATGGGCTTGGCTTGGGCTTTTCGTGGACTTGGGTTTGGACATGGGTTACACGCCATTATACAATGCTAGCTTAACTAAACTAAAGCCCATTTAGCTTAGTCCAATCCACGAGCCCGTTGACTATTCTATCACGATATCTAACACACGTTACAAAGTTCCTAATCGTGAATGACCATCACTTCTAATAAAACTATTAAGGCTAACATAGTCTCTCATATACTGGTTACCCATCAGTGTTGGAAGGTTACACTGATGCAAGTTGGATCAGTAACACTGAAGACAATTCGTCTACCAGTGGCTGGGTATTCCTACTTGGTGGAGGTGCAATTTCTTGGGCATCCAAGAAGCAAACTTGCATCACCGGTTCAACAATGGAATCGAATTTGTGGCTTTAGCATTCTTTGGTAAAGAAGTTTGAATGGTTGAAAAACTTGCTTCTTGAGATTCCATTGTGGCCTAAACCTATAGCACCTATTTCTATCCGGTGTGATAGTGCAGCTACATTGGCTAAGGCTTATAGCCGGATGTACAATGGTAAGTCTAGACACTTAGGTGTCGGGCATAGCATGATTCGTGAGCTTATCATGAATGAGGTGGTATCTATAGAGTTTGTGAGATCTCAATAGAACTTAGGCGATCACTTGACGAAGGGTCGGCTAGAGACTTGGTTATAAAGTCGCTAAAGGGATGGGTTTAAGTCCAACTTAGTCATTTGAATGCTAGGACACCCACTCCTCCTAAGGAAACTTGGGAGCTGAGTTCAATGTGGAAAGTGAACATTCGAAGTGGACTGGAGCACATGTTTTATTTACATCCCAAGGTTGTGCTCGAACTTCTCACGAAAGGAGGATGAAGTCTTTACTTCTTAATGGTTAATTTTCTTTGAAAAAGTGCTTGGCGGGAGCATGACTAAAGAGGAACCACCTATGTAAATGTTGAAGTTTTGCCGCTTGTGAAGCTTTGGACTTTAGCTTTTACAACATTTATGAATTTGGATATGGACACATGGCTTGTATAGTGTCGGGAGCTTTTAAGTGTTTGAAAACTTGTGTATTTTATCTTGGTATTCAAATGGGTTGAAGGGTTCATCTCTTAGAACACCTGATTCTTGAATATTTGAGCGTGTAATTTACTAAGATGGAAATTCAATGCTCGGGACATTTTCGTTTATGCACATGTTTGATTAATGTTTATTTTCATGCAAAAGTGAACTAAATTTGGGAGGATTGTTGGAAAATTTAGTGCACTTGTGGGATTAGTTCACACCTTGTAATGGGTTAGGAGGTACGGAGTGTACACCCATAAGGTCCATGAACACCCGACTCTTATAGTGGTTTGTATTGGTAGTCTTGGTGAAAGTCTTGCTTGGTGAAAATCTTGCTTGTGGAAAGTAATGCTTGTGGTTTCCATCGATAAGCGTGTTTCCAACGATAGGCGATGTTTCCAGAGTGGTGTATCCACCGCTAGTGCTATGAAAGCATTGATAGGCGGTGTTTCCATCGATAGGTCGTATTTCCACCGCAAGTGGAAAGTCTTGCTTATTGAAATCTTGCTAGTGAAATCTTGCTTATTCAAAGCATCTTGCTAAATGGCGATTACAAGCGCATTATGACCACGTTTAATTGGTCATGTAACCACTAAACGGCTATAATGGGGATAATTATGAGGCTATTAATGGGCGATTAATACTCATAATTCCATTGGAATAGCTCAAGAGTAACCTCCTATAAATAGAGATCTGTTTATGCATGAAGAACACACAGAAAACACAAAACACTTCTAAGCGAAAGAGTTATAGAATTGTGCCTAATTCTCTAACTGCATTTGGTCTCATCCCAATTAGATATTCGTGATACCCAGGCATTAGGGTCGAATAGTTTACTTTGGAAAGTGATCACACGATTCAAGTGATATCCAGGTAACCACTAGTGGTATTGCTCTTGTCATTGATTGTCTTAACCACATTCGGGATATAACCACCAATGTGAAGCTTTGCTAAAGATTGAAGTGCTTCAACCATTAATTAGTTATTATCTTCTTTTGGTTCCTTAGAGCATTCACAATGGGTCAAGTGATCAAAAGCTTTTCACTATTTCAAAAAGTCATTTTAAGAGGTTTTTTGCATTGAATCAAAAGCTTTTTAAAAAGCTTTTCTTGAAAGACTTGGTGAACCTCAAGTCTTTCCTCCAAGCTTTATGTAATACCTGAATTTCTAAAATTCACAAAAAGACCAAAATACCCTTATGATCAAAAGTAAGAATAATTAATTTAAAGAATACCAAATAAGCTATGTAAACTTAGAAAATTTTTAAGAAATATCACATATGATCTAAATAAATTTTGAGGACTTTGTAAAGATTAATTTTATAGATTATAATTTTATAAAATCAACTTTTGTGTTTTAATAATAGCCGAATATATTTAATATGTTTTATAAAAGAATTTAATTAATAAAAGCCCAATACAAATTTATAAAAGTTAGATTCCATTTATTATAAGTCCATCACAATATTAAGCCCACAAGAAAATTTGAAAATCATATAAATACATATTATACGGTTCATCTAATCCCTAATAACCGATTTTACCTAAACCGACTCCAAAACCCTACAAAATTCGACATCCAGTTTCCAGGGCTTGAAGCTATTTTTCTTGGACGAGTTTGAAGGTGAAGAAGGTGTTAAAAATATAGTTCGAGGTCCTAAGGCGCTGGGTTGATCGTGGTTAGTTTCTTGGTCGATTAGGGTTTCGTCGAGTGGAAGTTTTGGTTTCTTTTGTTCTAACGACCAAATCTCATCAAGGGTATGTTTCTAATGTTACTTTCAGTCCTACAAGTCATATAGAACCTGTAAAAATTGGTCATGCATAATTAACAAGTCGCACGAAATTGTTTTGGATTTAAAACCCTAATAGCGTATAAAATAGTAATCGAGCGTATAATAATTTTTAGGACTATGACCTGATTTTTCTAGAAGCTCATATATGTTATACGACCTGAATAAAATACATGTTCATGAATTCGAATCTTGTGTGAATTGTCTTGGGTTTTATTGTTCGATAACGCATGAAAAAGAAAAGGAAATAAAAAGGGACGATTAGGGTTTATATGAAACTAGGGTTTGCTTGTTATCATTAAGGGTAATTAATGAAGTAATAATGATGAGCTAATGATGGGTTAAACCTAGGTTTAGGGTTCTTGAATTATGTATATGTCGGTCCTAAATAAAAGTTTTGGGTTGGTTTTGTAAATTATGAAACTTAAGGGTTATTTTTGTAAACAGTAAAATACATGTACTAAACGTATAAAATAAGTGTGGGGGTTAAACGTGTAATTTTGGATACTTAGAGGGCCATTCGAATTGTTATTGAATTAAAAAGGGTATGTTTTGTAAATTCTAAAACCTTTGGGCTAAAATGGTAAAATCTGATAATATAAGGTTAGATCGTGAAATTAAAGATGTCAAGGTGTAATTGGTAATTCTGAGTAATTATGGGTTCGACAAGGGTGAGTTTTGGGTAAACTGTATTGAAAGAGAGTCTTAAAAATCATTCTTGGTATTTGTAAACCCTATACTTTAAATGATGATCATATAAGTCCTTAAGTAAGATAATTATTGTATTAAGCCTTTAAGTTTACTAATTGTCATTTCCAAATCTTAAGTTTGGCTAATTAATGATTTATACTCTAAAATGTTGGAATTCCTTCTGTCACTAAAATGAGAATATTCTGACAACTCTAAAAGTATTAATGTGATTAATCAGTTATAGCCTTAATGATGCTAATAAGTATTAAACAAATCATAACCCGTGTAGATTCGTTGAAGGAGACGCGACGTTACATCTTCGTATTCCTACATTCGTTTGCTTTCTTCTTATTTGCTTTAAGGTACAGATATTCTGACCTTTTCAGTAAAGGTTTCCTATAATGTTATCTTTTCGTAAATTTTCATATTAGGATTTCCTAAGCCTTTGCTATGAACCCTATTTTGTTTATTTGAGCTGTTGCTTATCTGAACTTATGTTTTATTTAACCATGCGATATCTGATTGAACTTATGTTAGGAAGACTTTGATATGCATATTTGTTGAACCTTGTTATATTTGAATATGAACCTTATGATATGAGTTATCTGATATGTTATTTGCTGAACCTTGTGTTTGATTTAGACCTGTGTCATAATTGAAATTTTGTTTGACCTAAGTTAGTTTTACACCCGAGCCAAATAATACCTAGTCATGGGGGTTCCATGTCCGTGTCGATGCACCTCTCGACATGACTCTAGGCGATGAGTGAAGTTACGCCACGTCCTTATCTATTATTTGTTATGAGCTCTAGTTATATTATATGATCAATATATGTTTGTGGGCGTATGGATGCATCCTAGATCGATCCGGTATCGATATGATATGTTTAGATGAATGATGTCGTGTAATACGCATCTTCATAAAACTCTGGGAGTTAGCTACTCCGGATAATTTTGAGATTGTTTTTATATAGCTATGATGTTTTGATATGATATGTTTTGGGCTCGTGGTAGTTAACTAAATCTTTATTTGTTATTACTATGTTAAGTATTCTGATTATGATTCGGTATGTTCAAATGTTTATGATTATGTGCTGAGTATATTATATATATTCTTATATATGTGTATGCTTTTGTATGCTTATGTGATCACTGTTTAAATGCTAGGTTATGATTCATATGTTTAATTGGGATTTGCATGCTGTTATCTGATGTCATGTTAGTTTCTCGTTATGTGAATTCGTTGAACTATGGGATGAATGTGTTAGTATGAAGTGAGTATTCTATAAGTTTAGTATGTATAATTTGTTCAGTTAAATTGTGAACTCTGCTTATACGTTAGTGTTTTATCTGCTTATGTGAGCGCCATGTTTTAAATTCTGCTGATGTTAGGATTTGATCTTAGAACTGGTTTAGCTTATGATATATGTTTTGATAATTGTTAATGGTTATGCTATGTTTTGTTTGGTCTATTTAATTATAGTTGTTTACTATGTTTCTATTTCTTTTGTGAACTGCCATGTTTTGGACTGCTAGTTCCACTGCTGCAATATTAAATTAAGTGTGTTAAATGTTGATTAATTGATTTGTATGAATGCTATGATCATTTGCTGGAAACTGTTTTGTTAGTCATTAGACTCTTCGTTTGGCTTATATATAATTTGTTATTCTTGATATGTTAAGTGTTTGGTTGTTCGGATGTGGTTGCATTTTGTGTCATTGATGTGCTATGAGATGTTTTAACTTGGTATATCGTTGTTTGGATTTCTGTATATTTGAGCTTCCGCAGAATCCTAAAAGATCTCTCATTATCATTTTAATTTGATTTCGTTATTTGTATATTTGTTTTGTTTAGTTTTATTTCGTTATATCTGTTCACTGAGCTTTGTAAGCTCAGCCGCATTTTCTTTTCCTGCGGCAGGTATTTTAAGCATTCAAGATGAGCTTATGTGATAGCTGATCTGGGTTGAGAGTAGAGACGAGAGCAAGATTCGATTATAGAGATCTTAGATTTATTTTGAATTTTAGTTATTTATGTTTTCTTTTGAGTATTTTTGTAAGGCTTTCGCTATTGTATATTATTTAGAGTTCGATATGAAACCGTGACAGATATCTTTACCCTTGTCGGGTTGGGGTGTTACAATTTATGGTATCAGAGCCAGGTTTTAGGACCCTTAGAGCTTAGGCTATGACCTGTGAGGATTGGGTAGATTTAGGATTTCCCTTCTGCATACTTTCCTTGCGTCCACTATTGTACTTAGACTTTGCTAATAGTTGATTGTTCATTTAGATGGTGATCCCTCGTCGCTCTAGTTCACCTGATAGGAGCAATCAAGGACCTGCTAGACAACCTAAGGAGGAGACGAGGTGGGCCGTTGTTATTGCTAAAGGCTGCAAGAGGTTTGGTAGAGTGAAGCGGACCAACAAGAGGATACGAGTTCCGGCCTATATGTGGCCGTGCACGATCGAGGAGAAGCTGACCTTGAAGGACGTGGACGGAAAAGTAGTAGAGGACTACGAAACTAAGGTTGTTGACAACCAAGGTTTCACCACTAAGTATCATGATAGATGTCCAAAGTTCGTTGAAGATAGAGGAGTGGGTTTGACTAGGAATCACGATTTGTATGCTTTCGTGGACCGTGTGTCGGAAGAGGAGGAGAGGAATCGGAGAAACGATTTTGCTAGCCGCTTATTACCGCAGCGTGAAGGAAATCAGAACGGATGGATAAGTGCGGAAGAAGAGGAGGAAGAAGAATATGAGGAAGAATACGAGGTGGACTCGGATCTAAAATCTACGGCTACTAGTAGGTTTAATCCGACACAAGGATAGGAATTTGCGCTCCTGATTTAGTTGCACTCATTATGAGAAAATTTTTGACATTGGATTTTGGGTTAGGTTCTTTTGTTTCATTAGATGATTGAATCTTGGATTATTGAGTTTTATTTTGGGAGTTCATCTTTTGACGATTTTGAAAACTTTGTTTGATTAATGAGAATAAAAACCAATTTTGAAAGTATAGTTCCTGTTCGTTGTTTTCTTTCTGATAGATTCGTTGAGTTTCCATTAGTCCTCATAAGTTTCGTCTGCTATATTTTTTCTTTTCTTTATGATGTTGTTTTATTACCGCTGGAATATATATGACCATCGTGATGGTATACTCATGTGGACCTGGCCTGTTATAGTAGGTTACTTGTTATCTGTATATTATCTCTATATGGTGTGTTTTGCTATGATATTAGTTATGTGTTTTGACATGACCCGAGACCAATTATAGTGACAATAAGAACTTGTTATGTGATGCAAGTATTATGACGCCTGATCAACGTGATAATACCGAGATCATATAATTTGAACTTATTGAAATTATATGACGTCTGGGAAATGCCTGTGGTTGTTACGTGATTGGACCTTGACTTGTAGCTGTTATTTGGTACTTTTCATATTGGGTTGAAACTCTGTACTTAGTTGTGAGATTTTCATCAATATCTGTTACATATAAGTTTTGTACCATTGGGATCCGAAGTTGTTATTATCCGTGTAAATCTATAGATTGATATGCCTGTCTTAGATTTGTATGTCTCCTCGTACTCCTGCGATTAGTAAGACCGTTAGGATTCGTTCCATCTATGCATATGATAGTTTTCGTCTTTAGATGCCTGTATAAATTAGAGTGTGTTTTTGAATTTTTCCTTATCTCATCTTTTACTGCTAATACTTTATAAGTATACGATTAGCATTCGTCATATATTCCTTGAAGTTCCAAAATCCTCATTTGTCGCAGTACTGTCCCGTCTTGTTCAATTTCGAGGACGAAATTTTATTTTAGAGGGGAAGAAATTGTAATACCTGAATTTCTAAAATTCACAAAAAGACCAAAATACCCTTGTGATCAAAAGTAAGAATAATTAATTTAAAGAATACCAAATAAGCTATGTAAACTCAGAAAATTTTTAAGAAATATCACATATGATCTAAATAAATTTTGAGGACTTTGTAAAGATTAATTTTATAGATTATAATTTTATAAAATCAACTTTTGTGTTTTTATAATAGCCGAATATATTTAATATGTTTTATAAAAGAATTTAATTAATAAAAGCCCAATACAAATTTATAAAAGTTAGATTCCATTTATTATAATTCCATCACAATATTAAGCCCACAAGAAAATTTGAAAATCATATAAATACATATTATACGGTTCATCTAATCCCTAATAACCGATTTTACCTAAACCGACTCCAAAACCCTACAAAATTCGACATCCAGTTTCCAGGGCTTGAAGCTATTTTTCTTAGACGAGTTTGAAGGTGAAGAAGGTGTTAAAAATATAGTTCGAGGTCCTAAGGTGCTGGGTTGATCGTGGTTAGTTTCTTGGTCGATTAGGGTTTCGTCGTGTGGAAGTTTTGGTTTCTTTTGTTCTAACGACCAAATCTCATCAAGGGTATGTTTCTAATGTTACTTTCAGTCTTACAAGTCATATAGAACATGTAAAAATTGGTCATGCATAATTAACAAGTCGCACGAAATTGTTTTGGATTTAAAACCCTAATAGCGTATAAAATAGTAATCGAGCGTATAATAATTTTTAGGACTATGACCTGATTTTTATAGAAGCTCATATATGTTATACGACCTGAATAAAATACATGTTCATGAATTCGAAGCTTGTGTGAATTGTCTTGGGTTTTATTGTTCGATAACGCATGAAAAAGAAAAGGAAATAAAAAGGGACGATTAGGGTTTATATGAAACTAGGGTTTGCTTGTTATCATTAAGGGTAATTAATGAATTAATAATGATGAGCTAATGATGGGTTAAACCTAGGTTTAGGGTTGTACTTGAATTATGTATATGTCGGTCCTAAATAAAAGTTTTGGGTTGGTTTTGTAAATTATGAAACTTAAGGGTTATTTTTGTAAACAGTAAAATACATGTACTAAACGTATAAAATAAGTGTGGGGGTTAAACGTGTAATTTTGGATACTTAGAGGGCCATTCGAATTGTTATTGAATTAAAAAGGGTATGTTTTGTAAATTCTAAAACCTTTGGGCTAAAATGGTAAAATCGATAATATAAGGTTAGATCGTGAAATTAAAGATGTCAAGGTGTAATTGGTAATTCGAGTAATTATGGGTTCGACAAGGGTGAGTTTTGGGTAAATCAGATTGAAAGAGAGTCTTAAAAACCATTCTTGGTATTTGTAAACCCTATACTTTAAATGATGATCATATAAGTCCTTAAATAAGATAATTATTGTATTAAGCCTTTAAGTTTACTAATTGTCATTTCCAAATCTTAAGTTTGGCTAATTAATGATTTATACTCTAAAATGTTGGAATTCCTTCTGTCACTAAAATGAGAATATTCTGACAACTCTAAAAATATTAATGTGATTAATCAGTTATAGCCTTAATGATGCTAATAAGTATTAAACAAATCATAACCCGTGTAGATTCGTTGAAGGAGACGCGACGTTACATCTTCGTATTCCTACATTCGCTTGCTTTCTTCTTATTTGCTTTAAGGTGCGAGATATTCTGACCTTTTCAGTAAAGGTTTCCTATAATGTTATCTTTTCGTTAATTTTCATATTAGGATTTCCTAAGCCTTTGCTATGAACCCTATTTTGTTTATTTGAGCTGTTGCTTATCTGAACTTATGTTTTATTTAACCATGCGATATCTGATTGAACTTATGTTAGGAAGACTTTGATATGCATATTTGTTGAACCTTGTTATATTTGAATATGAACCTTATGATATGAGTTATCGATATGTTATTTGTTGAACCTTGTGTTTGATTTAGATTGTGTCATAATTGAAATTTTGTTTGACCTAAGTTAGTTTGACACCCGAGCCAAATAATACCTAGTCATGGGGTTCCATGTCCGTGTCAGTGATGCACCTCTGACATGACTCTAGGGCAGTAGAGTGAAGTTCTGCCACGTCCCTTATCTATTATTTGTTATGAGCTCTAGTTATATTATATGATCAATATATGTTTGTGGGGCGTATGGATGCATCCTAGATCTGATCTGGTATCTGATATGATATGTTTAGATGAATGATGTCGTGTGCAATACGCATCTTCATAAAACTCTGGGAGTTAGCTACTCCGGATAATTTTGAGATTGTTTTTATATAGCTATGATGTTTTGATATGATATGTTTTGGGCTCGTGGTAGTTAACTAAATCTTTATTTGTTATTACTATGTTAAGTATTCTGATTATGATTCGGTATGTTCAAATGTCTATGATTATGTGCTGAGTATATTATATATATTCTTATATATGTGTATGCTTTTGTATGCTTATGTGATCACTGTTTAAATGCTAGGTTATGATTCATATGTTTAATTGGGATTTGCATGCTGTTATCTGATGTCATGTTAGTTTCTCGTTATGTGAATTCGTTGAACTGTGGGATGAATGTGTTAGTATGAAGTGAGTATTCTATAAGTTTAGTATGTATAATTTGTTCAGTTAAATTGTGAACTCTGCTTATACGTTAGTGTTTTATCTGCTTATGTGAACTGCCATGTTTTAAATTCTGCTGATGTTAGGATTTGATCTTAGAACTGGTTTAGCTTATGATATCTGTTTTGATAATTGTTAATGGTTATGCTATGTTTTGTTTGGTCTATTTAATTATAGTTGTTTACTATGTTTCTATTTCTTTTGTGAGCTGCCATGTTTTGGACTGCTAGTTCCACTGTTGCAATATTAAATTAAGTGTGTTAAATGTTGATTAATTGATTTGTATGAATGCTATGATCATTTGCTGGAAACTGTTTTTTTAGTCATTAGACTCTTCGTTTGGCTTATATATAATTTGTTATTCTTGATATGTTAAGTGTTTGGTTGTTCGGATGTGGTTGCATTTTGTGTCATTGATGTGCTATGAGATGTTTTAACTTGGTATATCGTTGTTTGGATTTACGTATATTTGAGCTTCCATGAATCCTAAAAGATCTCTCATTATCATTTTAATTTGATTTTCGTTATTTGTATATTTGTTTTGTTTAGTTTTATTTCGTTATATCTGCTCACCGAGCTTTGTAAGCTCACCGCATTTTCTTTTCTGCGCGTATTTTAAGCATTCAAGATGAGCTTATGGGATAGGCGATCCGGGTTGAGAATAGAGGCGAGAGCAAGATTCGATTATAGAGATCTTAGATTTATTTTAAAGTTTAGTTATTTATGTTTTCTTTTGAGTATTTTTGTAAGGCTTTCGCTATTGTATATTATTTAGAAGTTCTGATATGAAGCCGTATTGTGATATCTTTACCCTTGTCGGGTTGGGGTGTTACACTTTAGTTATCAAGTGTGTTATGCATTAAATGCATTAAATGCATCCAGTCTTAAAGACTTGATTCATTGTAGGTGCTCTTATGTAACTGAATCATAACGCATAGGTATTCGAAACAACAAATATGTCCATAATTTTAAAACATACTCTTAGCAAAATATCATAGGATTGTAAATCAACATATCTATGTCTCAATAACTTGTCCCTGGTAACATGTATCAAACACAAATTTATTATGAATTTGTCCAAATTAAGCACGGTTAAGGATACGATGAATAACTAGATTGCACATAAGAAGATCATTCAACGTGTTCCTGATAAATGAGTGCACAAGAGATGTCCTATTTACGTATGTATCAAACACGAGACTTAAATTGAATAACACTAATTGCGAATTGTTTATATTGTGCTTTTGTTTCTTTGGTCATCATCAACTGGCCTATTGTGTTATACGATGAATAACTCCCATCCATGAAAGAAAATTCATTATTACACAATATTTTAGATGCGTATGAATATCGGGTATAGTTAGCACAAAGTCTGAATGATAATAAATTGTATATAGACACGTCTATGTATATAAGGACGAATTTATTGAAGTAGATCAGTGCAAGCCTGCAGGTCCCATTGATTAATTAATTATAGAGCACACCATATTTCTAGCTTGCAGTTCCCGTTACCGAAGAAAAAAATATCTATTTGTTTTTTTGTTTAGTTGCATGATCATCTTTAAATTCAAAGTGCATATCTTTGTTATAAGAGTTTACGTAATCATACTTGATATAGGGTTTTGCTAAAAAATAGCCCTTATCCCCTTTTAAGATTATTCTCTGAAAAATGTGAAAACATCAAGGTAGGTTGACAATCAAGCTCTACTAACAGTGCTCCTAATAATGCATCAGGCATTTCAATTCTAAGAATGGGAGGCTGCTGAATCTCAACGCCTAAGACATGTTAAAGAACAAAATGTTGCTAATATTGACAAAGAATTTAAAAGGTGTGAAGATGATGCGCCATGAACTCTTGTTGTCGCTAGAAGTATTATGGTTTCTTTTAAACTTTGTGTGGAAAACTAGAAGGGGGGAGGGGTTGAATAGTTTTGCCGATTTTAAGTTAGTTTCAAAAACTTTAGATTCGATAATATGTGAGATCGTATGGATGTAGAGAAAGTATAAATCTTATGATAAAGCAAGTAAATAAAGTAGGGCAAATGACAAAAAAATGCATCGAACTTGACACTTTATGTGATTCTGTGTAGCCAACTATTTTTTTTCTTATTGTATGTACTGAACTTTCAAAATTCGATCATTGTGTGTATTTTGTGACTATTTTTCCATGTAAAATGACCATTTTACCCTTCGAAATATGAAAAAATTAAGGGTAAAATGGTGAGAAAATACACACAATAATCGAATTTTAAAAGTTCGATACACAATAAGAAAAAAATAGTTAACTACAATCATAAAAGTGTCAAGTTCGATGCATTTTGTCATTATAAATAAAATAAAGCAAAGGATAGAAATGACACAACCGATTTATAGTGGTTCGCTACAAGGATACCTTCCTTGCCTACTCCAATCCCCGAGTCACCTACTAGAGTTCAAGCACTATGTCAACAAACTCCTTCAACTTGGCGGAGAAGCCTTCACAACGTTGCTTACACCTTTTTCCTGTACAAAGCTAAATAACGAGTCCGTAACACGGTGGACCAAACCAACACGACTATTACACAACAAATATGTGAAATATCAAATACAAGATCTTCGCTCTGAAATCTTGGAGGAACAAATAAATCAAGGACCCTTGCTTGGATGACTTGTAGAATGCTCGTGATCTCGCCTTAGAGAATGACCTATATGAGAATCACTAAAGAAAGAAAGAAAGAAGTACTCTCTAGATCAAGTGATCTTTTGTTAG
Organism: Chrysanthemum lavandulifolium; assembly: GCA_022545495.1. NCBI lineage: Eukaryota > Viridiplantae > Streptophyta > Magnoliopsida > Asterales > Asteraceae > Chrysanthemum > Chrysanthemum lavandulifolium. The sequence continues at coordinate 65,642,877 of CM040246.1, forward strand.
AAGAGAATGAGAGTATATGAGAGAATTAGTAAGAAGAGGGGTGAGTTAGAATGAAGAAATGACTCTCTATTTATAGACAAAATCTGCCACCGTTCCCCGGATCCCACGGATCCCTCCCACAAGAGATCCGTCTAGTGTAATCCTAGGGATCCGTGGGACGCTCCTCTTTGCCCATGGGTTTTTTTTGGTTATGGGTCATGGGTTATGGGTTGGTCCATGGGTTGGTCCATGGGTATTCCTTTAGATTCAATGTATCTAATGAATACATTGTATCTAGTCAAATGGGTATGGGTTAATGGGTTATGGATATGATCAATGGGTTGTGGTTTTTACCCATCCTAATAAACTATTACAACAAATGATTAATTACAAATTTTTTGTATTAAATGGCTATATGTAAATGCTTTACAAAAATAACATGTATCCTTACAATTGTACTTAAGATAACATTATATTTGTTATCAACAAAACACAAAGAGATCGCAAAATATTAATAAACGTTTTACGGTTTATTTGTATTAACAATCTCCCCTTTTGTTGATGACAAAACATAATATTATGATGAGTAAAACTTAAGAATAGATGTATGTTTTGAAAGCCCTAAGTTTTACTTCTTCTCCCCTTTTGTCGAAACAAAAGTTAACCCAACGAAGAAATAAAAGTGTGGAAAAATTAGTCCACGTATAAACACTCCCCTTGACGGTAGCTCCACCTAGTTTGGGGCGTCAAGTGAAGAAAAATAAAAATCCTACAAAGAGAAATGTTAGTAACATGCTTAGGTAATCTTGTGATTAACGAGAATCAAGATTGGGAGCCAAAGTATGTAAACAAGGCCTTGTAATAAAACAACAAAGTGTAGTGGTATTTACGCCACATACAAGCATGTAAAAATAAGAACAAGACTTGTTCTTGAAAATGACTCAAAAGAAAAAGTACTAAAAATAGAAGATAGTAATAATGATTCCTTCCATGCTTGCATAAGGTTATGGATGGAGGTTTTGATGAGTAATGGTATTGATGCGATCAAGGATGAGGTTGAGTTCGAATCGCATTTCTTCCCTAACTTCTATTGCAATTTCCCTAGTGGATTGGCAATGTTCACAAAGTAAATGATGTGGGTAATGAGTGCGGAAGTTTTCCGGGTTGTTTTGATTTGATAGTTGCGGAAGATGTGGTGGAAAAATAGGAAAATATGGATCAAAGTACGGAATGTTTGGAAGTGGTGTTGGAAAAGAACCTAGATGTTCTTGTAGTTTAATGGGAGCTAAGGGTGTAACACCCCCAAATCTCGATGCATGAAGACTTAATCAAGTTTTAAGCTACTATTGGATTGGTATCGCACACAAGTATAGCAAAAGATAGTCATTTAACATTTAAAACCAATCCCAAATTTAAGTATTCAAAAATATTAATATTAGGCCCAAAACATGATTTAATAAAATAGGTCCCCAAAGTTTATCAGAGTCAGAAATGATCCTTGAATCCCGCCTTCAGCTTCCACCAATCACGTATTCCAAACATCTCTCAAATACCTGAGAAATCATGCTAAAAGGTCAGCTTAAGCTGGTGAGTTCATAGGTTTAAGTTCAACAAAATCATAGTGGACCAGTAGGAGTTGATTTGCTATGCAAGACCTAAGATAGATAAATACCGATCCTACCCGGATCACCAACCATAATCATATCCCGCATCTAGGGATTACTCGGGCCCAGCGACTCTAGTCCAGCACTTTCGTGGCAAAATCTTGAACAATTGCCAACCCCGGACTAGGTTGAGGTAGAAGTCTATTCTTAGCTAGGCAACAGTTCTAGCAATTAGGATTGCTACCCTAGTCTAAGGCAACAACTACCACACATCTATCTACAGTCAAGCATATAAGCAAATCCAAATAGTTTTCACGGTCCGAAAACAGTAGCATGATTCTCACCCCAATATAGTTAAAAACGTAGATAAAAGTGGGGTATGAAACTCACCTTAGCCACAGCAATGCACGAATAAACACTAGTAGAAGATAACAGGTAATCACGGCACAACAATGCACTATACACTATTGACACGAATGGCATCTAAACTTAATCTCCATGGCATCCAGAAGAATGTACAACGAGTACGATAAAGTAGACGTGACGCAACCTAATGCGTATACGATATTCTTAGAATACGGCTCATACGATAAAGAAATCAATAGAACGTAATGTGTTGTAGTTTTCGTGGATCATTCATGTCGTTACTTTCAAAAGTGCATTATCGTTCCCAAAAGTTCATAATTAATATTTCAAAATTTTAGTTTTAACGTTTCGTGTGGTGGTAAGAAACATAGGCGCGACGCACAACTCACGCGAATGAAGAGAAGACGCCGACACAGTCGAGACATACTAACCATAACTCACACCAAACAGGAAAAGACATCGAACAAATTAAGAAATACCGACAATACTCAAGCTAGTCAAAGACTAGGAAACGATGACAACCATTTATGTAACATAAATAGGTTAATTAATAAGTTTTGGCAATTTACCCAAAAATCCGCAAACGTACATGTCCAATATAATAAAAGACAAGTTTCCATTTATCGCTCAATTAATAAAGGATTCTCAATCGCTCTTCATAATCGTACAAGTTTACCCAAAATTACTTCATATAAGGTATAGTAAATAGTGTACTATAAATCACACGTTCGTTTATTCCCAAACCATTATGACTTTAATAAGCTATTTTATCAAAATAATATTTCCAAACAAGTCTATAAAAGTTAACGCATGTTATAAAACACGAGTTACCATCGTATCTAATAAGGGTTTATAATAGATTAAATCATATCCGTCAATAATATATAGTTATATAATTCATCATCAGCTTAAATGTGAAAACGGAATATTTAGTTTTATCGCAAAACAAATATATTAAACTCATTTAAACCAAAACGCTTATTAAAGTACAACGTACTAATCAATATAACTTGTTATCAATAGTCATCCCAAGTTTATAAAAGTTAATTTTGAAATTATAAACCATGAGTTATTATTGTAGTAAATAAAGGTTTATAATTAAATAATACTGTATTCGTTAACAATATGTATAGTAATATATTTCATTATCGGTTAAATTGTGAAAACATACTATTTAGGCTTATTGCAAAACGAATATATTAAACTCATTCCCGAGTCTAACATATTATGCTTGGTTAATTCAAATTAGTTTATAAAGTATATCTTACGCCCAAATAACTTGCATGTCAATTGTTACTCTAAATGCATAAACCGTATTAAACGCTATAGGTTATAACGTATATAACTAATATCCGGTATTAATTATTAAACATGTAATTAGCTTTTAACATTTATCTCCCATTTCTATAAGTTCATGATGTCCAATAGTTGACCAATGTCCAAATCGCATTCCAATTCTCGAGTACTAAATCCAAACATTACTTCCAAAGTCATATTATACCTTTTATGATATATATATATATATATATATATATATATATATATATATATATATATATATATATATATATATATATATATATATATATAAAGTTATTATTTCATACTAGTGGAATTAAACCCGTAACCTTTATTGACTTATATTGTTTGACTAATTAACATATCAATCCATTTTAAATCTTGACACTCATTAATATACTACTAAGACCAAACATTCATCAATTGATTATTCGGGTCAAACCCGACTTTGGCTACATTTTACCCCATTCAATCACCTTATCATGACTAATACGAAAATTATAACCCCAGCTTGTTTGCACCACTTGTTACTAACAATTACTCACACGGGTCATTAGGCCCGACTCGACTGAAACCCAAACGGATCCCAAACCGCCCGAGAACAAAGACGAAATTGACACTAGTTCACATAACCGGACTTGGCTCATGAATTTAAACGGGCGAATACTAACGCAAACGAGCACCCCCCCATGGGTCTCGTCACCAATCCAAACACAAGACGGAAAACACAACCCTATGCGCTTCTAAATTCAACCGAGACCAACATAATACACAGCCACACGAAGTTATTTAATCCGTTTACCATGCGACATAAATTTCCGAACGTTTTTATTATGTTTTTATCCCTTTTGTTACCATGAAAACTTTAACAAGTGACAGTTTATAATTGGTTCCTAAAACAAAACGCGATTCAAATGTTCTTAGACTAAATTTTATCCACGAAAACAACACATCAATAAACACACACACACACACACACACACATATATATATATATATATATATATATATATATATATATATATATATATATATATATATACTAGTTTATTTTCTCACCAATGGGCGGGCATGACTTATAACTATTTGTTCGTTGTTTTTGTTAGTTGAAATAAATTTTTTAGAATTGTGAAACAATATTATAAAAGAATTGTTTCTTTGGTTTTTAGTTGTTGGTAATTGTCAAACAATATTATAAAACAATTATTTCTTTGGTTTTTTTATGAGGAGCTTGAGGCACCTATCAAGTCGTACCAAGTCTATTACCATCTCAATGCCGCTGGGACACTTGATGCGCCAACATTGTCCAAGATGGTCATGCCTCGTTGTGGGTTTCCTAATAAGCAAAGCCACCACCATAGCAATGGCCAGTTACATATAGTCTTTCATTATTCATTCTTTCCAAATAGACCAAAATGGCTCAGGTCGAAAAGGCGTCTAAGCTATTTTTTTGACCACATTTCCCTACCCGGTTAATGTCTCCTGTAGTAAGAGCATTTAAAAAATGGACCACAACTTTTTTTTAAATATATAAAAAGTTGTATAATAAAATTTTGCTCAATGTATATGATGACTTGGATACAATATCCATCAAGTATAAATGAAAGTATGTGAGTGTCTGTCCTTGCTCCGTTGCTTATACCGATTCATAACCTTTCCTTAATATAGCTACCAAAACTTGTTTCATTCCTAGCTGGTACTTACTATGGTATTCATCATCGTTGATTTGAACATGCTTCTGCATTATAATCTGTAAAAGTCATGTTTGTTAAGGCAACTCATAGATGGGAATATGATTTCATTAGAAAATATTCGGGCTATCCAATTGAAGATAAATGAGGATACAAAAGCATCAAGCGCCACATATACTGCAACGTAAAGCAGCCAATGGGCGGGTTAGCTTCACAAAATTATATGCACGTAAAATAAATAATGAATAGCGGCAAATATGATATATAAAATTATTAGAAACAAATATATAGTGCTCATGTATTATATGTAAAAAGAACAATCAAAAGTATGATAAGAAATAAATAACATGGTTTCTTCGTACAAAACGTTTGTTGTGGATTTTTTGTATTCACCGTCTTTATCACAACAAAGAACCTTCAAACCCTTTTTTGTCTTGACTTTTTGAAAAAACCACTAAGATTGTAAGTATATGAACATATTGAAAAGCGTGCATAACACCAACAAGTGTAGAGAAAGCCATTAGATATACACTTCTTCCCAATCGTTATTCTTCTCTATAAGATGATGCACATCCAACCTAAGCATAAGTTAGCCACATTTGTGCCCAAAGTTATGCCATGTCCTTCCTGAAAATAAGGATTTAGCAACCTCGATAGCAAAAGAACCTTTGTTGAATCTCATATATATCCAGATGTATATCTGAGTTAGGAAACAATTAGAATATGATTTAAAAGTACAACTGGAGATCTGAACAATTATGAAATTCATAATAACCTAGAATTATCTGGAGGAAGTATACTACTTCATTGACAATGAAACATGCAGGTCTCAATTTATCAGCTCTTCTCGCCTAATGTCAATACAATAGATTTTAGGGATTGACATTAACTATGATGAGATCTCAAACTCCATATGACAATGTACATGACAAAAGAACTAACCTATAGGAAACATCTAATATACTGTGGTGGTTAACGCTCATCCGAACCCAAACCAAATTTCCCCTTCTTCACTTCATTCATTTTCACACAATTCGAATTCACCCCCAAAACAACTTTTAACTTTCGTTAGCAAAAACATGTCATTAACCACATAAAGTTCCCAAATACTGGTTTATTTGCAATAACTCCAACATGTTTCATTTTTACATTTTTACTTTTTTAGATTTTTGTTACAAACTTCTAACTCAAACAGCTCATTATCACACTTAATGAACCTAGAGGGTGTTTAGATTAGCCTTGCTTCAAAACCCATACGTAAGTCGATAAACCAATAACTAATCTAACCAAGAGATCTAACTTAACATGTCATGCACAAAACACAACGATAAATAAAACGGTTAACCGTTGTTGCAACAGTGAAAGTACATCTGGAGGTGCTTTTACATATTCTAAGTAGCAATTTGTAACTCAACCTGTAGTGTACTAAAATCTACACGCGTAGATCGTGAACTCACATATTTTACCAAATATAGGTACAAAAGGGAAACTACACATATATATGAAATGAAAGGCTCAGTCCAAACTTAAATGTGGCGGCATCAGAAACAGTAGCAGATGCTACAACACTTAAGCTTGCAATCATCTCCATTAAACCTCCATAGACAATACTTTTCAAGATTTCTAATAGCAAATCGTCCTGACCAAGCCATGGTCTTGCGCTAGGTTGTGCAATAACAACACGTGCCGGTTCTGCATCATAAACATCAATGATTACATAAATAAAACAATTGCAAACACATAGTTTCTTTGTATATTTGAATTCAAGTCAATTATTACTTGGTTCATTCTCAACGGTGATAACTCAGGAAGATCCAAAGAAAGTTCAGCAGAACCTGCAAAATAAAATGTCAGCCGCATCTGTAGATATATGTCGTGTCATCATAAACACCAAGAATGGCATGTCATTCTAACAACAAACTTAGCCCTCTCAGCATTTTGCACAGCCACTTGTTATGCTTCACCCAATACCATGTTGACATGGGACACCCTTTCTGTTAGTTTTTTGCGGATTTCGCTGCTAATAGGCTATCAAAAACATAAACACATTAGCCATCTAACTTGTCTTAAGAATTACGATGTAGGCATATAGCATGTCTTGCCTTTTATTGAAAAAACCATATAATGGCCAGTACACCAGCCAATTTTCGCTAACAGATTTAGAAAGGACCTCACTAAGATATGGTAAACTGAAAGGAAAAGGCACATAGGCAAGAAAAATCAAAACAAAGCATATTTTCTTTTTATTAGACGAAAAACGTTCAACCAACTATTACCATTGTGAAAGAATAAAATTTAATACTCTTTGGATCCATGTTGTTATGAAGAGGTCATTGGCTTCTGGTTAGCCATAGCCAACTGTTGTTCAAGCAACATGATTATCTCTTGGGAGTTATTTGTTTTCTTCACACGAAAACTGAAACCCAAACGTATCAAATCAATCCCAAACTCACAACGAAAAAAATTCAAAACTCAAAAACATATATCAAAATCGTAAATAACTCAAACTTTAAAAAAAATATAACTGAGGTATGGTGGATAAGGAAGTAGTAGTTACTGAGTCGATGCATGTGGTGGAACCTAAATGTCTTGTGCGATTGTTGATGATCCGGTTAAGGAGGTTGAGCCGTTGGTGGAAGAGGTGTTACATGCGATTGAGGAGAATAACGATTTAGTTGTGAAGGAAAAGGATTTAAAGACCGGTAGTGGTAGAGGAAGAGCAGTTGTGGTTAGTGAGATTGATTTGAAGGAGGATTGTCCTACTTCCAGTGAAGTTGTTGAGCCGGTTTTGAAGGAGAGTGAAGTGGAAAAGTTTCCTTTAGCGGATGAGAAGGATTGTGTGGAAAAGGAGGATGTAGCATCTTCTACGCCAGCAAAAGACTCGATTTCTGAAGTTAATGGTGTGAGTGGTGCTAATGAAACTGATACAATGGACAAGTATACCGTTTTTTGTTTTCTTTAATGATGTGTTTTTTGTATATGTGGTCTTTATACCAACACCATCAAATCATCTGCAAAAAAACATGGAATATGAGATATTACAGGTTCAATTTTATAGCTTCAATAGTTAAGCCATCTAAACGTTTTTGTTATCTCATTTCGGAGAAGTACACATCCAAATAAATGGTCCTCCCTTTATTGTCGATGCCAACATTGATGCCCAAATGCATGTCATACTTCACAATGACGAACTGAGATTTTGATAAGGCTGCAAAAATCAAAGCTCAATCATCTAACAAAGCCTTGCTCTATATCGCATGTACTAAATATTAATTTTTCACAATCCAAATGAGTTTACCCATCGTCTTATATCCCATAATGCCACTATTAGAGGCTGTAGGAAATAGTGTTGTTGCTTCAGCTGCAAATGCAGCTTCCGAGCTTGCTAGGTTGGTCACGATTTCCAAAGACATGGAAATAATAACCAGAACCGCATCACGTAGTAATACTTAACCTTTTTATCGCACACATCTGGTACAGTCGATCAACTTACTATATTCGATATATTTTTGTTTATTTGTAACTATTATTATTGGCATTTTATCGATGGCCTTTGGTGGCGATGGATTAACATCTGCGGGAAAAAGATTGGAAGCACCAGAGCTCGAGAAAATTAAAGGAGTTGAGAGTAAAACGTTTAATATGTTTCCATTAAGTTATATTGTAATCATAGAAGCGAGTTACCAAAATACCATATAACTCAACATCTTTGTCCAGGGATTTGGTTGAACCTCTATTGAGAAGACGGAATGTATTCTTTCTACCCACATAATCTGTGTAATTCTATAAGCAAAATTTTTTACGCAAATCAATATTCTAGAGTGGGCGTCACATGATAGAACTGGAACCAATGAATCAAAGTTGAACCATCATAGAAGTGAAAACTATAATGGATTATATACCTAGATTGGTGCCCCATTTTCTCTGAGAATGGCATTATAACCATCAATCTCCTTTTCAAAATGTGTTTTTAACAGATCCCCTGAGTTACCAATAATTGCACAGCGGCTATACTGCCTTGGAACATATGGTGGTGTTTGGTCTCAGTAAATAATTATTAACAATTTCCCATTTAAAAATGGGACATCTAATATCTACTGAAGTAAATAAATGAAATGTATTTCGCAAGGTTGTCAAGATCGGGATCCTACCGAGGATCGTTTTCGTCTTTGCAAGATCGTGATCGTAAGATCTGATCGGGATCTTAAGATCCTACTCTAATGTTATTTCTTAATAATTTATGTAATTTTATACAAATCTACAAATTCTAATACATTATAACCTTAAAATACTATGAATGTTTTGTATAAATGTTGTCCTAAATTATGATTATAAAATGTTTAAAAAGATTAACATGTTGTTTTTTGAATTCTACAAACAAACAACCCATAAATTTGTAGATTTTTATTTTGTAATCAGAGAAAAGTAAGATCGGATCGGATTAGATCGTAAGATCGTATGGTCAAGATCGGGATCCTATAAGATCCTAAGCTTGCAAAGATCCTATGTAGGATCCGGATCGTTTTTGCTTTGCAGTATCGTAAAATCGTAAGATCCTAAGATCAGGATCGGGATCCTGACAACTATGGTATTTCGGAATGGCTGCAAATAAATGGAATATAGGTACCAGAAGGGTAAATTGATATTTGTACACGTATCATTGCAACAAATAGATGTGATCGATATAAAACACAACTTGAAGTAAAGTCAGCAGAGTATAAATGAAGGTAAGTGTGTCTGGATACATTAACAGAAAATGACAATGACAAAAATCGCCCGAGTTGACATGACAATACGAATATAGTCGTGCAAGAAACCACGTGATGACTAACAATGAATAAGCGACAATTGTACTGTTGAGTGCGCTGCACTTTGGCGGTGTGGATTCCTCATTCTTGGTTCGAGCATGCACCGAGTTTGTTGGTTGTGCATCAATAATAGGTGTCACAGTTGTACCCTCAGATTCGGTCGGCGTATGAAACATGGGGTGTGGAGTAGGCGTTCCCGCTGCAGCAACACCATTGGCAAATGTTATAAATGACTTAAATGCTCATCATAGCATAACCATAGCGCGTTGGTTATGTTAACCACTAGTACTTATGGCCCTATTACGAAATAAATGCCAAAAGTTATTCAAGTCCAATAACTGTAAATTGTGTATTGTATGGTACAGGTTAACTTTCGGCGTTAAAAAAAATTATAAAAAAAAAGGGCAAATAAAAACATATATATATAAAAAAATGGCTTTAATCTTTTTTTCACGTACCAGTGTATCAAGCAAAAAGAGTTTGTTACTCTCATTTTAGTATCCATTTCATGGTAGTTTGCAAATTGATACTCTATTAAGGATGGATGTAAATTAAATATAAATTAAAGTAAATGTCATAAACAAAAAATAGTTTGCAAATTGATACTCTATTAAGGATAGATGTAAGTTAAATATAAATTAAAGTGAATGTCATAAACAAAATAATACTTGCAGAATATGTTTAGTCTATTTGAAAAGCATCAATCATGTGTAGCCACACCGTGTTTAGCGTCTGTACCACTGCTATATGTTTAGTTTACTTAAATATCACCAATGAAGTGTAGACAAATTGTGTTTAAGCCTTTGTTAACAACTGGTCATCCCTGGCATGAGATATTCAACATACATGGATAAGCTGCTACACATGGGTGTGACTGTGAGGTCAACGAATGACAACTGGAGTCAGAGACCGTTGTTATCGCTGCAAGAATAATAGTAGTATCAGTGTTGGGAGAAAAGGAAAAAAAAAAGCAAAAAATTGAAGTTGCTGCAACTTACGTTGCAGGATAGCTTATTTCTGTTTTCCTATTGTTGCTGTTGCTTATTTGGTACTTATAAGTGAATCTAAGGGGTGTTTGGCTTGATAAATTTGTGCTAGTTATAAGATGTTCTAAACAGCTTAATGGGAAAGTGTTGAACAAAAAGTTTTTACAATAATAGACAATAATAGACAACAAAGAGAATAATAGACAACAAAATTAGTGTCAAAATGTTGCTAAGAGGGTGTTTGTGTAGTACTCCTCTTGAACATGGTTACGCAAGACTTCTCTTAATTTCATTTTGCCAATAGTTATTCTTCCCATGTTCAACTAAAACAAACATTAATGACACATAAAGCAACATGCCTTATAGGTTTTAAGGTTTTAGACCTGAAAATGAAATATTTAACCTACCAGCCATATTTGAAGTAACACTATGGTTTGAAGAAACGAAGTCCATATATTATAAGAAGTAGGATGAGGGCTACTAATATGTACACCAATGAAACCTTACAGTCCTTAAGCATATCCTACAATCAAGTTTGTGGGAGTAAAGGAAATGGTTAAGTTTTCTCTATCAACCTTATGAAGGAGCTTTACATATGTGTAAATTGGTTATTGTCCAATGTTATGTATTATGTAGACTCACATTCCCATAAGAGTGAACTTAGAAGCCTTTTCGAAACTCCTGAAGTTACTTGGTACACGGAAGGATAGTCACCCACATAGCCTACAACCATCAATAGGACCCCACAGTCTGCAGTGAAACTTCTTAGTTCTATATTTACTACAACATTTATATGTTAAGACTTAAAAATGGTTTTAGTTTAAAAAAACTGAAGCAAATGTGAAATCTAACAGAAAACAACCAGAAAAAAGGAAATTTATCTTAATCATAACACATCTCCACCACCATCACATAACATGCTTTATATGATTACTTAGCAAGGAGAGAAGCACTTGTGAACGGGGATTGCTTATCTTAATATCTATTAGAAACTGAGTTGTAAGTAGAAAGTTTGGAGTTATGTCTTGAAAAAGGTAGCATAAGCAATTATAATAAGCAATCCCAACTGACGGATCACAGACTACGTAAGGTTGAGGCATGAGTGTCAAAATTTCTTTGTTTCAACAAAGTGGTTCCTATAACTTTGACTAAGATAAAATATAAGCTGTTGTATCGAGAGTGAATGTTGTTTAAGATGGGTTTTGATCATAAGTCGTGTTTGATCACCTAGGTGAGCTTTGTATTCAAGTTTTCTTTAATTAGAAAGTTGATTATTGTTCATATATGGAGTATGCGAATTGTGGATTTGGATGGAATATCAAATTAGATCCTGTAAATAAAGGTAAAAAAGAGCAAATCAGATCCTGTAAATGTGGTGTTTCAAGAGTAGATAATATATGGTAATATCATAAGTAAAGTAACCATAGACCTTGAGAATATTTTATCCACTCAAACAGCAAAGATAATATAGCGATTATTCAAAGGTCAACCTCATCTTGAAAAAAGAATTGAACCCATCCCGTTTTGACCCGTACCAAAATACCCATTTAACTTGAATCCCTTAGCAACACACACCCATTATAATCTTGTATCTAAACAACGAAATAACTCCAATTGCCGTTCGGGCATAAAATTGGATATCACGTGCATTGGGGTATATTCTACCAACATATCCTGAATAAATTATTATAAAAAAAACTAATTATACAGATAATAAATTAGATTCGCCGCGCTTTAGCAAGTATTTTTTCGAATGTGATCAACTCTAATTGAAATTTGTGATATGTATTCTTAACAAATTTGACACACCTCACTTGCATTTCCAAGAATCTCAGCCACCATTTCATAAAGGTTCTACCATCTGACCAGCGCATATTAATGCCCTTCGTTTTGCCGAGCTGCAAAGGAAAGGTAGTTAAGTGAGAATTAACAATTGTAGCCTGAGATAACTTTTACATCTTAGTATCTTATAAGATTTAGATGAGAACTAACAATGGTAGCTTGAGATAGCTTTATGCTCTTAGCAAGTGTCTTTGGGTAGTCTCCTTACGAACCTATCATTAAAAAAGTACAACAAATTCAACCTTGCACTGGTAGCTTTTGCATTTTAATTGTCCCATTAGAACAATTTGATTTTTAATTAACTTTTAACATCATTATATCCATGATATTAGTATGGTTAAAGAAATCATAACGATTAACCTTATCTACTCACTTTAGTTAGGGTGTGTATAAGCTTGATATCATAACCAAGATCCACTCTCCCACATCGAATCGACAACCTCCACATTGCATCATACCTTGTAAGAAGTTCACGGTTCAAGCCGCAATAATAACAACAAACGCAAAAGCGGACATCGAATAGTATCTAAAATACGATAACATATGAATGACCAAGTAATGAGACCATGCGGCGGTACCTTGAGCCTCATGTACTCGTGTGTCATCCACCTTCCTTTTCCCTTTCCCAGTAACAGCCGCATCTAACAAAGGCTGGCAATTTGCACCCGACACCATTGTGTCTGTTGGTTCTGGTTCGCGTATTGATACACATAATCTGAATATTGACTGTTCATTTTAGGTCATTCAAAAGTTATATTTCTGGTACTCTAGTGAACAAAATGAAAGATGTGCCGACACACTTAATGTGACAACTGAGGTTTCATCCACAAATAAAGAAAAAGCAACAATGGAAGTAAATTGTAAAAACAAATAGCTATTGGTATTGGATCAGAGGTAGAAGATTAAGGTGGCAGGACGATTTATGTGTTTGGATCCATTGTTTTTTTAATGCTCATCTCCTTTACAGATAAGCAGGTATCAAGAGAGTGTGTATGACACCTTCAACAGAAGAACTTATACTATACAGCTTAAGATGCAGATTATAAAACACGACATTTAGGTTACATCAAGTCATGTGAGTGTTTTTGGTTAAAAAGTAACTTGAGAGAAACATCCTGCAAAACGTTACCATACAACTTATTTGATACAATATACAATTTCAATCTGAACATGATATATTGAGAAGGCATATATAGATACATACTCATTCCGTTCCACATAGCATGATATACTGTCCCATATGAACCTGTAAAACACAAAAAAAATCACAGTAAAAAAAATAGAAAAAAAATTCATGAGCAAACTTACCATGCTACTTCCAAAGAACACGTATTCTCAAACCTACACACACAAAAAGAAAATCAGCATGAGAGAATTGAGAAAAAAAGGCTAAGGAAAAGATAAATATATAAGGAAAATATATGTATAAAAAATTTTAAAAAAGATATATATTTAAGGAAAATATATGTATAAAAAATTTTAAAAAAGATAATTACTTAATATAATTTTTGTAGATAAATTGTATTTAGTATAGGATTCCAATATAATTATAGCCATTTATAAATTATAACATGCAACATAATTATCAAAATAACTTGTCGCCTAAGTGGTAAACACACAAGTTATTAATGCTACTCTTACAAACAACCCAAGTTCAAATCTTACCATTGTCATTTTTTATAAAAATCAATTTCACAAAAAAAATATTAAAAATTTATATCATTTATACATTAAATCCGAAAATTATATACTATTGCTTAGGTGGATTAATAAATTGCTTAGCTGGACCAAAAATGCTTATGTGACATGAAAAATAATTCTTGGGCATTGAGGTGGCATTAATGTCAAATGCCTCTTGTTTTATATATATATATATATATATATATATATATATATATATATATATATATATATATATATATATATATATATATATATATATATATATATATATATATATATATATATATATATATATATATATATATATATATATATATATATATATATATATATATATGCTCATTAAAATAACAAGGAATCATAAAGAAGATGAGGTAAGCTTTACCGAGAAGAAAAGAGATGAAAACGAGGGTCGTGATGGAGTCTTTATACGAGTACAACCCGTATTAACCAAGCACGAACCATAATAAATCGTTATCTTTGAAAACCCTAAACATCCTAAATCTAAAAATTAGATTTGGAGCGCTTGAGTGAGTTTGGACGTGATTGTCATGCACCGACGTGGTCACAAGACACCGATCTATCATTTGGGATAGGTGGTGTAAGTAGAAGAGGTCGCCGAAAAGTTGGCCGGAAAATATGACGGCGCCGGAACCCTAATTTGGGTGGCCGGATTTTAGAGAGAGAGAGAGAGAGAAATATTTGTATGTGTGTGTTTTGTAGAGAGAGAGTGAAAGTAAGGAAATGGGAGAATTGTGAGTGGTTGGGGGTATTTATACCCCTGGAGGGACCTAAGGTGTACTAGTGAAACCATAAGGGCTAAAATGAAACATTTAAAAAGGACCCTAGATGTAACTTCGTAAAAATTTTGTTATATTAGGTTCGGGGCTCGTTTTGACTTGTAAACGAGGGATTCGTGACTCGAAAATTACACCATTGTTTTTAAAATATTAATTCCAATAAAAACGATATAAAATACGACTCGTATCTCAAATTAAATCAAACGATCGCTCTAATCGACGTTCTCCAATTACGACTCATCGAGGAATTTACGAGTTGTCACAGCCTCACCTCCTTAAAAGGAATCGCGTCCTCGCGATTCAATTCCCGTTATCCGTTAAGTCTAGAAGGGGTGAATACAAAAGCACGAAGGCTTATCTTCACGTTCCCAACGTGAAACAAGGATCTTACTTCGAGTTCCTATGAACTTCGAAGACAAAGAGGCAACTTTACTAAAGTTGCCAGGTTTCATCATCTATGGTTTTGATAGGTCAACGAAGCTTAAACGTCCAAGGATTAGGATTTCCTAAAGGGATAACGATTTCCTCATCGGCGAGTCATTTCTTCCTATTACACAAGAAATGTTTGGAACTCTCTCCTGAGTCTCGATGGTAGCTTAAGGCTCTGAGCTACTGGTCTTAATCTAGCAAGAATTCTCCAAAAGATTGATATAGCGGGGATTAAGTTTTCGCGTTTACTACTCGCTTCACATAATTTCATTGTGGATCCGAAAGCTTAATTCTAGGTTACCTCGGAGGGTTCAAGAGATTCACGTTGTCTTTGTCTCCAAATGGCTTATGAGTAACTCACATATCCATCTTAACTTAGAGCGGTTTTCTTGGTATCATTTCGAATAGGTTCAGGGTTGCTAAGTTGGGGTATTTCCATTTCTTCCCAATCATCTGAATTTACTCTTACATCCATAGAGGATCTTTTACGGTGCCTTTGGGGTACTATAGTGATAGGTATGGTTATAGGAGATGTTGACCAAGGGAAAGTGTCCATCCCAACCATTGCCAAACTTGATAGGTACGCTATGTGTTCTACTAGGGTTCGAATGGTTCTTCTACTTCAGCCCTTAGTTTGGAGGTGATACACTATAAGCATATCCAGATCTATTCTCTCGGCTTTAGGAGGTGATAGATGAAAATGGGTGTGTGGCGATTGCCATAATCCGAAAAATATAGAAATTAACATTTCCTAAGGCACACGGTTTCCTTTACGTGTGAAGAAGTCCATTTGTGTAACTTAGGTTTTCCGATCGCGCTTCTTCCTTTAAGAGTATCGAAATGAGTTGAAGGTTGAGGAAGGAGAATCAGATGTATCCTAACATGGTGAATCTTAGGTAGATGAAGTGGATCAAGGGGGATTCCCTTTTTAATCGAAGTTCCATAGTGGGAAGAAGGTAAGGAGCTAAAGTTCGGAGTGAGGTCTAGCTTATTGGAGCGAGTCATTTTACCGGAGGGAAAGGATTGAGTACCCTCTCACCTCCTTAAAAGAAGATAGCGGGGTCCTCTAGTGTTGTTATAACTATACGAGGAGAGACAAGCAATGTCGTCCATACTTTCCATTTTACTAATTAGCGGGAGGTGAATAGGTTGGTAAGACTACTAACAACCACTTAGGTAAAGGCGGGAATCTACTTCAAGGTTTCGTCTATGGTGTAGCTTATCGTTTGGTGAGAGGTTGTGACAACTCGTACTTTCGTGTCATTTCTCAAAACAATTCATGCTTCACAATTTCATCATTTATCGTAAACTAGGTTTACGAGTTCAAATTCGCGTAACCTTAAAGGTTTAGTCATGAATTCATGATCATATCATCACGGACATTTCATATAGACTAAGTTTAGTCTACATATCATTAGCATCATTTTCATCATGTTAGTTCATTCATGATTTTGCATTTCACATTAAACGCGTAAATTTCATATTAAATAAACGTTATCGCGTAAGTTATTATTTTGAACATATAATCCAATACTTCCAAAACTATCCCGACATATTTTTATACTTACATTTAGTTTATAAAATAATATTATGAGTTTACTCGTGTTTTAAATTTATTTGGTATATAAATTGTTAAATTTATATTATTACGACTCTTTTCTTAAAAACTACACGATAATTATTAGTTCACTCAAATTTTGCAAGAAATGTATTTTTACAATTTTATGATCTCAATATACTTTACTTTGATCCATTAAAATTTATTTTTAGCTAACTCTACCTTAAATACTCAAATGATTATACAAGTTACAACTTATACTTATTTAACTTACACATTTTACTTACACATTTATATATAAAAAAAAAAAATATTTTACAAATACATACCCCTTGGCCGACCAAGGGGGTGATACATTAATTAGTTGGTGGATTTTTTCTTACATATTGAGATCTATACTCAACCTTACTTTCACTCAATTCATTCACAATAATTCAAAGTTAGTCAAGTTTTCTCTCTTGTTTGTCTCTCTCAAAACCGGTCACACCTAAGGAGGAAGAAGAATCATCAAAATTTTCCAAATCAAGTTTTAAACAATCTAGTATACACTCTTGTTTAGGTTTTGAAATAAAAACCTAGGGTGTTTAAGTTTAATCCCTTGTTCTAGTCACCTCATCAAGTAAACTAGTAAGCATATCATCTTCATTTTTCATCTTTCATTATCATTTCATATTTATCTCATCATTTTTGAGCAAAGCATGCAAGACTTATGGAGGTTTATACCATTTTTACATTGTTTTAAGAGTTATACATATATAAGTCATCCTATAATTTATCCCTTGTAATATATCACTCTTGGTGATGTCTAGGAACCCATGACACCCTAAGAAGGTGTATGGTAGGATTAGAATAGCTTCGGAGTTGTTTTGAAGGGATTGGAATAGGTTTAGCACGAGAAAAACTCATTTCGACAAGTCTTAAAAAGGGTCTGATCTTATTTCTAAATTCTGGAAAATCCGACAGTAGACATAAATTTTTGGCCTAGATATTTAGAAAATATACTTTAAAACGAAACCGTGGCGCTTGAACGGATTAAAACGGAGCTATAACGAAGAAGTTATGAATTTTTCAAGTTTGACGACGAAATATATATATATCCCGAAATTTCAGCATGTTAATTTTGTTTTGTACGAGTCAAAAATGAGTCTTAAGCGTTATAAATTATTTCGACTTATCAAAAATATATTAGTATACTTTGATACGAAGCTAAGGACGATAATACGTGAAAACGGATTTGTAGAACTTAAACTATACACGCTTACTCAAAATTTCCGTAACTTTATTATTTAAGAAAACTATATTATTTTTATTAGACAAGTGTTACGGTAAACAAGTGACCATATTGAAGGCTATTTTTAACGTTGACGTAGAACTTTTGTAAAGAGATGTCTTCTAATAAAAGTGAGATCACCAAGCATATTTTCCAAAATGACCAACCGTTTGTATAGCGGAGTTGTAATGAATTAACTACGGTTGCTTAAACTTTGCCGAAATTCACTTTTAAACTACATTTTGGACAAAATCACCATACTTAACCTATATTTTCTCTATGAACGAGACCTCTAGGATAAAAACTTAAATGCCAAAACTTTGAGATTATGATACAAGCTTTCCAAAACCGTTGAGTTCGTTTCCTAACGCTCGACGTACACCATTTTACGACTAGCTTTTCGAGGCCATTTTAGTCACTTTCATGAAATTTCCAACGACATTATTTTACTGACGAAAAGTTATAATTTCACAATAAATCATTAAGAAACTATTGTAGGATGACATTTTGACGTAAATACTTGCAAAGTAATTTAAGAATGGTCAAGACGTCAAAAGAGTATTTTTCGACGAAGAGTATTATTTTCAAAACTCACAAGTGGTATAAATAACATACTAATTGCATGCATAACATTACATCATAACTCATTACGTATCATATCATTCATAATAGGTCAAGGTTAAAGAATCACGCTACATTTCGATGTACTCACTCTTGTCATCGTACCAATTCATCAAGTGAGTTTTCATAGCCCCGTCGTACATGTTTATAATTATTTTCAAACCTACGGGGGAGAATACATTGCACATCATTTTTATTACGATACCAAGTATATCAAATTCATTTACATTGCTTAAGTTACCACATGCCAATTGAATGTCCCCATTATTTTACATGAACCGTTAATCTTAGAAGCGAGGGTGAGTGGATAGATCTATCGAGGGTGACTCCTCCATCCGGGTTGGTGAATCCCAACTAGTCATACGGATGCATTTCATTTAATAACATTATTGAGTTGTTTGGCAAACACTGTTGGGCGAACATCATGAACAGTCTAGTTTCGTGTCATGGACTTATAGCAATTGTAACATTTTTATGTGGCATGATTGTCATACATGGTCTATACTTGCGTAGTCGTATAAAACATTTTCATAAACCTATGATTTCTCACCAACATTATTGTTGACCGCTTTAGCAATGTATTTTCGTGTAACTAAGACATACTCATCATGGCATGGTTAAGGAACCCTTTTGAGTCGCAAGGCCGACTTATCTCATTGTATATTATGGCATTTTCTTTCAAAACATCGTTTGGACTTGTAATATACTTATATTTCCGCAAACTTTATCAACTTTTGGGACCTATTTTGTAACTCAATGCTTTAATTAAATATCAAACGATGTGTTTTAAACGACACTTTAGGTCGCTCAATATAACTGTGATTGTGATGCTATGACAACAATCCCGTGAATTCCATTCCGCCGCAAAATGTAATTTGGGGTGTGATGATTGGCATCGAGCTTCATTATAGAGAACTAGGTTGCATCATTGACCCTAGACTATAGCTACATTATCATAGCATCTCATCATTTCATCATAAGTGCATATTCACTTTTCATGCGGATTCATATACACTTTATTCGAGTTATTTACTTTCATTTCACATCGGTTGTCACAGAGATGTCTTCAGATTCACATCCCATTACTATATCATCGGACACTAACATGGAAGATGTCTCAGCTGACCCTAACATGGACGATGCCTTATCGCATACCACCGAAGTCTTATCTTCGATTGGCTCTACTTCAGCCCTACCACTTATAGTGACTGACACGGAGACTGAACCCTTTGAGGAGGGTGAAGTCGCACCTACCCCACATGTTAGCCCTGCTCATGACCCGATACACCCACCATCACCACTACTATCATCATCATCATCCTCATCGTATTATCTTAGGGATCCTATGCCTACATCAGACTTGCCGCTCAAAAAGCGTGCTCGTTTTGACATCCCTACACCACCCTCTACAGAGCCCGAACCACCTGTTAGGTTCGAGATAGGCGAGAGCTCTAAGGCTGCTGCTGCTAGACAGCCTTCCACTGAGGCGTTAGGGGCTCGTATAGATAGCCAGCAGGTTCAGATAGATAGGATGTCGCGACAGTTGGAGGAACTGTCATTAGATAGAGTTGAGGCCATTGAGGAGGAGGTTGAGGGCCTCGTGATAGGTAGGATTTCGATTGATTTGGCACACCAGGGTTTAGAGACTAGGCAGTTAGAGAACAGGGAGCATATTGCTGAGTTGAGGCAGGAGATGCCTGAGTTATACGACAGAGCCGAGATGGCACAGGACGAGTTACAGCGTCAGGCACAGGAGTTGTCACTAGCTCGTGAGAGTATAGTTACCTTACAGGGTCAGATTGGAGAGTTGAGGAGTTTGGTTGCTAGCTTGACTACTCAGGTTCGAGATCTACAGGATCGAGCCGTGAGCACCGTGAGGTGCCTAGTGTAGACTTTTATCATGTATAGTTTTGACTACTATTATCCTAGTCACGAGGTGTGTGACGTAGTTTAAAGAACTTGTTGTCTTTTGGTTGTTGTACAAACAAATGTATCAAGTATTGACTCTACTATGTAGGAATGGTTTTATTATCTATGATATCGGTCCATGTAGGCCGAAATTTTCATGTATATTATCCACGTGTGTTGTGATTATATTTGTGATATTTCGTGATTGTTCCGTTGTGATTCCATTTACTTTATGCATGTTGTGGTTGTGGATATATATGTGTGATGGTTGTTTCTACTTACGAGTTCTCATGATTGTTTCATCTTGTGATTTTGAAGAGTAATGGCGCCAAAGAAAGCCACACCTGAAATGACTCAAGCGGCTATTCAAAAGTTGGTGAGGGATAGCATAGCCGATGCTCTAAGGATTGAAAGGGAAACGGTGGCTGCTGCTGCTGCTGAGGCCGCTGCACGCCAAGCCGCTAGAATTGCGAGGGAAGCCGAAGCCGCTAGGCTTGTCTTCTGCAGCAAATGCAGGAGGGTCCGGAGTTAAAAGTCGTTCGTATAAGGATTTCAAAAGTGGAGATCCCACGAAGTTTAGAGGTACCGAAGGAGCCACCGCCATGGTTAGATGGTTCGAGAAATTGAGTCCGTGTTTTGTTATGTAATTGCCCGGATGACAGCAAGGTCAAGTTTGCTACGAGTACACTACTTGATGGAGCATTGTCGTGGTGGAACTCTTATGCTCAACCGATGGGAATGGAAAATGCTTTCAAGCTCACTTGGGAGCAATTCAAAGGTTTGGTAACAAAGAAGTTTTGTCCTCGTACGGAGGTGAAAAAGTTGGAGACCGAATTCTATGAGTTGGTAACTATTGGGTATGATATTGACACTTACATTCGGAGATTCCAAGAATTGGCCGCGTTATGCCCGTCTATGGTTTCGGATAACGAGAAGTTACTAGAGGCTTTCATCGGGGGACTTCCCGAGGTTATTCAAGGAGATGTGACTTCTTTTGATCCACAAACAATTGAGGAATCTATTAGAGTGACTCAGAAGCTCATGGCACAAGTAGTGAAGAGAAGGAATATCAGCAACACCAACCGAAACAACAATAACAACTACACCAACAACCGCTCCAATTACAACAATAACCGAACCAACTACAACAATAACAATAGCAACAACAACAAACGGAAGTGGGACGAAAACAGAGGTAGAAATGCTACTCAACAACCACCCAAGAGACAAGAGGTTGCAAAGGCTTATGCTGCAGGCCCGAAAGAAGGAAAAGGGTATTCGGGGGTTTTGCCTAAGTGTGATAGGTGTTTGAGTCATCACAAACCTGGTCGTTGTCCTGATCCATGTGAGAATTGTAAGAAAGTTGGTCATCGAACTAGGGATTGCAAGTCGCCAACTATGGGGGAAAATCAGAAACAACAAGTAACATGTTTTGGTTGCGGAGAACGGGGACACTACAAGTCCGAATGTAAAAGGAAGGAACCAAGGAAATCGTAATCAAGGTGGAATGGCGCAAGGAAGAGCCTACGTCATGGGAGGCGGAGAAGCTAGGAGGACCCGAATGTTATCACGGTGCGTTCCTTATCAATAATCGTTACGCATCGCTTTATTTGATTCGGGAGCCGATAAAAGTTTTGTGTCCACTACATTTGCACCTTTACTCAATATCAAACCAACCACCTTAGACATATCATACAACGTTGAATTAGCTAATGGTAACTTAGTTAGCACCAACACCATTGTCCGTGGTTGCACATTCAATTTTCTAAATCATCCTTCAATATAGACCTTATGCCCGTAGAACTTGGTAGTTTCGACGTCATCATCGGCATGGATTGGTTATCCAAACATCGTGCAAGAATCATTTGTGATGAAAAGTTGTTCATC
Organism: Chrysanthemum lavandulifolium; assembly: GCA_022545495.1. Taxonomy (NCBI): domain Eukaryota; kingdom Viridiplantae; phylum Streptophyta; class Magnoliopsida; order Asterales; family Asteraceae; genus Chrysanthemum; species Chrysanthemum lavandulifolium. The sequence continues at coordinate 65,665,608 of CM040246.1, forward strand.
TTCCTTACAACGGCGAAACTTTGATTATTCGTGGGGAACGGTGGAACTAGACTCGATATCATATCATGCATCAAAACGGAGAAGTACATAAAGAAAGGTTGTTTTGCTTTCTTAGCCCATATAACCGAGAAGAAGTCGGAGGAGAAGCGACTTGAGGATGTACCAATTGTCCGAGAATTTTCTCAAGTCTTTCCCAAGACTTACCAGACTTCCACCGCACGTCAAGTAGAATTTCATATTGACTTAGTGCCCGGAGCGCACCAATTCGCGAGCACCATACCGCCTAGCACCATCCGAAATGCAAGAGTTGTCTAATCAATTGCAAGAACTTCTAGACAAAGGATTCATTAGGCCGAGTTCCTCGCCTTGGGAGCACCGGTCTTGTTTGTGAAGAAGAAAGATGGATCCTTCGAATGTGTATAGATTATAGAGAGTCGAACAAGTTAACGGTGAAGAATCGTTACCACTCCCGTGATCGACGACTTGTTCGATCAGTTGCAAGGTTCTAGTATCTACTCCAAGATTGATCTCAGGTCGGGTTACCATCAACTTAGAGTTCGGGAGGAGGATATCCCGAAAACAGCGTTTAGAACACGTTACGGTCATTACGAGTTTCAAGTGATGCCGTTCGGATTGACTAATGCACCTGCGGTATTCATGGATCTCATGAATAGAGTATGTAAACCGTATTTGGACAAGTTTGTTATAGTGTTCATCGACGACATATTGATTTACTCAAAGAGCAAAGAAGAGCACGAAGAGCATTTAAGGACGATTTTAGGACTACTCAAGAATGAGAAGTTGTATGCCAAATTTTCGAAGTGTGATTTTTGGAATCACAAAGTGCAATTTCTTGGTCACGTCATTGATAGTCAAGGATTACAAGTTGATCCCGCAAAGATTGAAGCCGTAAAAGATTGGGCTACTCCAACAAATCCTACAGAAATCCGACAATTTCTAGGACTAGCCGGGTATTACCGAAGGTTCATCGAAGGTTTTTCAAAGATAGCTAAAGCTTTGACCAAGTTGACACAGAAAAACAAGAAGTACGAATGGGGAAAGAAACAAGAAGCTGCTTTTCAGTTATTGAAGCAAAAGCTTTGTAGTGCGCCAATTTTGGCACTACCCAAAGGAATTGAGAACTTCGTTGTATACTGCGATGCTTCACATAAAGGGCTTGGGGCTGTTTTAATGCAAAACGAGAAGGTGATAGCGTATGCTTCTCGACAACTTAAGGTTCATGAGAAGAATTACACCACTCATGATCTCGAGTTAGGGGCCGTAGTTTTTGCACTCAAGATTTGGAGACACTACCTCTACGGTACAAAGTGCATAGTGTTTACGGACCACAAAAGTTTACAATATGTTCTTGATCAGAAGGAGCTTAATATGAGGCAACGTCGCTGGTTGGAGTTACTCAGCGACTATGATTGTGAAATCAAGTATCACCCGGGAAAAGCCAATGTTGTGGCTGATGCTCTTAGCCGGAAAGAGAGGCCCAAACCTTTAAGAGTTCGATCATTAGGAATGACGATTAATTCACCTTTACCATCGAAAATCCACGAAGCACAGATCGAGGCACTTAAGGAGGAAAACCGACCAAGTGAAAAGCTTTATGGTATGCCCGAAATGCAAATGGTTTTGTAAAGAGAGCGATGGAGTATTATGTTTCAAGGATAGAATGTGGGTACCATTGTATGGCGGGATACGAGAATTGATTATGCATGAGTCGCATAAGTCAAAGTATTCTATTCACCCGTGATCCGATAAGATGTATCGGGATCTCAAGAAACTTTATTGGTGGCGAACATGAAAGCGTAAATTGCCACGTCGTTAGCAAGTGCCTTACCGCTCTAAGGTAAAAGTCGAATATCGAAACCTTCGTGATTACTCCAACAACCGAAATTCCTCAATGGAAATGGGAACGATTACAATGGACTTTGTTACGAAACTTCCCAAGACATCGGAGGTTACGACGCTATATGGGTAATTGTTGATCGCCTTACCAAATCAGCCCATTTCATACCAATTAGAGAGACTTATTCCATGGAACAACTCACTAGACTTTATGTCAAGGAAATAGTCTCGAGGCACGGTGCACCAATTTCTATCATTTCCGACGAGATAGTCGATTCACTTCAAACTTCGGAAATCATTGCAAGATTCATTTGGAACCAGATTAGAGATGAGCACAAAGATATCACCCACAAACCGATGGTCAAAGTGAAAGGACAATTCAAACGTTAGAAGATATCTTTGAGGGCATGTGTAATTGATTTTGGAAATGGTTGGGCTAACCATTTGCCATTGATAGAATTCTCGTACAACAATAGTTATCACACCAAGATAAAATGGCACCATTCGAGGCACTCTATGGTCGAAAGTGCCGATCACCGCTTGTTGGGCCGAGGTTGGAGACGCACAACTCATCGGGTCCGTAAATGGTACGGAAACAACAAAAAGATAGTTCAAATTCGAGATAGACTCGTAATCGCGAAGTCGGCGTAAAAGTTACGCAGATGTTAGACGCAAATCATTAGAATTTCAAGTGGGCGACAAAGTTATGTTGAAAGTATCGCCTTGGAAAGGCGTGGTACGATTTGGAAAACGCGGAAGTTGAACCCGAGGTACATTGGACCATTCAAGATTTTGAGCGAGTCGGTCCGTAGCTTATCGACTTGATCTTCCGTCGAACTTAGTCATGTACACAACACGCTTCACGCTTTCAAACTCAAGAAATGTCTTTCGGATGAATCACTCGTTATTCCATTGGAAGAAATTCAACTCGACGATAAACTCAATTTTGTGGAGGAACTGCGAAATCATGGACCGCGAGGTCAAGCGGTTGAAACAAAGTCGTATTCCTATCGTGAAGGTTCACTGGAATTCTCGAAGAGGTCCCGAGTTTACTTGGGAACGGAAGACCGGATGCGCCTCAAATATCCTCATCTTTTCACCGACAACACCATAGGACCTAATAAGGACTGAATTCGTGGACCAATTCCTTTTTGATGGGCGAATGTGACAACTCGTACTTTCGTGTCATTTCTCAAAACAATTCATGCTTCACAATTTCATCATTTATCGTAAACTAGGTTTACGAGTTCAAATTCGCGTAACCTTAAAGGTTTAGCTGCGAATTCATGATCATATCATCACGGACATTTCATATAGACTAAGTTTAGTCTACATATCATTAGCATCATTTTCATCATGTTAGTTCATTCATGATTTTGCATTTCACCTTAAACGCGTAAATTTCATATTAAATAAACGTTATCGCGTAAGTTATTATTTTGAACATTTAATCCGATACTTCCAAAAATTATCCCGACATATTTTTATACTTACATTTAGTTTATAAAATAATATTATGAGTTTACCTAGTGTTTTAAATTTATTTGGTATATAAATTGTTAAATTTATATTATTACGACTCTTTTCTTAAAAACTACACGATAATTATTAGTTCACTCAAATTTTGCAAGAAATGTATTTTTACAATTTTATGATCTCAATATACTTTACTTTGATCCATTAAAATTTATTTTTAGCTAACTCTACCTTAAATACTCAAATGATTATACAAGTTACAAGTTATCCTTACTTAACTACATTTTACTTACACATTTATATATACAAAAAAAAATATATATATGTATTTTACAATACATACCCCTTGGCCGACCAAGGGGTGATACATTAATTAGTTGGTGGATTTTTTACTTACATATTGAGATCTATACTCAACCTTACTTTCACTCAATTCATTCACAATAATTCAAAGTTAGTCAAGTTTCTCTCTCTTGTTTGTCTCTCTCAAAACCGGTCACACCTAAGGAGGAAGAAGAATCATCAAAATTTTCCAAATCAAGTTTTAAACAATCTAGTATACACTCTTGTTTAGGTTTTGAAATAAAACCTAGGGTGTTTAAGTTAAATCCCTTGTTCTAGTCACCTCATCAAGTAAACTAGTAAGCATATCATCTTCATTTTCATCTTTCATTATCATTTCATATTTATTTCATCATATTTGAGCAAAGCATGCAAGACTTATGGATGTTTATACCATTTTTACATTGTTTTAAGAGTTATACATATATAAGTCATCCTATAATTATCCCTTGTAATATATCACTCTTGGTGATGTCTAGGAACCCATGACACCCTAAGAAGGTGTATGGTAGGATTAGAATAGCTTCGAGTTGTTTTGAAGGGATTGGAATAGGTTTAGCACGAGAAAACTCATTTCGACAAGTCTTAAAAGGGTCTGATCTTATTTCTAAAATCTGGAAAATCCGACAGTAGACATAAATTTTGGCCTAGATATTTAGAAAATATACTTTAAAACGAAACCGTGGCCGCTTGAACGGATTAAAAGGAGCTATAACGAAGAAGTTATGAATTTTTCAAGTTTGACGATTTAAATATATATATCCCGAAATTTCAGCATGTTAATTTTAGTTTGTACGAGTCAAAATGAGTCTTAAGCGTTATAAATTATTTCGACTTATCAAAAATATATTAGTATACTTTGATACGAAGCTAAGGACGATAATACGTAGAAAACGGATTTGTAGAACTTAAACTATACACGCTTTACACAAAATTTCCGTAACTTTATTATTTAAGAAAACTATATTATTTTTATTAGACAAGTGTTACGGTAAACAAGTGACCATATTGAAGGCTATTTTAACGTTGACGTAGAACTTTTGTAAAGAGATGTCTTCTAATAAAAGTGAGATCACCAAGCATATTTTCCAAAATGACCAACCGCTTGTATAGCGGAGTTGTAATGAATTAACTACGGTTGCTTAAACTTTGCCGAAATTCACTTTTAAACTACATTTTGGACAAAATCACCATACTTAACCTATATTTTCTCTATGAACGAGACCTCTAGGATAAAAACTTAAATGCCAAAACTTTGAGATTATGATACAAGCTTTCCAAAACCGTTGAGTTCGTTTCCTAACGTTCGACGTACACCATTTTACGACTAGCTTTTCGAGGCCATTTTAGTCACTTTCATGAAATTTCCAACGACATTATTTTACGACGAAAAGTTATAAATTCACAATAAATCATTAAGAATCTATTGTAGGATGACATTTTGACGTAAATACTTGCAAAGTAATTTAAGAATGGTCAAGACGTCAAAAGAGTATTTTTCGACGAAGAGTATTATTTTCAAAACTCACAAGTGGTATAAATAACATACGAATTGCATGCATAACATTACATCATAACTCATTACGTATCATATCATTCATAATAGGTCAAGGTTAAAGTATCACGCTACATTTCAAGTGTACTCACTCTTGTCATCGCACTAATTCATCAAGTGAGTTTTCATAGCCCCGTCGTACATGTTTATAATTATTTTCAAACCTACGGGGGAGAATACATTGCACATCATTTTTATTACGATACCAAGTATATCAAATTCATTTACATTGCTTAAGTTACCACATGCCAATTGAATGTCCCCATTATATTACATGAACCGTTAATCTTAGAAGCGAGGGTGAGTGGATAGATCTATCGAGGGTGACTCCTCCATCCGGGTTGGTGAATCCCAACTAGTCATACGGATGCATTTCATTTAATAACATTATTGAGTTGTTTGGCAAACACTCTGTTGGGGCGAACATCATGAACAGTCTAGTTTCGGTGTCATGGACTTATAGCAATTGTAACATTTTTATGTGGCATGATTGTCATACATGGTCTATACTTGCGTAGTTGTATAAAACATTTTCATAAACCTATGATTTCTCACCAACATTATTGTTGACCGCTTTAGCAATGTATTTTCGTGTAACTAAGACATACTCATCATGGCATGGTTAAGGAACCCTTTTGAGTCGCGGCATCGACTTATCTCATTGTATATTATGGCATTTTCTTTCAAAACATCGTTTGGACTTGTAATATACTTATATTTCCGCAAACTTTATCAACTTTTGGGACCTATTTTGTAACTCAAATGCTTTAATTAAATATCAAACGATGTGTTTTAAATGACACTTTAGGTCGCTCAATATAACTGTGATTGTGGTGCTATGACAATCAATCCCGTGAATTCCATTCCGCACAAAACAAGTAATTTGGGGTGTGACAAATTACTACTAAAACGATGTGGAATGATAATTCCAACAAGATTACTATCGAAATACGGTGGAATGATAATTCCAATACGGTTACTATCGCAACGCGACCGGATGACGTTTCGAAATCGAATACCGACTACAGGTCGAAAGATGATTTTAACAAAGTTATCAACGAAACGGAGCCGAATAATAATTCGAGGCCAAACGATGACTCGAAGTCAAATGACGAGTTAAAACTCGGAACGAGACCAAAATTACCAAATCAAAAACCCAAGGACCAGAATCCAAAACCGAATCCAAAATAGTCAAGACCAAATCTAAAAATAGCCCAAAATAATTTCAAATGCTCGAATAAGATCAACGAGGCTTATGTCGAAAAACAATTCGATGAAAATAAAGGCTAATCGGGTCTCACCCGAATTATGGCGAACTACGCTCAAGTGCTACAACCAAGAATTTCACATAAGCGGAGACGATAGTGATGCCGTAGTGTTACGATTCTAGAGGTGTTACGATGCGATGTGTCGTGTGTGAGTGCGGGCTTCGTGATTTTTAGTGAGTGTGAGTGTGCGAGTCCACCTAAAGTTTATCGTTCTTAAAACCAATCTCAAATCCGAACACAATTTTGTTATAACAATTCACGATTTGTAAAATTCACCTACGAGATGACATAGGTGATCGGTCCATGTCCCGCTATCTACGGGTGAATATAGGTGATCGATCTATATTCAATTGAGGTTCGATAAATTTTTATTAAGCAAGGCACAACCAATTATTATAACCAATACTCAATATATATATTCCCAACTTCAATGTTATATGCCAAAAATGTATTCATTTTCTTATCTCAGAAATATCTCATTGCTCCATTTAGTTATTCGCGTTAGGTATCATCGCGTGTGTGTGTGTGTGTGGTATCAACTCGACAAACACCATGAATGCACTCAAATAACCACAATGTGACTCATAATGACACAATGAGAAGTCTAAATGATAAACTTTATAGTTTAATAAGTTTCGGAATAAATAGTTAGACCTTATCGAATTCGTCAACTCGATAAACTCAACCATTTGTTCATGTCGCTTATTATCCCAAAACCAAACACATTCTAACGAGTCATAAGGATAATTCACCCATTAATAACGCTATCCTACGTAGATAGCAGGCGCCTATTAGGTTCGTCAGCATAATAAGTCCGTTATCCACGTTGATCGATGCTATTAATGTTAGGTCATCCGTAACCCACGCACAACACATAAATGACATTAAATATTCATAAATGACACCCTTCGATAAACGTGCCCTCGAAAAATTTAATGACTCATTTATTACAAAACATTTCTATTTTTAAATGTTGGTTCCCTCTTTAAAATGTCGAATAAAAGGCGAGCCTTGTTATCGAATTCTTAGTAAAAAACCATTTATCATCTATGTTAGGAATTATAAATTCCAGGTATTGAAGAGTCGGTCACCTCAAGTATATGTAATCGTTAGAAAGCTCGTAGTCGTAGTTATTTTAAGCTAAGTAGTATTTAGTTAAGTAACACTGTGGAGGACGGACGGGTCTTTACCCACTGTATGCCTGATCCACAACCCGTTGTGTGGCGTTTTATGTAAGACTATAAATACTCTCTACCTCCCAAGGTAGAGAGTTGGAGCTCATAATAAGAATTTTCTTTCTCTCACTAAAGTTCCCTAAACCTCTAACTTTCTCTCTCTAGAATTCCACTTATACGCCAACTTTGTGTTATGGTTTGATGTGTATGTGAAAACCAATATCTGACAATTGGTATCAAGAGCCATGGTTAGATCATATCTTGCACATCTTTGGATTTCTAGTGGTTTTTAGGTGGTTTTTGAGTTTGAAAAATCTAGTGGTTTGTGCATCATTTGGTTGATTTCTTGTGTTAAAGCTTGGATTTTGTTAGTATTTTTGTTTAGAATCATCACAAGTGTTTAGGTTTTCATTTGGTAGCTTGAATCATCTTGGTTGGGTTGTTTTGGATTGAAAAGTGATGTTTGTGAAGTTTTCTTGCTAGCGACTTGACCCACGTATTACTTTTCTTGCTAGCGACTTGCTTTACATTTTTGTAGCGAGTTGCAGTTTGTGGGTTAGCGACTTAGACTTAGCGACTAACAAGACAAGTAGTGGATTCTCCACTACGGTAGCGACTTGGTGTTAGCGACTTGGTAAGTAGCGAGTTGCTATTTAGCGACTTGATTCTTTAGCGACTTGTATCTTAGCGAATTGCTGCCAAAATTTTGCTAGCGACTAGAGGCTTAGCGAGTTGCTATTTAGCGACTTGTCTTTTGATTAGGACTTGGGACTTTAGCGACTTGGTGGAATAGCGAATTAGTAGTTAACGACTTGGTGCATAATTTTCTAGCGACTTGGGTGTTTTTTTAGGGTTTTCTCTTGATTTAGTAAAATCCCGTGAAAGAATCTATTTCCCGGTTTAATCATAGAGTTATAAAATCCCGTTTAATTTGTCATCATGTCTACCAACGTTTCTACAATCATCTCCACTTGTCGAGGATGTTCAAGCAAATGGTGCGAGATACTAAATCCACCCATGCTTGATGAATCGACTACGACTCTTGGGCTCAACGAATCGATTGTCTTGCCTTGGAAAGGAAAATGGAGTCAACATTCTTAAATCCATTGATGAAGGACCATATCGGGTTGAGACAACTAGAGACTTAATTGATACAATGAAGATGGAACAATGATCTATGGAATTGATGGACCAAAGACATATGATGAGCTCGATGATAAGGAGAAAAGAGATTTGATGTCGATATCGTGGCTTCTAACATCGTACTTCAAGGTCTTCCAAAAGATATCTACAAGTCGATCAATCACAACACCGCCAAGGCAAGTGGGATAATGTCAAGATGCTTCTCTCGGGTTCGAATTAACTATGGAAGACCGAGAATCACAACTCTATGATGAATTTGAACACTTCAAGATGAAACCGGATGAGAGTGTTTATGAGTACTATGTGAGATTCCACAAGCTTGTTAATGATATGAGGAACATCGAATGACTATGCCTAACATTCACCGAACTCAAAATTTGTGAACAACATGAATCCCGAATGGCACAAGTTTGTCACTCGTGAAGCTCACTAAAGGATTGAAGAATACAAACTATGAGCAATCGTATGCCTTTCTTCTCCAAAATGAGAGACATGCTATGTTTGAAAAATGATTCTTAATCGGTTCAAAACCAACCGGTGAAACAAGCTCATCAAATGATTCAACCGCATTTTACTCAAACATCGGAATCACAACCAAAGCATCACAAGTCATACCCATGGGTAATGGTAATCACAAACTCATTCCCGATCTTATGTTCAAACAAGTCGATGCCGATGCACACGTGGAAACATCATTAATCAATCGGCTCTTCCGATTAGTCAAAACATGAACCCTCTTCCACACACCAACAACAATCTCGTAACCTTCCAACCCACATAATCAAGCCACCGCCGAGATGGGAAGGTTATGGTATAGCCGCTTCAAGAACGACAAGACGAACAAGCAAGAGGTGGAGTGGTAGAGGTTATCTTGCAAATCGAGAATAGAGGAAGGAATGGAAATCGTGGTCAAGCAAAGCCAATCAAATGTTACAATTGTGGAGGTAAGGACACATTGCAAGGAACCGCATATCACCAAACGCCTCGAATGTTGATTACTTGAGAGATAAGATGCCGCTTGTACAAGCTCGGGATAATGGTGCCGCTTTGGATGAAGAGGAGTTGTTGTTTCTTCGAGGGCAATGCCAAGACCTATGATGTAGATGTGGATGAGCACCAATTGTGAGATAGGTCACAATCATCATAATGCCTTTCAAGTCGCCGATTGTGATGCATACGACTGATGTGGATGATGGACCCACCGCACACACAATTTTATGGCTAGCATTTCTCCAATGGTTTCTCCCAAGGTCTCATCTTCACCACAAGCTGGCCCATCCAAAGACAAACTCATCTCGCAGGTATTAAAACTATACGATGATGTCGATGTGCAAAAGATGCATGACAAAGTACAATCAAATGAAACTATTGAATCAAATATTGAAAAATGGATAGTATCAATGTTGTCCCATATGATCAATATGTGAAACAAAGTGAAAGTGAAGTTGTACCAAGTGATGCATCTTCTCGCAATCAATAATGATTATGTTTTGATGAATTCACCGCATGTACCTCGATGATTCAGTAGTTTCTAAACTAAATGCCTATAAAGAACGTGTTGCTATTTATGAACAACGTGCAAAATTTGAGTTGACCACTCGTGAGCGGGAAATGGATGACCAAGTGCGTATAATCATTAGAAAAGTAATTTTAGAAGAAGTATTAAAACAAAAGTTAAATTCCTTGCAAGAAAAGCTTTCTAAACCGCTAAACAAAACAAGAACTTCAAGAAAATGTGAAAATGCTTAAGCAAGAATTTAATGCAAAGGAATCAAAACTCTTGAAAGATTTTTCTAATCAAAACTTTGAAAAATAAACTTGAAAACAAGTTGTACATACAAGGAACACCATTCGATCGCTTCACATGATCACTAAGCATAGAGTTCTAAGCGATAAGCATAGTGTTCCCATTATAGATAAACCCAACCCCGAGTACGGGAAGATTGCAAAAGCAGCTCAAAGTGTAATCTATGATGGCAATGAGATTCTTAAACCTAGACAAAAACCTAGTTGCTTTGAGTGCACAGAGGAAGATAAGAAATTAGATGAAATCACTAGGGAAAATAGGTACAAGAAACTAGATGATCCTAAATGTAAAGAGAAGAAAATAATTATCACACCTCATGACTACAAAAAGGAGAATTGGATCTCATTGAACATGTTTAAGCCTCAAACATTGTTGACTCCCGAACAAGTGTTCTGGAAAATGGACTTAGATAAGCAGAAAGCTGAAAATATTGTTGAAACAAACCCTCCCCTTAGGAAAATGTCTAAAGCAACTGTGTATCCTCCCAATACACCAATGCATCTAGTTCCTAGAACTATTGCTACTAGAAGCAAGACCTTAATCAGTCAATGTGTTATTTTTCAACTATTTGTTGATTTTGAGAAAACTTGTAAGAAAAGGATCACACCCACTGAGATAACTGAAGGGGAAAGGGGTTTTGAACAAACAAAAGAATGCTATTAAACTGAGGTCATGCCTTTCTTTAAATTGCTAAAAGATCATTTTGAAAGTCTTAAAAAGGGAATGAACTTAGACATTAAAGAAATGGAAAAGGAGTTTGATGCAATGATAGTTGAGGTTAGTGACTATGAGCGAGCACTTAAATATAATGAGATTGAGAGGAAGAACTTGCATACATTAAATGAGACTTTTATTACTGAATGTGTTGCTCAAGATATGTTTTTCACTGCTACAAATTGTTCTATTAATGCTTCCCAATTTCATGAACTTTCATTGCCTCGAAAGTCTCCCATGATCGTGTCATTGAACTTGAAAAACTAATTTCAATTAAATGAGAAAATTGAACTAGATGATCACGACAATTTGGTTAAACATTTTCTAAACTAGAAGTTAAGCATTTTAATTTACAACTAAAATATAAACATCTTAAAGAAAATGTCAAAACTTCAAATATCAAGACATCCTCAGATGCTCCAGAGTTTGATGCGGTTTTTCAAATTAACAAACGTGATGAACAGATTCAAGCTCATTGCAACATGATCAGAAAGTTGAAAGCCTAAATCTCTCAATTAAAGGATCAAAAGAACAATATGACAGGCTCCCAAATGCCTCCTCCTTTAGATTCTCAGAATTCTCAAACATTTCATCTTCAAAACTTAGTAAATGCATTACAAAAGGAAAACAAAAGTTTTCTAGAAGAAAATGAAAAGGTTAAACGTCATTTCAATGAGTTATTTGAATCAATAAAGGTCACTCTTAACAAAAATAACGAACAAATAGCTTCATTGCAAAAGGAAATTGAGAATCAAGAGTCGTAAAAGGAAATGCCAATGACCAATGGGGAGAATGGTGTATCAAAGGTTCACTCTTGTAATAAATATGCTTTGTCTCGTGAAATATGTTCCCTCATCTCGTGAATAACAAACTTGCTATTCAAACATATTTCTCATCCCTTAAGGATTGTCTAGAATGTCTACGTGAGATTGTTGAAGAGAATAAATTAGAGAAACCACTGGACAATGCAATTGGGCATGCATGTTTATATGCCAAACGATCTCAAGAAATTCTAGAATGCTTAATCACAATATGCCCAAAGTCCTTAGGTGAGAGAGTTAATCCTTTGATTCCATGTTCGATGCCTAGTGCCAAGTATGATATTCATTCGATGCCCAATGTTTTGAATGTGAACCTTCGTGTGCCTTTAAGTAGTTCAGATTCCAGATCTGTCAATACTAAGAAAGAGAACTCTAGTGTGCCTTCTAGGAGTACAAATCCCAGCACTTCTAGAGTTAAGAAAGTGAACCTTGGTGTGCCTGCATGTAATTCAAATCCCAGAACATCTAAACAGGAGATGCAAAGAGTAGTAAAACCAACTAATGTTCCCATTCCCTCTACAAGAGTAATCAGTGACATTAAAGCAAGCAGGTCAAAGTCTCAAGACAATACAAGGAAGGACACGACCTCGCAAGCTAAGAATGTGCATTGGAAGAGAGTAGAAGACCTACCTAGGAACTTTAAGCTTGAGTTGAATAAAACGAATCGTGTTGATTCTAGTATTAGCCTTAGGCGCACTGTAATTAATTCGAATTCTGATACTATTTGCAAACCTTGTAATGATGTCTGCTTGAATTCTGTTGCTAATCATGAATGTGGTGTGAATGCTTTGTCCAATGCTGTCAAATGCCCAGTTAAACTTGTTAACGCTAATAATCGTGCAAAGAAGGCAAAAAGGAAAAAATGAAAGATTGTTAGAAAATAGTGGAAACCTACAGGAAGAACTTTTATAAAGATAGGTTATTATTGGATACCTTTTGGCCATAAGAATAATCAGTTTTGCTCTCAAACTTCTATGATTATGCCCACTAGAAAATGGATGCCTAATGGTAGAACTATTCCCTTAAGAAGTGAACATACTTTGAATAGGTCAAATACAGACACCAGCATTGCATCTATTCCCAATGAATCCATTGCTTCTACTTCTGATATGGATGTTTCTATCTCTGATGTGGGTGTTCCAACCATTGTTACTAACCAAATGGAACCCATTCTTGCATGGGGATCCCAATTATCCAGTTATCCATTCTTGTCTGTGTTCAACTGCAGATCGTTCAAATCGTTATGTGGTACTGGACTCAGTCGCTCCAAGCATATGATCGGCGATCGATCGCGCTCATGAACTTCGTGAGCAAATTCATCGAGACGCTTAGATTCGGGATTGATCATTTCGGTGCTATTATGGGTTATGGAGATTATGTTGTTGGCAAAAGTGTTATCTCCAGGGTTTACTATGTAGAAGGTCTTGGTCATAACTTGTTCTCTGTTGGTCAATTCTGTGATTGTGATCTAGAAGTAGCCTTTAGAAAACACACATGCTTCGTTAGAGAACTTGATGGTAAGGAGCTTTTAAGAGGCTCACGTGGGTCAAATCTATACACCATCTCTATCGAAGATATGATGAAGTCTTCTCCAATTTGCTTGCTGTCAAAGGCTTCTAAAACTAAGTCATGGTTATGGCATCGCTGTCTCAATCACCGAACTTTGGCACCATCAATGATCTCTCCGTAAAGGACTTAGTTGTAGGTTTACCTAGACTAAAGTATGAAAAGATCATCTTTGTTCAAAGATGCCAATTGGGAAAAGCAAAAGTATACCCATAAACCCAAACCTACAAACTCAATAATGAAGTTCTTCATACCTTTCATATGGATTTATGTGGACCAATTAGAGTGCGAATATCTTTGGGAAGAAATATGTGTTAGTTGTGGTAGATGATTACTCTAGATTCACCTAGGTCAAGTTCTTAAGGACAAAGGATGAAACTCGATATCATCATCAAACTCATCAAACAATGCAGTTCGACTTAACAAAACCGCCGTAATTATCCGAATGCACAATGGTACCGAGTTTGTTAACAAACAACTTAGTGAATTTTATGAAAGCATTGAATCACCATCAAAGAAGTGTTCCACGAACCCCTAAACGAACGGTGTAGTTGAAAGACGAAATCGAACCCTTGTGGAAGCCGCTAGAACAATGCCGATTTACTCAAAAGTTCCAATGTTTCTCCGGGTTGAAGCTATTGCCACTACATGCTACACACAAAATCGCTCCCGATTCACACTGCTCATGGAAAACTCCATATGAACTTGTCCACAACAAAAACCTAATCTCTCTTTCCTTCGTGTGTTTGGTGCATTGTGTTATCCAACTAATGAGGACAAGACTTAGGCAAACTTAGAGCTAAAGGCACATTGGAGTATTTGTAGGGTATGCACCAAACAAAAGGGATACCGAATCTACAACAAAAGAACCGTAAATATCATGGAAACAATTCACGTTACGCTTGATGAGTGACCGGTCAAATGGCTCTGGACAATCCAGCTCGTAACCCGCACTTCAAAACAAATTCCATTGGTTCATCCCTTGTTCCAAACTCTTCTCAAGAAACTCCATATGTACCTCCATCTCAAGATGATTTAAAGAAATTGTTTGATCCTATGTTTGATGAACTTTATGATCCAAATACTAATGAGGTGTCGATTCCTACAATAGAGGTCGCTCATATTCCCCGTGAATGAAGTCAATCCCTCGGTCTCAATATCATTAAGTCAAGAAGCGCTGTTCTTCGATCCTTCGCCTCATCAACAAATCATCATTCTTCAAATGTACATCATGGAAATGTTTCTGGCATCAATGATGAAGTTAATCCCTTTGCTACTCCTGAGGATGCTCCGCTTGAAAACATATTTGCTCCTGAATCTTCATCAGACACATCTTCTTCAGGAGATATCGACTCTGCTACTTCAGTCCCTCAACAACTACCACATGAACACCTCAGAAAATGGACTTACACAAGTATAGCAAAAGATAGTCATTTAACATTTAAAACCAATCACAAATTTAAGTATTCAAAACATTTAATCCAAAAATATAAATATTAGGCCCAAAATATGATTTAATAAAATAGGTCCCCAAAGTTTATCAGAGTCAGAAATGATCCTTGAACCCCGCCTTCTTGCCAAGCTTCCACCGATCACGTATTCCAAGCATCTCTCAAATACCGAAATCATGTTAAAAGGTCACTTACTGTGAGTTCATAGGTTTAAGTTCAACAAAATCATAGTGGACCAGTAGGAGTTGATTTGCTATGCAAGACCTAAGATAGATAAATACCGATCCTACCCGGATCACCAACCATAATCATATCCCACATCCAGGGATTACTCGGGACCAACGACTCTAGTCCAGCACTGTCGTGGCAAAATCTAGAACAATTTCCAACCCCGGACTAGGTCGAGGTAGAAGTCTATTCTTAGCTAGGCAACAGTTATAGAAATTAGGATTGCTACCCTATTCTAAGGCAACAACTACCATACATCTATCTAAACAGTCAAGCATATAAGCAAATCCAAATAGTTTTCACGGTCCAAAAACAGTGGCATGATTCTCACCCCAATATAGTTAAAAATGTAGATAAAAGTGGGGCTATGAAACTCACCTTAGCCACAGCAATGCACGAATAAACACTAGTAGAAGATAACAGGTAATCACGTCACAGCAATGCACTATACACTATTGACACGACTGGCATCTAAAGTTAATCTCCATGCCATCCAGAAGAATGTACAACGAGTACGATAAAGTAGACGTGACGCAACCTAATGCGTATACGATATTCTTAGAATACGGCTCATACGATAAAGAAATCAATAGAAAGTAATGTGTTGTAGTTTTCGTGGTTCATTCATGTCGTTACTTTCAAAAGTGCATTATCGTTCCCAAAAGTTCATAATTAATATTTCAAAAGTTTAGTTTTAACGTTTCGTGTGGTGGTAAGAAACATAGGCGCGACGCACAACTCACGCGAATGAAGAGAAGACGTCGACACAGTCGAGACATACTGACCATTACTCACGCCAAATAGGAAAAGACATCGACCAAATTAAGAAATACCGACAATACTCAAGCTAGTCAAAGACTAGGAAATGATGACAACCATTTATGTACCATAAATAGGTTAATTGATAAGTTTTGGCAATTTACCCAAAAATCCCCAAACGTCATGTCCAATAATAAAAGAAAAGTTTCCATTTATCGCTCGATTAATAAAGGATTCTCAATCGCTCTTCATAATCATACAAGTTTACCCGAAATCATACACGTTCGTTTATTCCCAAACCATTACGACTTTAATAAGCTATTTTATCAAAATAATATTTCCAAACAAGTCTATAAAAGTTAACGTATGTTATAAAACACGAGTTACCATCGTATCTAATAAGGGTTTATAATAGATTAAACCATATCCGTCAATAATATATAGTTATATAATTCATCATTAGCTTAAATGTGAAAACGAAATATTTAGTTTAATCGCAAAAAAAATATATTAAACTCATTTAAACCAAAACGCTTATTAAAGTACAACGTACTAATCAATATAACTTGTTATCAATAGTCATCCCAAGTTTATAAAAGTTAATTTTGAAATTACAAACCATGAGTTATTATCGTAGTAAATAAAGGTTTATAATTAAATAATACCGTATTCGTTAACAATATGTATAGTAATATATTTCATTATCGGTTAAATTGTGAAAACATACTATTTAGGCTTATCGCAAAACGAATATATTAAACTCATTCCCGAGTCTAACATATTATGTTTGGTTTATTCAAATTAGTTTATAAAGTATATCTTACGCCCAAATAACTTGCATGTCAATTGTTACTCTAAATGCATAAACCGTATTAAACGCTATAGGTTATAACGTATATAACTAATATCCGGTATTAATTATTAAACATGTAATTAGCTTTTAACATTTATCTCCCATTTCTATAAGTTCATGATGTCCAATAGTTGACCAATGTCCAAATCGCATTCCAATTCTCGAGTACTAAATCCAAACATTACTTCCAAAGTCATATTGCGACCTTTTACGATATATATATAAGTTATTATTTCAAACTAGTGGAATTAAACCCGTAACCTTTATCGACTTATATTGTTTGACTAATTAACATATCAATCCATTTTAAATCTTGACACTCATTAATATACTACTAAGACCAAACATTCATCAATTGATTATTCGGGTCAAACCCGACTTTGGCTACATTTTACCCCATTCAATCACCTTATCATGACTAATACGAAAATTATAACCCCAGCTTGTTTGCACCACTTGTTACTAATAGTTACTCACACGGGTCATTAGGCCCGACCTGATACGAAACCCAAACGGATCCCAAAACTGACCCGAGAACAAAGACATAAATTGACACTAGTTCACATAACCGGACTTGGCTCTTGAATTTAAACGGGCGAATACTAACGCAAACGAGCACCCCTCCCATGGGTGTCGTCACCAATCCAAACACAAGACGGACAACACAACCCTATGCGCTTCTAAATTCAACCGAGACCAACATAATACACAACCACATGAAGTTATTTAATCCGTTTACCATGCGACATAAATTTCCGAACATTTTTATTATGTTTTTATCCCTTTTGTTACCATGAAAACTTTAACAATGACCGCTTATAATTGGTTCCTAAAACAAAACGAGATTCAAATGTTCTTAGACCAAATTTTATCCATTAAAACAACACATCATATATATATATATATATATATATATATATATATATATATATATATATATATATATATATATATATATATATATATATATATATATATATATATATATATATATATATAATATATATATATATATATACGCTCGTTAAAATAACAAGGAATCATAAAGAAGATGAGGTAAGCTTTACCGAGAAGAAAAGAGATGAAATCGAGTGTCGTGATGGAGTCTTTATACAAGTACAACCCGTATTAACCAAGCACGAACAATAATAAATCATTATCTTTGAAAACCCTAGACATCCGAAATCTAAAAATTAGATTTGGAGCGCGTGAGTGAGTTTGGACGTGATTGTCATGCACCAACGTGGTCACAAGACACCGATCTATCATTTGGGATAGGTGGTGTAAGTAGAAGAGGTCGCTGGAAAGTTGGCCGGAAAATATGACGGCGTCGGAACCCTAGTTTGGGTGGCCGGATTTTAGAGAGAGAGAGAGAAATATTTATGTGTGTGTGTTTTTTAGAGAGAGAGTGAAAGTGAGGAAATGGGAGAGTTGTGAGTGGTTGGGGGTATTTATACCCCTGGAGGGACCTAAGGTGTACTAGTTCTACCATAAGGGCTAAAATGAAACATTTAAAAAGGACCCTGCAAGCACTTCAAAAATCGGGGAAGAAGAACTTTTTTATTTCCATCAAAGAGGGATTGATAATGAGAGAGCCAGGGATGCCATAGTTTTTGGGTATTGCGGGGATATCTTGGAAAACCTTCCTGATGAAATAGGTGTTGAAGCTAAGGCTTTATTGAGCTTAAGACTTACAAAGTCGATTGGTTAAGGAACACGAAAAATCATTAAAAACTTGGGATCTTTGATTATAAACAGTTATTTATAATGTAATAAATTCGCGGAAAAACTTAGTGTTTTTACAAGAATTGATAAGCTTGATCCTTGGTAGGTTTTGCATTTACTTTGTGATTTATTACATAAACTTGAATTAATTTTTGTGGTCTTATTTTCATATGATAATTGTGTGTCAATACTTAGTGTGTTGTATGCATAACTTTCTAAGACCCTTCAATAATTCCAAATATCCATGAACTCCCGCTGTCGCTAAAAGTATTATGGTTTCTTTTAAACTTTTTTAAAAAATTGCTTTATAAAGTCTAAGTAAAGATTATTGTGTAATTTGTTGCATTAATTTTTTGTAAGCTAATTTCTCGAAAAATAGTTGATATTAATGTTTGTTATCAACATTGAAGTTGAAGTAAGTTCTTTACTTTCTGATGATAAACTTTTCAAGCTTTTTCATGACTTCGACACCCTTGGCCCTAAGACCGAACCTCGGACTTTCAAAGCCATAGGAACCTAATTAGTACCAACCATTTAGCTATGAAATACTAGACACAAGCGATGCATTGCACGGGTTGAATAAAGCCTTGTATATATTCACGCCATATCAATCCTGGACTCTATTGACTCTTTTAGGTTTTTCTTGCCACATCAACCAATTCTATGGCTTCTCTCATAACAAATGGTGTTTTTTCAAGTATTTCTTCACAACCCTTTTCAGAAAACACGAAAATCTCAAAAGGTTCATCTTCAAAACCTGTTTTTTATTGCATAACAACAAAATCAAAGCCTCATATAAATAAGTTCCTGAAACTGAGGGCAAGTCAATCAAACAGAGTTAGTGAAGCTAATTCCTCACATTTATCTTGTAGCATCCCGCCTATTGTTACACAATATTATCCGCTTTGCCCTGGTGGCTCACGGCTTCGCTTTTGTGGCCCTCGTTTTGAGACTTCCTGGTAGGTCACCCATACCAGTGCTACTCACACACGAGCACGCTTAACTGTGTAGTTCCTTGTGAACCCTACTCGTAGTGGACCACAAAACGCGTTGTGTCTGATAAGGCGGATGTTATTCTTAAATATCAAGATCTCTCCGTGCCTCTGCCGATGTGGATTTGCCTAGGTGTTACAAACACCCCTTAGAACTCATCGCCCTCGATGAGGTTTTCCCACCATCCCGAACGGCTCGAGTGGCTCGATACCACTTGTAACATCCCGCCATCGATACACAATATTGTCCGCCGGCTCGATGGCTCACGGCTTTGATTTTAGGCCTCGTGTGAGACTTCCTGTAGGTTACCCATACCGGCTATTCTCACACGAGCCCGCTTAACTACGTAGTTTCTTGAGAACTCTACTTGCAAGGGACCACAAAACGCGTTGTGTCTATTAAGGCGAATGTTATTCTTATATACCAAAGATCTCTCCGTGCCTATGTCGATGTAGGATTGCCAAAGGTGTTACAATCACCCTCTTTAGCTGTGGTGTTACAATCACCCCTTAGGATTTATCGCCCCAATGAAGTTTGCCCCACCATCTTTAACGCCTAGAGTGGCTCGATAATATTTGTAACATCTCACCTATCGTTACACAATATTGTTAGCTGCCCTTGTAGCTCACGGCTTTTTGGCCCTCGTGTGAGACTTTCGGTAGGTCACCATTGCAGTGCTACTCTTCACGAGCACGCTAATCGCAGATTTTGTAAACCCTTATCGCAGCGACCACAAAACGCTGTGTCGATAAGCGGATGTTATTCTTATATACCAAGATCTCTTCGTGCCTCCGTCGATGTTGGATTTGCCTAAGAAGTTACAATCACCCTCTTTGCCTAGGGTGTTACAATCTGGTAACGGCAAAGAGGGTGATTGTAACATCTTAGGCAAATCCCACATCGACAGAAGCCTGGAGAGAGGTTGGTATATAAGAATAACATTCGCCTTATCAGACACAACGCATTTTCTGGTCCACTGCAAGTAGGGTTCACAAGGAACTACGCAGTTAAGCATGCTCGTGTGAGAGTAGCACTAGTATGGGTGACCTACCAGGAAGTCTCATACGAGGGCCACAAAAGCAAAGCCGTGAGCCACAAAGGCAAAGCGAACAATATTGTGTAACAGTAGGCAGGATGTTACATATCTTCAACTGATGATGACAAACTTAAGAAATTACTTAAAAGAGATAATAAATGGGGATTTAGTAAAGATATCGAGTCATTCACTATACGTAAAGGGCTTACTGAAGAAATAGTTAGGCTAATTTGGTCTATAGGGAATGAACCTGATTGGATGCTTAAGTTTAAGTTGAAAGTTATCATCAGTCATATAAAATGTCTCCGTCCAAGTGGTCTGATAATGTATTCCCTGAGATTGATCTTCAGAATATTTGTTATTATTCTGCACCTAAAGTGAAACCAACTTTAAATAGTATTGATGATGCTAATCCTGAACTTGTTAAGTATTATGAGGAACTTGATATCCCGCTAAGCAAAAAGGATCCATTAGTTGCTAACGAGATTGTTTTTGATAGTGTTTCGATTGCAATGACAAATAGTGAGATTTTAGAACAACAATCAGGAGTCATATTTTGTTCGATGTTGGAGGCTATAAAAAAAATCCAAATTTGGTTAGAAAGTATTTAGGGAAACTTGTTTCTTATGCTGATAACTACTATGATGCTTTGAATGCAGCTGTATTTACTGTTGGGTCGTTTGTGTATATACTTAAAGACACTACATGCCCTATGAAAATATTGATTGATTTTAAAATAAATCAATAGTATTGATTTATTTTGTTCAATTTTAGATTAATCTTCAGAATATTTGTTATTATTCTGCACCTAAAGTGAAACCAACTTTAAATTGTATTGATGATGCTAATCCTGAACTTGTTAAGTATTATGAGGAACTTGATATCCCGCTAAGCAAAAAGGATCCATTAGTTGCTAAGGAGATTGTTTTTTATAGTGTTTCGATAGCAACGACAAATAATGAGATTTTAGAAAAACAATCAGGAGTCAAATTTTGTTCGATGTTGGAGGCTATAAAAAGAATCCTGATTTGGTTAGAAAGTATTTAGGGAAAGTTGTTTCTTATGTCGATAACTACTATGATGCTTTAAATGCACCAGATGCATCACGGGTCGTTTGTGTATATACTTAAAGACACTACATGCCCTATGAAAATATTGATTGATTTTAGAATAAATCAATAGTATTGATTTATTTTGTTCGATTTTAGATTGATCTTCAGAATATTTGTTATTATTCTGCACCTAAAGTGAAACCAACTTTAAATAGTATTGATGATGCTAATCCTGAACTTGTTAAGTATTATGAGGAACTTGATATCCCGCTAAGCAAAAAGGATCTATTAGTTGCTAAGGAGATTGTTTTTTATAGTGTTTCGATTGCAACGACACATAGTGAGATTTTAGAAGAACAATCAGGAGTCATATTTTGTTCGATGTTGGAGGCTATAAAAAAAATCCTGATTTGGTTAGAAAGTATTTAGGGAAAGTTGTTTCTTATGCTGATAACTACTATGATGCTTTGAATGCAGTTGTATTTACTGCAAGGTCGTTTGTGTATATACTTAAAGACACTACATGGCCTATGAAAATATTGATTGATTTTAGAATAAATCAATAGTATTGATTTATTTTGTTCGATTTTAGATTGATCTTCAGAATATTTGTTATTATTCTGCAACTAAAGTGAAACCAACTTTAAATAGTATTGATGATGCTAATCCTGAACTTGTTAAGTATTATGAGGAACTTGATATCCCGCTAAGCAAAAAGGATCCATTAGTTGCTAAGGAGATTGTTTTTTATAGTGTTTCGATTGCAAAGACAAATAGTGAGATTTTAGAAGAACAATCAGGAGTCATATTTTGTTCGATTTTGGAGGCTATAAAAAGAATCCTGATTTGGTTAGAAAGTATTTAGGGAAAGTTGTTTCTTATGCTGATAACTACTATGATGCTTTGAATGCAGCTGTATTTACTGCTGGGTCGTTTGTGTATATAGTTAAAGACACTACATGCCCTATGAAAATATTGATTAATTTTTGAATAAATCAATAGTATTGATTTATTTTGTTTGATTTTAGATTGATCTTCAGTATATTTGTTATTATTCTGCACCTAAAGTGAAACCAACTTTAAATAGTATTGATGATGCTAATCCTGAACTTGTTATGTATTATGAGGAACTTGATATCCCGCTAAGCAAAAAGGATCCATTATTTGATAAGGAGATTGTTTTTGATAGTGTTTCGATTACAACGACACATAGTGAGATTTTTGAAGAACAATCAGGAGTCATATTTTGTTCGATGTTGGAGGCTATAAGAAAAATCCTGATTTGGTTAGAAATTATTTAGGGTAAGTCGTTTCTTATGCTGATAACTACTATGATGCTTTGAATGCAGCTGTATTTACTGCTTGGTTGTTTGTGTATATACTTAAAGACACTACATGCCCTATGAAAATATTGATTGATTTTAGAATAAATCAGTAGTATTGATTTTTTTTGTTCGATTTTAGATTGATCTTCAGAATATTTGTCATTATTCTGCACCTAAAGTGAAACAAACTTTAAATTGTATTGATGATGCTAATCCTGAACTTGTTAAGTATTATGAGGAACTTGATATCCCGCTAAGCAAAAAGGATCCATTAGTTGCTAAGGAGATTGTTTTTGATAGTGTTTCGATTGCAACGACACATAATGAGATTTTAGAAGAACAATCAGGAGTCATATTTTGTTCGATGTTTGAGGCTATAAAAAAATCTCGATTTGGTTAGAAAGTATTTAGGAAAGTTGTTTTTGCGCGATAACTACTATGATGCTTTGAATGAGTCAGATGCATCATTGGTCGTTTGTGTATATACTTAAAGACACTACATGGCCTATGAAAATATTGATTGATTTTAGAATAAATCAATAGTATTTATTTATTTTGTTCGATTTTAGATTGATCTTCAGAATATTTGTTATTATTCTGCACCTAAAGTGAAACCAACTTTAAATAGTATTGATGATGCTAATACTAAACTTGTTAAGTATTATGAGGAACTTGATATCACGCTAAGCAAAAAAGGATCCATTAGTTGCTAAGGAGATTGTTTTTGATAGTGTTTCGATTGCAACGACACATAGTGAGATTTTAGAAGAACAATCAGGAGTCATAGTTTGTTCGATGTTGGAGGCTATAAAAAAATCCTGATTTGCTTAGAAAGTATTTAGGGAAAGTTGTTTCTTATGCTGATAACTACTATGATGCTTTGAATGCAGCTGTATTTACTGCTTGGTCGTTTGTGTATATACTTAAAGACACTACATGGCCTAAGAAAATATTGATTGATTTTAGAATAAACCAATAGTATTGATTTATTTTGTTCGATTTTAGATTGATCTTCAGAATATTTGTTATTATTCTGCACCTAAAGTGAAACCAACCTTAAATAGTATTGATGATGTTAATACTGAACTTGTTAAGTATTATGAGTAACTTGATATCCCGCTAAGCAAAAAGGATCCATTAGTTGCTAAGGAGATTGTTTTTGTCACAATTCTCAATTTCCGGTCATTTATCATACTTCGTATTCATCATTTCATAACGGTTCGTGCATGGTTTTGCATTTTTCATTAAACGTTTATTTTCTTATTAAATAAACGCTATCGCGTAATTTATTTATTTTGAACAATTGATTCAATACTTCCAAAAATTATTCCAATATATTTTAATACTCATATTAAGATTATAAAAATAATATAATGAGTTTACCCAGTGTTTTAAATTTATTTGGTATATAAATTGTTAAATTTATATTATTACGACGGTTTTCTTAAAAACTACACGATAATTATTATTTCACTTAAATTTTACAAGAAATGTATTTTTATAATCTTTATGACCTCAATATATTTTACTTTGACTCGTTAAAATTTATTTTTATCTAACGCTACCTTAAATATTCAAATGTGTATACAACTTACTAATATTACTTAGCAATGCTACAAGTTACTACTTCCATTCAAGTAACTTTCATTACTTTACTTACACATTTATATACATAATAATAAATAATAAATAAAATAAATAATATGTAATATTAAATATATGATACACCAAAATTTTACAAGATTTTCTTACTTATCTAGTCTTACACTCCAAGACTTTTACACATACAACTCAATAATGCAAAGTGAAAGATCAAAGTTTCTCTTCCTCTTTTCTTCTCCACAAAACCGGCCAACCACAAGCATATAGGAGGAGATCATCAAAAAATTTCTTGTCAAGCTCATCACAATCTAGTAACACTCTTTGTATAGGTTTTGAAATAAAAACCTAGGGTGCTTAGGATTAATCCTTGATCATAAACCTCATCAAGCAACTTGTAAGCATGAAACTTCATCTTTTACCTTTTCATATATATATTTTTCATACATTTTCATGAAGTCCTCATGGTCATATTTGATTTGTTGTGATTTTATTCATTATCATCCAAGATTATCACCCATATGTACTATATAAATATTTATAACAATCATGTGCTAGTTAAAAGTTTATAAAAATGAGAAGTTTGAAAAATGATTTATCAAAGTAAGTTTTGATCTTTTACTAGTGAAGGTTTGATGTAGTTTATGCTTAATTACATGTTATAAGTAGTCATATAAACCTCAAAATGGTCATTTTATTTATATTGGTTCGACTAGTATATAAATTTTAGTGGGATTACGAAGTGTAGTTTAAGGATTTTTGTGGTGAAATTTGTGGTTAAACAAGTAGATAAAATGGTAAAGTTTAAATTGAGCGCGAAGCGCCGCCGAAATTTATGATTTTCCGAAAAGTTAGTCATTTTATAAGTATTATTAAAGTTTTAGAAAATAGATTTTTATCCATGAACGTGGCCTTTGAACGGACTAAAACGGAGTTATAACGAAAAGATACGTGGTTTTCAAGTTACGATTTAAAACTACCATTTTCCGGAAAATGTACATGCAGTCCCGATTTTCATCTGACCAAACAGTGGCCTTAAATTTTCTGTGAAATTCCAAAGTTTAAAAATATATTAGTACACTTAATTACCTTCGTGGATATAAAGAACTTGAAAACGGACTTAAAACGAGTGAGTTATGGTTAACCGAACTTTGAGTCAAAACGTCTTGAAAACACTATTCACAGCGTTAGTAAGCTGTCGATTTTAATCAAGGTTTTGAGGGCCTAAACGGACGCCGGGAGAAACGGACCTTAAAACGAGTTAGTTTTCCTATGTATATATTACGTCAAGTCCGATGTAAACCGATTTGTCAATTACTAAAACCGTTACGTAGTTTTAACTACATTTCCACCATTAGCTCAAAAGTAATTATTTTTTACAAGGAACCGTCACACATTAAAGTAACAATATTTTTATATAACTAGTTTTCAAGTAGCATATTGGGTGATACGTTTTCAAATCATGCATTCACGACAACATATCATAACTCAAGTCATAACATTCATTTTAGGTCGCGGATAGTTTCCGAGCCTCACTTTCGCACTTCATTTTGTTAGCATATCAATCACACGTGTGAGTTCATACCCGCTTACTTGTTTAAATTCCTATAAACTATTTGGGGTAGATACATGCTTATTTATCAAAACATTTAAACTCTTTGCCAAACAACATTACATATACTCTAGACTTGGTGCGTGTAGTGATTAGACTTAAACAAACATCCCAATATTTATATGTTGGAAGGCCATTAATTTGGATACACCAACGTGAGTCGTTGGAGGAACATCCCAACATCTATATGTTGAAAGGCCATTTTATGGATACAAATTTCAACGTGAGTCGTTGAGGAACATCCCAACACGAGTTGTTGGAAGACCCTTGTGGTGACATTTATACTTTTAACTACCTTAATGCGCATATTCATGATTGTCATTCTATTTTAGGCAATGGGTTGTGAACACACAGGTTGCAAGTTTTGTATGGGCGGAACTTGAACCGAGTGGATTTACAATGCCTTTGTCAGTGTGAACATTTCTCAAAGTATTTCGTATCATTTTATTACAAACTTATGAACTCACCAACCTTTGTGTTGACACTTTTAGCATGTTTATCTCGTGTCATAAGGTGATAGCATTTCATGGAGCTTTTGGGTCACATGGCATACATTGGAGTCTTGTGCTTTTAACAATTACCATTCGACATGTTTTGTAAACTCTTTACGTATTATCAAACTCTGGGATTTTCTTGTTGTGTAAACTTTAACATATGTAATCGAATGGTGAACTTTTCAAAACGTCTCATTATAGAGGTCGTTTTCTGTATCCATACTTTGTGCTATGACGTCATACCCCAATGACACTATCGTTCCGCTGCGATATTTTGGGGGTGTGACAGTTTTTGATAGTGTTTCGATTGCAACGACAAATAGTGAGATTTTAGAAGAACAATCAGGAGTCATATTTTGTTCGATGTTGGAGGCTATAAAAAGAAACCTGATTTGGTTAGAAAGTATTTAGGGAAAGTTGTTTCTTTTGCTGATAACTACTATAATGCTTTGAATGCAGCTGTATTTACTACTGGGTCGTTTGTGTATATACTTAAAGACACTACATGCCCTATGAAAATATTGATTGATTTTAGAATAAATCAATAGTATTGATTTATTTTGTTTGATTTTAGATTGATCTTCAGAATATTTGTTATTATTCTGCACCTAAAGTGAAACCAACTTTAAATAGTATTGATGATGCTAATCCTGAACTTCTTATGTATTATGAGGAACTTGATATCCCGCTAAGCAAAAAGGATCCATTAGTTGCTAAGGAAATTGTTTTTTATAGTGTTTCGATTGCAACGACACATAGTGAGATTTTAGAAGAACAATCAGGAGTCAAATTTTGTTCGATGTTGGAGGCTATAAAAAGAATCTTGATTGGGTTAGAAAGTATTTAGGAAAGTTGTTTAATTTTGATTAACATTGCAAATTAGGACTTGTATCATAGAGATCATTTTAATTTTTGATATTTAGTAACTGAATCAGTTTTGACAAGTATATTATTATGTTGTAAGGCATTAAATATCGATTGTTGAATATATAGAATGATATTATGAAGTATTTTGATGATTGACGTGTAAGTACATTAGTGAATTTTAAGCTATCAATTGTTTAGTTGATTTATAAAGGAAATCAATTGTATGTATGATGATTTGAATGATTTATATTGATTAAGTTGATATCTTATTGATATTTAAGATATATTGTTATGAATTGATGAAATGAATAATATTATAATGATCTTGTTATGATTTCTTATTTGTTTTGATTGACTTAATAATAAAGATTAGATATTTGTTACTGATTTAATTATTATGAGTATTTTAGATTGAAAATGTAATTAAGAGAATTATTCTATGAATTTTGATTGATGATTATTAGTATTAAGTACAATGAGAATATGTTGAATTGTTGCACTTAAAATATATTTGATCATTGTTGATTAAATTGATTTAGTTGAGAACAATCATTATGATGTATTTGGATTTATGTATTAAATAATGATTCATTAAGTTTGTTTAGATGTTATATATGTTTGATTGTTCAATAATTTAATTTTGATGATATATATCTAATTGCATTAATGTATGTAATAAATTTAGAATATTTTATGTAGTACTTAGTTGAATAATTAGATATTGAGATTGTTAATACATGTTATGAAGTTTAAAGATAAATGTAGTAATGTTAATCTATTATGTATAATGATTGTTAGAATATCTCAGAAATAGTTGATATTATTAGAAATAGTGCTTTGAATTGTTTCATTGATCTTTTATAGACTTAAAGCTACATGGTAAATTGTTAAGTTTAGATATAATGTTTATTATAGTATTGAGATTTTATTTGATAATATCATATGTATGATATTTATATTGATTGACATTTTAGAATATTTATGTAATCAATTGTGAATATTAGATTGATTAGTATTTCAGATATATTATTACTAATGCAGGAATTTTAGATGTTTCAATGAAGTATTTGATATTTTGGATAATGACGCTTAAAATGATTATTGAGATTAACAATTGATTATATTGATTATTTATTAGTTAAAGATATTCTAGGATATATATATGTTTGATAAATGTTATTATTTGTGAAATATAGAATTTTAATATTGTTATGTTTGAATTTAGTATAATGATTTTGAAATTTTTATGATGTTAATTGTATATAGCTTGATCCGAATTATTATGTAGATTTGATAGTATTAAACTAATGCCTTAGAATAGATGTTAATATGTTGATATGATCATAGAATAGAGATCTTAATATTTGATTTATTTGTATGATAATCATGTTATATATATAGTGAATCTTGTTAAGTAATATATGAGCAATGTACATGATGTATAGTATAAACTAGATTTTTCGATAATGAATATTGATATTAAGAATAGTATATTGTTGATTAGAATATATCATTTGAGATTATTAAAATTGATTGTTAGAATATTGATATGTTTGATAACGTAATAGTTTGAAAATTGCTTATTTGATATATTATATACGATGTTGAACAATGTATGATATGATGATATTGAATATTTCGATTTAATTATATATTTGAGATTTTTTTAATAGTATTAACTAATGTTTTAATAATTGAAGTATTGATTTTGTAAATATAGCTATGAATATTTGTTGAATTTAGAGTTATATGTTCGTAGAATGTAACATAGTGTTTTTGAATATGATTCAACTATGTTAGATTAATTGTATGTGGAAATCATTTAGTTATAATATTGGAATAGTTTGATTAGTTCATGACTAATGATCTATTGATCAATATTTTGTTAGTTGACTTGATATAAATTACATAGTTATAATATTATTAATTTAGATAGATATATTGATTGATTTTGATAATCATTATTGAGTTATTTTCTCAAGATATCAATTTAAAATTGATTGATAGATGATACATAATCAATTGTTTGATATTTAGAGGAACTTATATAGCTCAATGTAATTTAGAAGATTGTATTTTAGTGAGATTTATATGAAAATGTTTGAATTTTGACAAGAATGTGAGTCATTTGTTAAGAGCATATAAAATTTTGTTCGATTGAGTAATAATAGTCATTTGTGAAATATTATTGTTGAATAGTATCATATTCTGATATATTAATGCTTGAAACTGCTTTGAATATTATCTTTTCGTATTTGTAATAAAATACATTTTATAGTTGATATGACTATAGATATTTAGATATAATCCTATGTAATATAATTTGATGTTATTGATGATTTTAATTTGTATGTCATTGATAAATAGTGAATTTTAAATAATGAGTAATATTTTGTTATGTGAGGCTTAAAGAATTGATATTGTTAGAAAGTATTTGGAAATTTGTAAATTTTGTTAGCATGAAATATTGTTTTGATAATTTCAAGATACATCGTGATATTGTGTTAGTAAAGACAAATCTTGATATTTTGTATTATTAATGAATATTAGTATTTATTATTTTGTTTGATTTGATTTTATATTTGAATATCATTATCCCGTAGAAAAACTTAATGATTTGAATGATATCATATGAATTGATTTTATAAAAATTGATTGATTTTTTTGATTGACTAAAAAGATCATTAGTCTAGAGATTTATTTATTATCGTACTAATATGATCAACTTTAATGTATATGTAATGACTTGATTACCTATGAAATGTTATTTGAGAAGATTAGTAGTAAATGTTTGTTGATATAGATTTTCTAAGAATTAGATATATGATCTTAGTTTGTTGAGGTAATTAAACAATGATATTGTAGTAAATATTGTTTTTAGTTATAATATAGAATTTGATTTAGAATTTGTTGATTTTGATATTGAATATTTTAGAACTATGTGAATTTATGATATATAGATGCTATATTATTGTTTTGATATCTTATATATATTTATCAATATAATGATCTTAGAAATATATGTATTATTTAGATTAGTTGTATCAATTGTAATATGATATTATTAAGAACTTTTACATATGTATGTATCATGAAGTTGTATTAGATGAAAATCATTAGTAGATTAGTTTATTTAGAAATGTTTAAGTTTATGAATATTGTAGTTACATGATCTATGTATATTTGGAAGTTGTATCTTGAATGTTGATATTAGAATATAGATTGATTCGAATTTTGAGTATATATTACATTTTTGATTTTATGATTAAAATTGATAATTGAAATAAAGTAATATTATTGTAGTTGATTTAAGTATCAATAGTATTATTATTGCTGAATTGAACCATATTAAATGAATTGTTGTAATCGAACTTTTGATAGATAGACTTTCGATATACAGTTAATCAAAATGATTATTTTATGAGGATGTTTGGTTAATGATAATAGTAGATTTTAGAAAGTATTTGATCATATGTTGATGCTTTGATACATATGAGTTAGTAGTATTTTAAGTTTGTCTTGAATATTGATATTTATAAATCATGAGTCAATTGATTTATTTTTGTATAATTGATTGAATTCTATAAATATTGTTGATATTTAAATACATAATATTATAGTATGATTGATTGTTAGATATTATGATATTGTATATCCTAAGAAAATTTGAGATATTTAATGATTCTAGTTAAGTATTAGAATTTATAGTTTAAAGACTAAGATATGTGTTTATAGAGTTGAATAATCACGATGATGACATATTTAGGAATGTTTTTATAACTATGAGATTAATGCTATGAAATTTTAGGTGAATATGTATATTTTATTGATATATGATTGTTTAATAATCTATGCTTATTAGAACTAATGAGTATTATTATGATTGATTTGAATTTGTATGTATTAGATATATTTATTATATATTGAAATATGTTATTCTAATAATGATTTTATGTTTGATTATTGAGACTTGATTATATTAAGAAACTTTGTATGTTAAGAAGTATATATTTATTGAAGAATATTTGTTTGAATAATGAGAAATATTTGATGTTGCAAAAGAATATGTTGATTTGAAAAAATACAATTTGTTATTATTAGAACTAAGTAGTTGATTTGTAATTTTAGGATTGTTATTAAAGTACTATGATTATGAATATATTATAGAATGCAATTTGATTTTTGAATAAATCAATGTTTATTTATTTTGTTGATTTTAGAAATTACTTGTAAATATGTTATTATCTGTAAATGAAACTATTAATATTATTGACTATGTAATACCTTAAAAAGTTATTATTGAGAATTGATTACGTTTAGATAAAAACATCGTTATAAGAATGTATTTTGTTTATTTTTTTCGAATGATTAGTTTATAAAAAGATATTTTTGTTTGAGATAAAAAATGTTGATTTAAGAAATATGTTGATATTGTATATTGTGATTTGAAGTTTTATCACTTGATTAAAACATAGGCTTTTGATTGATACTAATTATAATCTAATGCTTTGAATATTTATGATTATTATGAATTGAATTATTATTTGTGATTGATTCTAAAAGATTATTTTAATAATATTGATTATTATTGCACTAAATTAAAATTATTGAAGTTGAATCTGAATGTTAATTAGACTTATTGAAGTAATTATAGTTTCAGATATGTTAAGCAAATAGGTATTTTAGAATGGAGATATTTCGATAAGATCGTTAAGCAAGTGTTGTTTATGAATAGTTTTGAGAAATAGTTTTTCAGAATTGTTATTTGATATATTAAAATTGATTGAATACTTGATATATTTTAGTAAATATTGTTGATTTATATTTATTGATAATATGATATTTTGATATTGTTATTTACTAGTGATCAAGTTTTTATATAGTAAGACAATCCAAATATTGATGATTTTGAAACTATTAGTATTAATAGTTCGATTGTAAGATTTGTAATCATTGTTTTATGCATAAAGGAAAGTGAATTTAGAATCAGGTAATCCTTAACTTGTTATGTATTATGAGGAACTTGATATACCGCTAAGCAAAAAGGATCCATTAGTTGCTAAGGAGATTGTTTTTGATAGTGTTTCGATTGCAACGACACATAGTGAGATTTTAGAAGAACAATGAGGAGTCATATTTTGTTCGATGTTGGAGGCTATAAAAAAAATCCTGATTTGGTTAGAAAGTATTTAGGGAAAGTTGTTTCTTATGTTGATAACTACTATGATGCTTTGAATGCAGTTGTATTTACTGTTGGGTCGTTTGTGTATATACTTAAAAACACTACATAGCCTATGAAAATATTGATTGATTTTAGAATAAATCAATAGTATTGATTCATTTTGTTCGATTTTAGATTGATCTTCAAAATATTTGTTATTATTCTGCACCTAAAGTGAAACCAACTTTAAATAGTATTGATGATGTTAATCCTGAACTTGTTAAGTATTATGAGGAACTTGATATCCCGCTAAGCAAAAAGGATCCATTAGTTGCTAAGGAGATTGTTTTTGATAGTGTTTCGATTGCAACGACAAATAGTGAGATTTTAGAAGAACAATCAGGAGTCATATTTTGTTCGATGTTGGAGGCTATAAAAAGAATCCTGATTTGGTTAGAAAGTATTTTGGGAAAGTTGTTTCTTATCTCGATAACTACTATGATGCTTTGAATGCAATTTGTATTTATCGCTTGGTCGTTTTGTATATACTTAAAGACACTACATGCCCTATGAAAATATTGATTGATTTTAGAATAAATCAATAGTATTGATTTATTTTGTTCGATTTTAGATTGATCTTCAGAATATTTGTTATTATTCTGCACCTAAAGTGAAACCAACTTTAAATAGTATTGATGATGCTAATCCTGAACTTGTTAAGTATTTTGAGGAACTTGATATCCCGCTAAGCAAAAAGGATCCATTAGTTGCTAAGGAGATTGTTTTTGATAGTGTTTCGATTGCAACGACACATAGTGAGATTTTAGAAGAACAATCAGGAGTCATATTTTGTTCGATGTTGGAGGCTATAAAAAAAATCCTGATTTGGTTAGAA
Organism: Chrysanthemum lavandulifolium; assembly: GCA_022545495.1. NCBI lineage: Eukaryota > Viridiplantae > Streptophyta > Magnoliopsida > Asterales > Asteraceae > Chrysanthemum > Chrysanthemum lavandulifolium. The sequence continues at coordinate 65,699,382 of CM040246.1, forward strand.
AGTATTTAGGGAAAGTTGTTTCTTATGTTGATAACTACTATGATGCTTTGAATGCAGCTGTATTTACTGCTGGGTCGTTTGTGTATATACTTAAAGACACTACATGGCCTATGAAAATATTGATTGATTTTAGAATAAATCAATAGTATTGATTTATTTTGTTCGATTTTAGATTGATCTTCAGAATATTTGTTATTATTCTGCACCTAAAGTGAAACCAACTTTAAATAGTATTGATGATGTTAATCCTGAACTTGTTAAGTATTATGAGGAACTTGATATCCCGCTAAGCAAAAAGGATCCATTAGTTGCTAAAGAGATTGTTTTTGATAGTGTTTCGATCGCAACGACAAATAGTGAGATTTTAGAAGAACAATCAGGAGTCATATTTTGTTCGATGTTGGAGGCTATAAAAAGAATCCTGATTTGGTTAGAAAGTATTTAGGGAAAGTTGTTTCTTATGCTGATAACTATTATGATGCTTTGAATACAGCTGTATTTACTGCTGGGTCGTTTGTGTATATACTTAAAGACACTACATGCCCTACGAAAATATTGATTGATTTTAGAATAAATCAATAGTATTGATTTATTTTGTTTGATTTTAGATTGATCTTCAGAATATATGTTATTATTCTGCACCTAAAGTGAAACCAACTTTAAATAGTATTGATGATGCTAATCCTTAACTTGTTATGTATTATGAGGAACTTGATATACCGCTAAGCAAAAAGGATCCATTAGTTGCTAAGGAGATTGTTTTTGATAGTGTTTCGATTGCAACGACACATAGTGAGATTTTAGAAGAACAATGAGGAGTCATATTTTGTTCGATGTTGGAGGCTATAAAAAAAATCCTGATTTGGTTAGAAAGTATTTAGGGAAAGTTGTTTCTTATGTTGATAACTACTATGATGCTTTGAATGCATTATGTATTTCATTGTTGGTCGTTTGTGTATATACTTAAAAACACTACATAGCCTATGAAAATATTGATTGATTTTAGAATAAATCAATAGTATTGATTCATTTTGTTCGATTTTAGATTGATCTTCAAAATATTTGTTATTATTCTGCACCTAAAGTGAAACCAACTTTAAATAGTATTGATGATGTTAATCCTGAACTTGTTAAGTATTATGAGGAACTTGATATCCCGCTAAGCAAAAAGGATCCATTAGTTGCTAAGGAGATTGTTTTTGATAGTGTTTCGATTGCAACGACAAATAGTGAGATTTTAGAAGAACAATCAGGAGTCATATTTTGTTCGATGTTGGAGGCTATAAAAAGAATCCTGATTTGGTTAGAAAGTATTTTGGGAAAGTTGTTTCTTATGCTGATAACTACTATGATGCTTTGAATGCAGCTGTATTTATTGCTGGGTCGTTTTAGTATATACTTAAAGACACTACATGCCCTATGAAAATATTGATTGATTTTAGAATAAATCAATAGTATTGATTTATTTTGTTTGATTTTAGATTGATCTTCAGAATATATGTTATTATTCTGCACCTAAAGTGAAACCAACTTTAAATAGTATTGATGATGCTAATCCTTAACTTGTTATGTATTACGAGGAACTTGATATCCCGCTAAGCAAAAAGGATCCATTAGTTGCTAAGGAGATTGTTTTTGATAGTGTTTCGATTGCAACGACAAATAGTGAGATTTTAGAAGAACAATCAGGAGTCATATTTTGTTCGATGTTGGAGGCTATAAAAAAAATCCTGATTTGGTTAGAAAGTATTTAGGGAAAGTTGTTTCTTATGTTGATAACTACTATGATGCTTTGAATGCAGATGTATTTGGGTCGTTTGTGTATATACTTAAAGACACTACATGGCCTATGAAAATATTGATTGATTTTAGAATAAATCAATAGTATTGATTTATTTTGTTCGATTTTAGATTGATCTTCAGAATATTTGTTATTATTCTGCACCTAAAGTGAAACCAACTTTAAATAGTATTGATGATGTTAATCCTGAACTTGTTAAGTATTATGAGGAACTTGATATCCCGCTAAGCAAAAGGATCCATTAGTTGCTAAAGAGATTGTTTTTGATAGTGTTTCGATCGCAACGACAAATAGTGAGATTTTAGAAGAACAATCGAGAGTCATATTTTGTTCGATGTTGGAGGCTATAAAAGAATCTCGATTTGGTTAGAAAGTATTTAGGAAAGTTGTTTCTTATCTTGATAACTATTATGATGCTTTGAATACAATTTGTATTTCTTTGGGGTCGTTTGTGTATATACTTAAAGACACTACATGCCCTACGAAAATATTGATTGATTTTAGAATAAATCAATAGTATTGATTTATTTTGTTTGATTTTAGATTGATCTTGAATATATGTTATTATTACGCACCTAAAGTGAAACCAACTTTAAATAGTATTGATGATGCTAATCCTTAACTTGTTATGTATTATGAGGAACTTGATATACCGCTAAGCAAAAAGGATCCATTAGTTGCTAAGGAGATTGTTTTTGATAGTGTTTCGATTGCAACGACACATAGTGAGATTTTAGAAGAACAATGAGGAGTCATATTTTGTTCGATGTTGGAGGCTATAAAAAAAATCCTGATTTGGTTAGAAAGTATTTAGGAAAGTTGTTTCTTATCTTGATAACTACTATGATGCTTTGAATGCATTGTATTCTTTGTTGGGTCGTTTGTGTATATACTTAAAACACTACATAGCCTATGAAAATATTGATTGATTTTAGAATAAATCAATAGTATTGATTCATTTTGTTCGATTTTAGATTGATCTTCAAAATATTTGTTATTATTCTGCACCTAAAGTGAAACCAACTTTAAATAGTATTGATGATGTTAATCCTGAACTTGTTAAGTATTATGAGGAACTTGATATCCCGCTAAGCAAAAAGGATCCATTAGTTGCTAAGGAGATTGTTTTTGATAGTGTTTCGATTGCAACGACAAATAGTGAGATTTTAGAAGAACAATCAGGAGTCATATTTTGTTCGATGTTGGAGGCTATAAAAAGAATCCTGATTTGGTTAGAAAGTATTTTGGGAAAGTTGTTTCTTATGCTGATAACTACTATGATGCTTTGAATGCAGCTGTATTTATTGCTGTTGGGTCGTTTTTGTATATACTTAAAGACACTACATGCCCTATGAAAATATTGATTGATTTTAGAATAAATCAATAGTATTGATTTATTTTGTTTGATTTTAGATTGATCTTCGAATATTTGTTATTATTACGCACCTAAAGTGAAACCAACTTTAAATAGTATTGATGATGCTAATCCTTAACTTGTTAAGTATTACGAGGAACTTGATATCCCGCTAAGCAAAAGGATCCATTAGTTGCTAAGGAGATTGTTTTGATAGTGTTTCGATTGCAACGACACATAGTGAGATTTTAGAAGAACAATGAGAGTCATATTTTGTTCGATGTTGGAGGCTATAAAAAATCTCGATTTGGTTAGAAAGTATTTAGGAAAGTTGTTTCTTATGTTGATAACTACTATGATGCTTTGAATGCAAACAGTATTTCTTCATTGGTCGTTTGTGTATATACTTAAAGACACTACATGGCCTATGAAAATATTGATTGATTTTAGAATAAATCAATAGTATTGATTTATTTTGTTCGATTTTAGATTGATCTTCGAATATTTGTTATTATTCGCACCTAAAGTGAAACCAACTTTAAATAGTATTGATGATGTTAATCTGAACTTGTTAAGTATTATGAGGAACTTGATATCCCGCTAAGCAAAAGGATCCATTAGTTGCTAAAGAGATTGTTTTTGATAGTGTTTCGATCGCAACGACAAATAGTGAGATTTTAGAAGAACAATCGAGTCATATTTTGTTCGATGTTGGAGGCTATAAAAGAATCGATTTGGTTAGAAAGTATTTAGGAAAGTTGTTTCTTATCTTGATAACTATTATGATGCTTTGAATACAATTTGTATTCTTTCTTTGGGTCGTTTGTGTATATACTTAAAGACACTACATGCCCTATAAAAATATTGATTGATTTTAGAATAAATCAATAGTATTGATTTATTTTGTTTGATTTTAGATTGATCTTGAATATATGTTATTATTACGCACCTAAAGTGAAACCAACTTTAAATAGTATTGATGATGCTAATCCTTAACTTGTTATGTATTATGAGGAACTTGATATACCGCTAAGCAAAAAGGATCCATTAGTTGCTAAGGAGATTGTTTTTGATAGTGTTTCGATTGCAACGACACATAGTGAGATTTTAGAAGAACAATGAGGAGTCATATTTTGTTCGATGTTGGAGGCTATAAAAAAATCCTGATTTGGTTAGAAAGTATTTAGGGAAAGTTGTTTCTTATGCTGATAACTACTATGATGCTTTGAATGCAGCTGTATTTACTGTTGGGTCGTTTGTGTATATACTTAAAAACACTACATGGCCTATGAAAATATTGATTGATTTTAGAATAAATCAATAGTATTGATTCATTTTGTTCGATTTTAGATTGATCTTCAAAATATTTGTTATTATTCTCCACCTAAAGTGAAACCAACTTTAAATAGTATTGATGATGTTAATCCTGAACTTGTTAAGTATTATGAGGAACTTGATATCCCGCTAAGCAAAAGGATCCATTAGTTGCTAAGGAGATTGTTTTGATAGTGTTTCGATTGCAACGACAAATAGTGAGATTTTAGAAGAACAATCGAGTCATATTTTGTTCGATGTTGGAGGCTATAAAAAGAATCCTGATTTGGTTAGAAAGTATTTTGGGAAAGTTGTTTCTTATGCTGATAACTACTATGATGCTTTGAATGCAGCTGTATTTACTGCTGGGTCGTTTTTGTATATACTTAAAGACACTACATGCCCTATGAAAATATTGATTGATTTTAGAATAAATCAATAGTATTGATTTATTTTGTTCGATTTTAGATTGATCTTCAGAATATTTGTTATTATTCTGCACCTAAAGTGAAACCAACTTTAAATAGTATTGATGATGCTAATCCTGAACTTGTTAAGTATTTTGAGGAACTTGATATCCCGCTAAGCAAAAAGGATCCATTAGTTGCTAAGGAGATTGTTTTTGATAGTGTTTCGATTGCAACGACACATAGTGAGATTTTAGAAGAACAATCAGGAGTCATATTTTGTTCGATGTTGGAGGCTATAAAAAAAATCCTGATTTGGTTAGAAAGTATTTAGGGAAAGTTGTTTCTTATGTTGATAACTACTATGATGCTTTGAATGCAGCTGTATTTACTGCTGGGTCGTTTGTGTATATACTTAAAGACACTACATGGCCTATGAAAATATTGATTGATTTTAGAATAAATCAATAGTATTGATTTATTTTGTTCGATTTTAGATTGATCTTCAGAATATTTGTTATTATTCTGCACCTAAAGTGAAACCAACTTTAAATAGTATTGATGATGTTAATCCTGAACTTGTTAAGTATTATGAGGAACTTGATATCCCGCTAAGCAAAAAGGATCCATTAGTTGCTAAAGAGATTGTTTTGATAGTGTTTCGATCGCAACGACAAATAGTGAGATTTTAGAAGAACAATCGAGGTCATATTTTGTTCGATGTTGGAGGCTATAAAAGAATCTCGATTTGGTTAGAAAGTATTTAGGAAAGTTGTTTCTTATCTTGATAACTATTATGATGCTTTGAATACAACAGATTCTTCTTTGGTCGTTTGTGTATATACTTAAAGACACTACATGCCCTATAAAAATATTGATTGATTTTAGAATAAATCAATAGTATTGATTTATTTTGTTTGATTTTAGATTGATCTTCGAATATATGTTATTATTCTCGCACCTAAAGTGAAACCAACTTTAAATAGTATTGATGATGCTAATCCTTAACTTGTTATGTATTATGAGGAACTTGATATACCGCTAAGCAAAAGGATCCATTAGTTGCTAAGGAGATTGTTTTTGATAGTGTTTCGATTACAACGACACATAGTTAGATTTTAGAAGAACAATGAGGAGTCATATTTTGTTCGATGTTGGAGGCTATAAAAAATCTCGATTTGGTTAGAAAGTATTTAGGAAAGTAGTTTCTTATCTTGATAACTACTATGATGCTTTGAATGCAAACAGATTTCTCATTGGGTCGTTTGTGTATATACTTAAAAACACTACATGGCCTATGAAAATATTGATTGATTTTAGAATAAATCAATAGTATTGATTCATTTTGTTCGATTTTAGATTGATCTTCAAAATATTTGTTATTATTCTCCACCTAAAGTGAAACCAACTTTAAATAGTATTGATGATGTTAATCCTGAACTTGTTAAGTATTATGAGGAACTTGATATCCCGCTAAGCAAAAAGGATCCATTAGTTGCTAAGGAGATTGTTTTTGATAGTGTTTCGATTGCAACGACAAATAGTGAGATTTTAGAAGAACAATCAGGAGTCATATTTTGTTCGATGTTGGAGGCTATAAAAGAATCTGATTTGGTTAGAAAGTATTTTGGGAAAGTTGTTTCTTATCTTTGATAACTACTATGATGCTTTGAATGCACCAGTATTCTTCTTTGGGTCGTTTTTGTATATACTTAAAGACACTACATGCCTTATGAAAATATTGATTGATTTTAGAATAAATCAATAGTATTGATTTATTTTGTTCGATTTTAGATTGATCTTCAGAATATTTGTTATTATTCTGCACCTAAAGTGAAACCAACTTTAAATAGTATTGATGATGCTAATCCTGAACTTGTTAAGTATTATGAGGAACTTGATATCCCGCTAAGAAAAAAGGATCCATTAGTTACTAAGGAGATTGTTTTTGATAGTGTTTCGATTGCAACGACACATAGTGAGATTTTAGAAGAACAATGAGGAGTCATATTTTGTTCGATGTTGGAGGCTATAAAAAAAATCCTGATTTGGTTAGAAAGTATTTAGGGAAAGTTGTTTCTTATGCTGATAACTACTATGATGCTTTGAATGCATTTGTATTCTCGTTGGGTCGTTTGTGTATATACTTAAAACACTACATGGCCTATGAAAATATTGATTGATTTTAGAATAAATCAATAGTATTGATTCATTTTGTTCGATTTTAGATTGATCTTCAAAATATTTGTTATTATTACGCACCTAAAGTGAAACCAACTTTAAATAGTATTGATGATGTTAATCCCGAACTTGTTAAGTATTATGAGGAACTTGATATCCCGCTAAGCAAAAGGATCCATTAGTTGCTAAGGAGATTGTTTTTGATAGTGTTTCGATTGCAACGACAAATAGCGAGATTTTAGAAGAACAATCGAGAGTCATATTTTGTTCGATGTTGGAGGCTATAAAAGAATCTCGATTTGGTTAGAAAGTATTTTGGGAAAGTTGTTTCTTATCGATAACTACTATGATGCTTTGAATGCATTGTATTCTTCTTTGGGTCGCTTTTGTATATACTTAAAGACACTACATGCCCTATGAAAATATTGATTGATTTTAGAATAAATCAATAGTATTGATTTATTTTGTTCGAGTTTAGATTTATCTTCAGAATATTTGTTATTATTCTGCACCTAAAGTGAAACCAACTTTAAATAGTATTGATGATGCTAATCCAGAACTTGTTAAGTATTTTGAGGAACTTGATATCCCGCTAAGCAAAAAGGATCCATTAGTTGCTAAGGAGATTGTTTTTTATAGTGTTTCGATTGCAACGACACATAGTGAGATTTTAGAAGAACAATCAGGAGTCATATTTTATTCGATGTTGAGGCTATAAAAAAATCGATTTGGTTAGAAAGTATTTAGGGAAAGTTGTTTCTTATGTTGATAACTACTATGATGCTTTGAATGCAGCTGTATTTACTGCTGGGTCGTTTGTGTATATACTTAAAGACACTACATGGCCTATGAAAATATTGATTGATTTTAGAATAAATCAATAGTATTGATTTATTTTGTTCGATTTTAGATTGATCTTCAGAATATTTGTTATTATTCTGCACCTAAAGTGAAACCAACTTTAAATAGTATTGATGATGTTAATCCTGAACTTGTTAAGTATTATGAGGAACTTGATATCCCGCTAAGCAAAAGGATCCATTAGTTGCTAAAGAGATTGTTTTTGATAGTGTTTCGATCGCAACGACAAATAGTGAGATTTTAGAAGAACAATCAGGAGTCATATTTTGTTCGATGTTGGAGGCTATAAAAAGAATCCTGATTTGGTTAGAAATTATTTAGGGAAAGTTGTTTCTTATGCTGATAACTATTATGATGCTTTGAATGCAGCTGTATTTACTGCTGGGTCGTTTGTGTATATACTTAAAGACACTACATGCCCTATGAAAATATTGATTGATTTTAGAATAAATCAATAGTATTGATTTATTTTGTTTGATTTTAGATTGATCTTCAGAATATATGTTATTATTCTGCACCTAAAGTGAAACCAACTTTAAATAGTATTGATGATGCTAATCCTTAACTTGTTATGTATTATGAGGAACTTGATGTACCGCTACAAAAGGATCCATTAGTTGCTAAGGAGATTGTTTTGATAGTGTTTCAATTGCAACGACACATAGTTAGATTTTAGAAGAACAATGAGGAGTCATATTTTGTTCGATGTTGGAGGCTATAAAAAAAATCCTGATTTGGTTAGAAAGTATTTAGGGAAAGTTGTTTCTTATGCTGATAACTACTATGATGCTTTGAATGCATTTGTATTCTTGGGTCGTTTGTGTATATACTTAAAAACACTACATGGCCTATGAAAATATTGATTGATTTTAGAATAAATCAATAGTATTGATTTATTTTGTTCGATTTTAGATTGATCTTCAAAATATTTGTTATTATTCTGCACCTAAAGTGAAACCAACTTTAAATAGTATTGATGATGTTAATCCTGAACTTGTTAAGTATTATGAGGAACTTGATATCCCGCTAAGCAAAAAGGATCCATTAGTTGCTAAAGATATTGTTTTTGATAGTGTTTCGATCGCAACGACAAATAGTGAGATTTTAGAAGAACAATCAGGAGTCATATTTTGTTCGATGTTGGAGGCTATAAAAAGAATCCTGATTTGGTTAGAAAGTATTTTGGGAAAGTTGTTTCTTATCGATAACTACTATGATGCTTTGAATGCATTTGATTCTTCTTGGGTCGTTTTGTATATACTTAAAGACACTACATGCCCTATGAAAATATTGATTGATTTTAGAATAAATCAATAGTATTGATTTATTTTGTTTGATTTTAGATTGATCTTCGAATATATGTTATTATTCGCACCTAAAGTGAAACCAACTTTAAATAGTATTGATGATGCTAATCCTTAACTTGTTATGTATTATGAGGAACTTGATATACCGCTAAGCAAAAAGGATCCATTAGTTGCTAAGGAGATTGTTTTGATAGTGTTTCGATTGCAACGACACATAGTGAGATTTTAGAAGAACAATGAGGAGTCATATTTTGTTCGATGTTGGAGGCTATAAAAAATCTGATTTGGTTAGAAAGTATTTAGGAAAGTTGTTTCTTATCTCGATAACTATTATGATGCTTTGAATGCACCAGATTCATCATTGGGTCGTTTGTGTATATACTTAAAAACACTACATGGCCTATGAAAATATTGATTGATTTTAGAATAAATCAATAGTATTGATTTATTTTGTTCGATTTTAGATTGATCTTCAGAATATTTGTTATTATTCTGCACCTAAAGTGAAACCAAGTTTAAATAGTATTGATGATGTTAATCCTGAACTTGTTAAGTATTATGAGGAACTTGATATCCCGCTAAGCAAAAGGATCCATTAGTTGCTAAGGAGATTGTTTTTGATAGTGTTTCGATTGCAACGACAAATAGTGAGATTTTAGAAGAACAATGAGGAGTCATATTTTGTTCGATGTTGGAGGCTATAAAAAGAATCCTGATTTGGTTAGAAAGTATTTTGGGAAAGTTGGTTCTTATGCTGATAACTACTATGATGCTTTGAATGCACATTTGTATTCTTCTTGGGGTCATTTTGTATATACTTAAAGACACTACATGCCCTATGAAAATATTGATTGATTTTAGAATAAATCAATAGTATTGATTTATTTTGTTCGATTTTAGATTGATCTTCAGAATATTTGTTATTATTCTGCACCTAAAGTGAAACCAACTTTAAATAGTATTGATGATGTTAATCCTGAACTAGTTAAGTATTATGAGGAACTTGATATCCCGCTAAGCAAAAAGGATCCATTAGTTGCTAAGGAGATTGTTTTTTATAGTGTTTCGATTGCAACGACAAATAGTGAGATTTTAGAAGAACAATCAGGAGTCATATTTTGTTCGATGTTGGAGGTCGTAAAGAATCTGATTTGGTTAGAAAGTATTTAGGAAAGTTGTTTCTTATCGATAACTACTATGATGCTTTGAATCGCAGATTTTCTTTGGGTCGTTTTGTATATACTTAAAGACACTACATGCCCTATGAAAATATTGATTGATTTTAGAATAAATCAATAGTATTGATTTATTTTGTTTGATTTTAGATTGATCTTGAAATATATGTTATTATTCGCACCTAAAGTGAAACCAACTTTAAATAGTATTGATGATGCTAATCCTTAACTTGTTATGTATTATGAGGAACTTGATATACCGCTAAGCAAAAGGATCCATTAGTTGCTAAGGAGATTGTTTTTATAGTGTTTCGATTGCAACGACACATAGTGAGATTTTAGAAGAACAATGAGGAGTCATATTTTGTTCGATGTTGGAGGCTATAAAAAATCTCGATTTGGTTAGAAAGTATTTAGGAAAGTTGTTTCTTATGCTGATAACTACTATGATGCTTTGAATGCAGCTGTATTTACTGTTGGGTCGTTTGTGTATATACTTAAAAACACTACATGGCCTATGAAAATATTGATTGATTTTAGAATAAATCAATAGTATTGATTCATTTTGTTCGATTTTAGATTGATCTTCAAAATATTTGTTATTATTCTGCACCTAAAGTGAAACCAACTTTAAATAGTATTGATGATGTTAATCCTGAACTTGTTAAGTATTATGAGGAACTTGATATCCCGCTAAGCAAAAAGGATCCATTAGTTGCTAAGGAGATTGTTTTGATAGTGTTTCGATTGCAACGACAAATAGTGAGATTTTAGAAGAACAATCGAGTCATATTTTGTTCGATGTTGGAGGCTATAAAAGAATCTGATTTGGTTAGAAAGTATTTTGGGAAAGTTGTTTCTTATCTTCGATAACTACTATGATGCTTTGAATGCAAACAGATTCATCACTGGTCGTTTTGTATATACTTAAAGACACTACATGCCCTATGAAAATATTGATTGATTTTAGAATAAATCAATAGTATTGATTTATTTTGTTCGATTTTAGATTGATCTTGAATATTTGTTATTATTCTCGCACCTAAAGTGAAACCAAGTTTAAATAGTATTGATGATGTTAATCCCGAACTTGTTAAGTATTATGAGGAACTTGATATCCGCTAAGCAAAAGGATCCATTAGTTGCTAAGGAGATTGTTTTTATAGTGTTTCGATTGCAATGACAAATAGTGAGATTTTAGAAGAACAATCGAGTCATATTTTGTTCGATGTTGGAGGCTATAAAAGAATCTCGATTTGGTTAGAAAGTATTTAGGAAAGTTGTTTCTTATCACGATAACTATTATGATGCTTTGAATGCATTTGTATTCATCACTGGTCGTTTGTGTATATACTTAAAGACACTACATGCCCTATGAAAATATTGATTGATTTTAGAATAAATCAATAGTATTGATTTATTTTGTTTGATTTTAGATTGATCTTCGAATATATGTTATTATTCTCGCACCTAAAGTGAAACAAACTTTAAATAGTATTGATGATGCTAATCCTTAACTTGTTATGTATTATGAGGAACTTGATATACCGCTAAGCAAAAGGATCCATTAGTTGCTAAGGAGATTGTTTTTGATAGTGTTTCGATTGCAACGACACATAGTTAGATTTTAGAAGAACAATGAGGAGTCATATTTTGTTCGATGTTGGAGGCTATAAAAATCCTTATTTGGTTAGAAAGTATTTAGGAAAGTTGTTTCTTATCGATAACTACTATGATGCTTTGAATATCGTGTATTCTTCTTTGGGTCGTTTGTGTATATACTTAAAGACACTACATGCCCTATGAAAATATTGATTGATTTTAGAATAAATCAATAGTATTGATTTATTTTGTTTGATTTTAGATTGATCTTCAGAATATATGTTATTATTCTGCACCTAAAGTGAAACCAACTTTAAATAGTATTGATGATGCTAATCCTTAACTTGTTATGTATTATGAGGAACTTGATATACCGCTAAGCAAAAGGATCCATTAGTTGCTAAGGAGATTGTTTTTATAGTGTTTCGATTGCAACGACACATAGTGAGATTTTAGAAGAACAATGAGGAGTCATATTTTGTTCGATGTTGGAGGCTATAAAAAATCTCGATTTGGTTAGAAAGTATTTAGGAAAGTTGTTTCTTATCTTGATAACTACTATGATGCTTTGAATGCACCAGATTGTATTCTTGTTGGGTCGTTTGTGTATATACTTAAAACACTACATGGCCTATGAAAATATTGATTGATTTTAGAGTAAATCAATAGTATTGATTCATTTTGTTCGATTTTAGATTGATCTTCAAAATATTTGTTATTATTCGCACCTAAAGTGAAACCAACTTTAAATAGTATTGATGATGTTAATCCCGAACTTGTTAAGTATTATGAGGAACTTGATATCCCGCTAAGCAAAAAGGATCCATTAGTTGCTAAGGAGATTGTTTTGATAGTGTTTCGATTGCAACGACAAATAGTGAGATTTTAGAAGAACAATCGAGTCATATTTTGTTCGATGTTGGAGGCTATAAAAGAATCTCGATTTGGTTAGAAAGTATTTTGGGAAAGTTGTTTCTTATCGATAACTACTATGATGCTTTGAATGCATTTGTATTCATCTTTGGTCGTTTTGTATATACTTAAAGACACTACATGCCCTATGAAAATATTGATTGATTTTAGAATAAATCAATAGTATTGATTTATTTTGTTCGATTTTAGATTGATCTTCAGAATATTTGTTATTATTCTGCACCTAAAGTGAAACCAAGTTTAAATAGTATTGATGATGTTAATCCTGAACTTGTTAAGTATTATGAGGAACTTGATATCCCGCTAAGCAAAAGGATCCATTAGTTGCTAAGGAGATTGTTTTTATAGTGTTTCGATTGCAATGACAAATAGTGAGATTTTAGAAGAACAATCAGGAGTCATATTTTGTTCGATGTTGGAGGCTATAAAAAGAATCCTGATTTGGTTAGAAAGTATTTAGGGAAAGTTGTTTCTTATACTGATAACTATTATGATGCTTTGAATGCATTGTATTCTTCTTTGGTCGTTTGTGTATATACTTAAAGACACTACATGCCCTATGAAAATATTGATTGATTTTAGAATAAATCAATAGTATTGATTTATTTTGTTTGATTTTAGATTGATCTTCAGAATATATGTTATTATTCTGCACCTAAAGTGAAACAAACTTTAAATAGTATTGATGATGCTAATCCTTAACTTGTTATGTATTATGAGGAACTTGATATACCGCTAAGCAAAAAGGATCCATTAGTTGCTAAGGAGATTGTTTTTGATAGTGTTTCGATTGCAACGACACATAGTTAGATTTTAGAAGAACAATGAGGAGTCATATTTTGTTCGATGTTGGAGGCTATAAAAAAATCCTTATTTGGTTAGAAAGTATTTAGGGAAAGTTGTTTCTTATGCTGATAACTACTATGATGCTTTGAATACTGCTGTATTTACTGCTGGGTCGTTTGTGTATATACTTAAAGACACTACATGCCCTATGAAAATATTGATTGATTTTAGAATAAATCAATAGTATTGATTTATTTTGTTTGATTTTAGATTGATCTTGAAATATATGTTATTATTACGCACCTAAAGTGAAACCAACTTTAAATAGTATTGATGATGCTAATCCTTAACTTGTTATGTATTATGAGGAACTTGATATACCGCTAAGCAAAAGGATCCATTAGTTGCTAAGGAGATTGTTTTTGATAGTGTTTCGATTGCAACGACACATAGTGAGATTTTAGAAGAACAATGAGGAGTCATATTTTGTTCGATGTTGGAGGCTATAAAAAAATCCTGATTTGGTTAGAAAGTATTTAGGGAAAGTTGTTTCTTATGCTGATAACTACTATGATGCTTTGAATGCAGCTGTATTTACTGTTGGGTCGTTTGTGTATATACTTAAAAACACTACATGGCCTATGAAAATATTGATTGATTTTAGAATAAATCAATAGTATTGATTCATTTTGTTCGATTTTAGATTGATCTTCAAAATATTTGTTATTATTCGCACCTAAAGTGAAACCAACTTTAAATAGTATTGATGATGTTAATCTGAACTTGTTAAGTATTATGAGGAACTTGATATCCCGCTAAGCAAAAGGATCCATTAGTTGCTAAGGAGATTGTTTTGATAGTGTTTCGATTGCAACGACAAATAGTGAGATTTTAGAAGAACAATCAGAGTCATATTTTGTTCGATGTTGGAGGCTATAAAAGAATCTGATTTGGTTAGAAAGTATTTTGGGAAAGTTGTTTCTTATCTTCGATAACTACTATGATGCTTTGAATGCAACAGATGTATTCTTTCTTTGTCGTTTTTGTATATACTTAAAGACACTACATGCCCTATGAAAATATTGATTGATTTTAGAATAAATCAATAGTATTGATTTATTTTGTTCGATTTTAGATTGATCTTCGAATATTTGTTATTATTACGCACCTAAAGTGAAACCAAGTTTAAATAGTATTGATGATGTTAATCCACGAACTTGTTAAGTATTATGAGGAACTTGATATCCCGCTAAGCAAAAGGATCCATTAGTTGCTAAGGAGATTGTTTTTGATAGTGTTTCGATTGCAACGACAAATAGTGAGATTTTAGAAGAACAATGAGGAGTCATATTTTGTTCGATGTTGGAGGCTATAAAAAGAATCCTGATTTGGTTAGAAAGTATTTGTGACAATCCGTACTTTCAGGTCATTTCTCGACACCGTTCATGTCTCATTATTTCAACATTTTAGTAAACTTGGTTTACTTGTTTCAAATTCGCGTAACCTTGGAGGTTTAGCGGCGAATTCATGATCATGACATCACGTACATTTCATATGGACTATGAGTAGTCTACATTTCATGGACATCATGTGCATCTCCTTAGTTCATTCACGACATTTCATTTCACTTTATACGCGTAATTTTTATTTAATAATCTTTATCGCGTGAGTTTTTATTTTGATTATTTAACCCGTTACTTTCAAAAATGATCCCGAGGTATTTTTAAACTTACATTTAGTTCATAAAAACTATATTTTTAGTTTTTCTAGTGATTCCAATTTATTTGGTATATTAATCGTTAAAATTAAATTATTACGTTGTGTTTCTTAAAAATTGTACGATAATTATTTTATCACCCAATTTTCACAAGGAAAGTATTTTTACAATTTTTATCAACTCATTACATTGTATTTTGATCTAATAAAAACTTACTTTTACCAAAAAGTCCCAATTACCTACAATTCACTTACCTTTTCTTTACAAATTCTACAAATTATACAACATACATACAAGTTGCAAGATTTAAAAAAATATATATATAATTGGGTAGACAACCTCCCCAAAACCGCCATAGGGAGGTGAGTCTTAAATGGATGTATGGTTTATTGATTTCTTGTTTCTTCACCTCAAAAGTCTTATAACTCCAATTATTTCACATACACCTCATTTTCTCAAAGTGTTAAACACAAAACTCTCTTCTTTGGCTCCATAGAACCGGCCTCATCAAGAAAAGCAAGGGATCAAAAGATTTTGCTAAATCAAGTGTTTTTATCAACCTAGATCATATCCTTTTCATGGTTTTGAAATAAAACCAAGGATGTTTAAGTTAATCCTTTGTTACCTACACCTCTTCACTTGCACTAGTAAGCATATTCTTATCACTTTTATGTTTCCATATCATTTTATAAGTTTCTTATCATTTTGGAGCTTATATGCATGTATTGTGATTTATACCATTTATTTCATGATTTTAGAACTTATATATATTTATAGTCATCCTATAATTATTCCCAAGTTATTCTTTGGTCTTGATGGTGATTAGGAACCCATGACACCCTAAGAAGGTGTATGGTAGGATTAGATTAGCTTTGGAGTTGATTTGAAGGGATTAGAATAGGTTTTGTCCGAGAAAAACTATTTTCGTAAACTATATTTTACGTTCTGTCATTAAAACGAATTTCTGGAAAAACCCACTGTTGGTACGACATTTTGGCCTTGACATTTAGAAAATATACTTTAAAACGAATCCGTGGCCGCTTGAACGGATAAAAACGGAGTTATAACGAAGCCGTGGTGAATTTTTAAAGTTTGACGACGAAACGTATTAATTTCAGGATTTTCAGCATGCTGTTTTAGTGTTTTGGGTCAAAAGCAGCCTTAAGCTTCACAAATTATTTCGACTAGTCAAAAATATATTAGTTTACTTGATACGAAGCTAAGGACATATTTTACGTGAAAACGGTTTAAACGACAAATATATGGCGTTTTCATAAAGTTGCCGTAAATATTATTTTCCGAAAAACTATATTATTTCTACGTTACAAGTATTTCATTAGCTATATCGTCCATGTTTGCGCGTTTTTAACTATGATGCGAACTTTTATAACGAAGTGTCTTCTAGTAAAATCAAGTTCATCGCCATATTTTTCAAAACAAGAAGCCGTTTGTCAAGCGGAGTTATAGTGAATTATTTACGGATGTTCAAACATTGGCGAAACTTATTTTCGCACACAATTAACAAAACCACCATCTTTAGCCTTTGATATCTTTATGATCGAGACCTTTTGGACGAAAACTCCTGAACTGAAACTTTTAGATATCGATACAAACTTTCCAAAACCGTCGAGTTCGTTCTCTAACGATCGACGTACACCATTTTACGACCACTTTTCCGAGCCATTTTTGTTAATTTTATGATTTTTCCGACGACATTGTTTTGCGACGAAAATGGTAATTTCACCAAAATCATTATAAAACCATTGTAGGATGACATTTTGACGTAAAAACATGTAAAGTCATTTTGATTGGTCAAGACGTCAAAAGAGTATTTTTCGACGACGAGTAATATTTTCAAAACCCATAAATGGTATAAATAACATACGAAGTGCATGCATAACATTACATTGCAACTCATGACATAACATATCATTCGTCATAGGTTGCGGATAACGATCTCATTATACCTCGGTGTACTCACTCTTGTCATCTCGTCACTTTACCAAGTGAGTTCCATAGCCCCACTTTTCTTGTTTTAATCTTGTTATTAAACTCTTTGGGGAGATACATGCTCAAACTGTTTTCATTTACGTTCATAAGTACTTTACATTTAAGGATTCTTGTGAGTTCCATAGCCCCTACCTTTACTTGCTTTCATAACTGCTTTGGGGAGATACATGCTCATCATCTTTTATGACATTCATATCTATTTGCAAACTACATGCTTCACCGAACTTAATGTTTAGTCATATCTTATATCATACATCATTGTCTTTGAATGTCTTGGGATTATCATTGTCTTTGAATGTCTTGGGATTATCATTGTCTTTGAATGTCTTGGGATTATCATTGTCTTTGAATGTCTTGGGATTATCATTGACTATACATATCTTGGCAATGGGTTGTGAACACACAGTTGCAAGTTTTGTATGGTAGGACTTGGAGCAGTGGATTCACAATGCCTTTCTTTATAAACGATTTCTAAAGGCTTTACATTTCAAACAAACTCTATGAACTCACTCAACCTTTGTGTTGACACTTTTAGCATGTTTTATCTCGGTATCTAAGGCATTCACTTCATGGCATGCATTTGGACACATCATGGAGTCGTGGTGACGACGCGTCTCACTTGGGTTTTACGTGCTTTAAAACATCGTTTGAATTGTAACAAACTTATTTCCGCTCAAGTTGATTTACATTTGGGACCTACTTTGTAAACTCGATTGTTTTAATAAATCAAACGGTGTATTTTCCAAACGACACTTTAGGTCGCTCAATATAACTGTGATTGTGATGCTATGACAATCAATCCCGAAATTCCATTCATTTAAAAATGTAATTTGGGGTGTGAATTTTGGGAAAGTTGTTTCTTATCGTGATAACTACTATGATGCTTTGAATGCAACAGATTTCTTTGGGTCGTTTTGTATTACTTAAAGGCCCTATGAAAATATTGATTGTTTTAGAATAAATCAATAGTATTGATTTATTTTGTTTGATTTTAGATTGATCTTGAATAACTACCAACTTTAAATAGTATTGATGATGTTAATCTTTGTTAAGTATTATGAGGAACTTGATATCCCGCTAAGCAAAAAGGATCCATTAGTTGCTAAGGAGATTGTTTTTATAGTGTTTCGATTGCAATGACAAATAGTGAGATTTTAGAAGAACAATCGGAGTCATATTTTGTTCGATGTTGGAGGCTATAAAAGAATCTCGATTTGGTTAGAAAGTATTTTGGGAAAGTCGATTACTATGATGCTTTGAATGCACTTGTATACTTTTGTATATACTTACACTACATGCCCTATGAAAATATTGATTGATTTTAGAATAAATCAATAGTATTGATTTATTTTGTTTGATTTTAGATTGATCTTGAATATTTGTTATTATTACGCACCTAAAGTGAAACCAACTTTAAATAGTATTGATGATGTTAATCTGAACTTGTTAAGTATTATGAGGAACTTGATATCCCGCTAAGCAAAAGGATCCATTAGTTGCTAAGGAGATTGTTTTTATAGTGTTTCGATTGCAATGACAAAGAGTGAGATTTTAGAAGAACAATCGAGTCATATTTTGTTCGATGTTGGAGGCTATAAAAAGAATCCTGATTTGGTTAGAAAGTATTTTGGGAAAGTTGTTTCTTATGCTGATAACTACTATGATGCTTTGAATGCACCAGATATTCTTCTTTGGGTCATTTTGTACATACTTAAAGACACTACATGCCCTATGAAAATATTGATTGATTTTAGAATAAATCAATAGTATTGATTTATTTTGTTCGATTTTAGATTGATCTTCAGAATATTTGTTATTATTCTGCACCTAAAGTGAAACCAACTTTAAATAGTATTGATGATGTTAATCCTGAACTTGTTAAGTATTATGAGGAACTTGATATCCCGCTAAGCAAAAAGGATCCATTAGTTGCTAAGGAGATTGTTTTTTATAGTGTTTCGATTGCAACGACAAATAGTGAGATTTTAGAAGAACAATCAGGAGTCATATTTTGTTCGATGTTGGAGGCTATAAAAAGAATCCTGATTTGGTTAGAAAGTATTTTGGGAAAGTTGTTTCTTATGCTGATAACTACTATGATGCTTTGAATGCACCAGTATGTTTTAAAGACACTTCTTTGGGTCGTTTTTGTATATACTTAAAGACACTACATGCCCTATGAAAATATTGATTGATTTTAGAATAAATCAATAGTATTGATTTATTTTGTTTGATTTTAGATTGATCTTCAGAATATTTGTTATTATTCTGCACCTAAAGTGAAACCAACTTTAAATAGTATTGATGATGTTAATCCTGAACTTGTTAAGTATTATGAGGAACTTGATATCCCGCTAAGCAAAAAGGATCCATTAGTTTCTAAGGAGATTGTTTTTTATAGTGTTTCGATTGCAATGACAAATAGTGAGATTTTAGAAGAACAATCAGGAGTCATATTTTGTTCGATGTTGGAGGCTATAAAAAGAATCCTGATTTGGTTAGAAAGTATTTTGGGAAAGTTGTTTCTTATGCTGATAACTACTATGATGCTTTGAATGCAGCTGTATTTACTGCTGGGTCATTTTTGTATATACTTAAAGACACTACATGTGATATTGATTCAATAGTATTGATTTATTTTGGGTCATTTTGTATATACTTAAAGACACTACATGCCCTATGAAAATATTGATTGATTTTAGAATAAATCAATAGTATTGATTTATTTTGTTCGATTTTAGATTGATCTTCAGAATATTTGTTATTATTCTGCACCTAAAGTGAAACCAACTTTAAATAGTATTGATGATGTTAATCCTGAACTTGTTAAGTATTATGAGGAACTTGATATCCCGCTAAGCAAAAAGGATCCATTAGTTGCTAAGGAGATTGTTTTTTATAGTGTTTCGATTGCAGCGACAAATAGTGAGATTTTAGAAGAACAATCGAGTCATATTTTGTTCGATGTTGGAGGCTATAAAAGAATCTGATTTGGTTAGAAAGTATTTTGGGAAAGTTGTTTCTTATCTTTTAGATAACTACTATGATGCTTTGAATGCACCAGATTCTTTGCTAGGTCGTTTTGTATATACTTAAAGACACTACATGCCCTATGAAAATATTGATTGATTTTAGAATAAATCAATAGTATTGATTTATTTTGTTTGATTTTAGATTGATCTTGAAATATTTGTTATTATTCTGCACCTAAAGTGAAACCAACTTTAAATAGTATTGATGATGTTAATCCTGAACTTGTTAAGTATTATGAGGAACTTGATATCCCGCTAAGCAAAAAGGATCCATTAGTTGCTAAGGAGATTGTTTTATATAGTGTTTCGATTGCAACGACAAATAGTGAGATTTTAGAAGAACAATCAGGAGTCATATTTTGTTCGATGTTGGAGGCTATAAAAAGAATCCTGATTTGGTTAGAAAGTATTTTGGGAAAGTTGTTTCTTATCTTCGATAACTACTATGATGCTTTGAATGCATTTTTGGGAAAGTATTCTTATGCTAGGTCGTTTTTGTATATACTTAAAGACACTACATGCCCTATGAAAATATTGATTGATTTTAGAATAAATCAATAGTATTGATTTATTTTGTTTGATTTTAGATTGATCTTGAATATTTTTATTATTATTACGCACCTAAAGTGAAACCAACTTTAAATAGTATTGATGATGTTAATCCTGAACTTGTTAAGTATTATGAGGAACTTGATATCCCGCTAAGCAAAAAGGATCCATTAGTTGCTAAGGAGATTGTTTTTTATAGTGTTTCGATTGCAATGACAAATAGTGATATTTTAGAAGAACAATCAGGAGTCATATTTTGTTCGATGTTGGAGGCTATAAAAAGAATCCTGATTTGGTTAGAAAGTATTTTGGGAAAGTTGTTTCTTATCGATAACTACTATGATGCTTTGAATGCATTTGTATTCTTCTTTGGTCATTTTGTATATACTTAAAGACACTACATGCCCTATGAAAATATTGATTGATTTTAGAATAAATCAATAGTATTGATTTATTTTGTTCGATTTTAGATTGATCTTGAATATTTGTTATTATTACGCACCTAAAGTGAAACCAACTTTAAATAGTATTGATGATGTTAATCCCGAACTTGTTAAGTATTATGAGGAACTTGATATCCCGCTAAGCAAAAGGATCCATTAGTTGCTAAGGAGATTGTTTTTATAGTGTTTCGATTGCAACGACAAATAGTGAGATTTTAGAAGAACAATCGAGAGTCATATTTTGTTCGATGTTGGAGGCTATAAAAGAATCTGATTTGGTTAGAAAGTATTTAGGAAAGTTGTTTCTTATCTTTGATAACTACTATGATGCTTTGAATGCGACTATATTTACTTCTTTGGTCGTTTTGTATATACTTAAAGACACTACATGCCCTATGAAAATATTGATTGATTTTAGAATAAATCAATAGTATTGATTTATTTTGTTTGATTTTAGATTGATCTTGAGAATATATGTTATTATTACGCACCTAAAGTGAAACCAACTTTAAATAGTATTGATGATGCTAATCCTTAACTTGTTATGTATTATGAGGAACTTGATATACCGCTAAGCAAAAGGATCCATTAGTTGCTAAGGAGATTGTTTTTGATAGTGTTTCGATTACTGCGACACATAGTGAGATTTTAGAAGAACAATGAGGTCATATTTTGTTCGATGTTGGAGGCTATAAAAAATCTGATTTGGTTAGAAAGTATTTAGGAAAGTTGTTTCTTATCTTGATAACTACTATGATGCTTTGAATGCAGCTGTATTTACTGTTGGGTCGTTTGTGTATATACTTAAAAACACTACATGGCCTATGAAAATATTGATTGATTTTAGAATAAATCAATAGTATTGATTCATTTTGTTCGATTTTATATTGATCTTCAAAATATTTGTTATTATTCTGCACCTAAAGTGAAACCAACTTTAAATAGTATTGATGATGTTAATCCTGAACTTGTTAAGTATTATGAGGAACTTGATATCCCGCTAAGCAAAAAGGATCCATTAGTTGCTAAGGAGATTGTTTTTGATAGTGTTTCGATTGCAACGACAAATAGTGAGATTTTAGAAGAACAATGAGGAGTCATATTTTGTTCGATGTTGGAGGCTATAAAAAGAATCCTGATTTGGTTAGAAAGTATTTTGGGAAGGTTGTTTCTTATGCTGATAACTACTATGATGCTTTGAATGCAGCTGTATTTACTGCTGGGTCGTTTTTGTATATACTTAAAGACACTACATGCCCTATGAAAATATTGATTGATTTTAGAATAAATCAATAGTATTGATTTATTTTGTTCGATTTTAGATTGATCTTGAAATATTTGTTATTATTACGCACCTAAAGTGAAACCAACTTTAAATAGTATTGATGATGTTAATCACGAACTTGTTAAGTATTATGAGGAACTTGATATCCCGCTAAGCAAAAAGGATCCATTAGTTGCTAAGGAGATTGTTTTTATAGTGTTTCGATTGCAGCGACAAATAGTGAGATTTTAGAAGAACAATCGAGAGTCATATTTTGTTTGATGTTGGAGGCTATAAAAGAATCTGATTTGGTTAGAAAGTATTTAGGAAAGTTGTTTCTTATCGATAACTACTATGATGCTTTGAATGCATTTGTATTCTTCTTTGGGTCGTTTTTGTATATACTTAAAGACACTACATGCCCTATGAAAATATTGATTGATTTTAGAATAAATCAATAGTATTGATTTATTTTGTTTGATTTTAGATTGATCTTGAAATATATGTTATTATTACGCACCTAAAGTGAAACCAACTTTAAATAGTATTGATGATGCTAATCCTTAACTTGTTATGTATTATGAGGAACTTGATATACCGCTAAGCAAAAGGATCCATTAGTTGCTAAGGAGATTGTTTTTGATAGTGTTTCGATTGCAACGACACATAGTGAGATTTTAGAAGAACAATGAGGAGTCATATTTTGTTCGATGTTGGAGGCTATAAAAAAAATCCTGATTTGGTTAGAAAGTATTTAGGGAAAGTTGTTTCTTATGCTGATAACTACTATGATGCTTTGAATGCAACTGTATTTACTGTTGGGTCGTTTGTGTATATACTTAAAAACACTACATGGCCTATGAAAATATTGATTGATTTTAGAATAAGTCAATAGTATTGATTCATTTTGTTCGATTTTAGATTGATCTTCAAAATATTTGTTATTATTACGCACCTAAAGTGAAACCAACTTTAAATAGTATTGATGATGTTAATCACGAACTTGTTAAGTATTATGAGGAACTTGATATCCGCTAAGCAAAAGGATCCATTAGTTGCTAAGGAGATTGTTTTTGATAGTGTTTCGATTACAACGACAAATAGTGAGATTTTAGAAGAACAATCAGGAGTCATATTTTGTTCGATGTTGGAGGCTATAAAAAGAATCCTGATTTGGTTAGAAAGTATTTTGGGAAAGTTGTTTCTTATGCTGATAACTACTATGATGCTTTGAATGCAGCTGTATTTACTGCTGGGTCGTTTTTGTATATACTTAAAGACACTTCATAATTTTTGTACCAAATGGTATAAAATTATGAAGTATTATGAAGTATAAACTTATGCTGAATGAACCTTTGTGGAGTAGGATGTAATAACAGTGGTATCAATCGCCAAATAGTTGGGTGTACATTTTGTTTTTGAAGTTTTGGTTTTGGGTATTACGCGTAAAGATAACACAATCTTTGGTTCGCTTAAAAACTGATTTTTTACACTTTTTAATCCAAGATTCTTGTACTTTCAACGTTATTAGGTGTTAAACTATTGGTTTTTGGCAAAAAGTTTGGAACTTTACGTGTTTTCCTTGTTTTTAAGCTTGTTTTTGTCATGAAGTGTTATCCTACAGCGTAAGCTTGTTTTAAGTACTTTGGATCATCAAGTTTCACACTTTTGTGTTATTTTGGTGTTATTGAAGCTATTTCAACACACAAAAGCGGTTTAGAAACAAATTTGGATAGAATCAAAGTTACGAGTAATCTTACGCGTAACAAAACCCTAAATTCTGTAAGACTTTCCTTGGTTTGATCTTGAATTTTACGGTTTATTCCATGTTTTCTTACTTGGATAAGTCCGAAAATCGTCGACTTTGGATATCTTTTGCCTTTGTGAAGTGTAAAGATCATGAGATAAAACCCAATCTTACGCAAGCATAAAGCTTACGCGTGAAAATCTTAAGCTTAAGATTCATCTTACGCGTGACTTAGTCCTCGCATAAGGTAATCCTCGCGCCTAACTTTCTCGCCTAACTTCTTCGTTTACGCGTAACTTTAGTCCTTTTTCCTACTTACGCGTAAGCTAAATCCTCACGTAACTATTCTTGTTACGCGTAACTTTTGGTATTTTTACGCATAAGTGCTACTTGGTTCTTGTCATTTCTCGCCTAAGGATACTTCATCAACAAAGGTTCATTCGACTACAAAGATCCATTCTTACTACACAAGTTTATCATCATGTCTCAACCACCATACTCTAACTACTTCCTCACACTTATAATCATCAACAACAACAACAATTAACTCCACAACATCAACAATGGAATCAACAACAAGCAATTTATCAACAACGGTTTAATCGACAACATACTCCACAACTTGGTGCA
The DNA here is from genome assembly GCA_022545495.1 of Chrysanthemum lavandulifolium. Taxonomy (NCBI): domain Eukaryota; kingdom Viridiplantae; phylum Streptophyta; class Magnoliopsida; order Asterales; family Asteraceae; genus Chrysanthemum; species Chrysanthemum lavandulifolium. Next base: position 65,724,495 of record CM040246.1, read on the forward strand.
ATTCCACAACCACAAATGGTTCAACCACCACCAAGTCTTCAAACTCTACCCTACACAAACGATTTCAATCAACATCCATCACGAAGCACTATGAAGGAACCCACTTGGTTTGCAAAGATGTGTGAAGCTCTAAGCGACCAACAATCAATTCATGAAGTTTGGATCACTTGATAGACCTCCAATGCTCACTCCGAGAAACTACGATCAATGGGTGATAAGGTTCTTTAGGTTACGTGATCTAAAGAAGCCACATGGAAAGTTCTTAAAGAAGGTTATCTTGGAAGGTCCATTTGAGATGCCTACCGTCATTGTGCCGGAGATCCAATTCTTTGTTCCACCAAGAGATGAACAAACCAACATTGCTCTTTGTTGCGGACTTAAATCCTCTGAACTTCTACACTATGAAGGCGATGAACTTGCAATGGAATACATCCTCTTAGGATTACCAAACCCATTCTTCGTAGTGTTGATGCTCAAAAGCGCACAAAAATGTGGGATCATATTAGTCTTCTTATGGAAGGATCATGCTCAATCGGGAGGATTTGGAATCCAAAATTTACTTGGCTTATGAACACTTCATGATTGAACACGGAGACACTTGAGTCATATCATCACCGATTTTGAGACATCATCAATGATTTGGATAAACACAACATCATCATGCCAAGAATTGCGTGAATACTAAGTTCTGAGTAGTCTTGGTCGAAATGGGAGAAGTATGTCATTTTTCTCCGTCAAGCGAAGAACATGCATCATTCTACTTATGGATTGTTGTACGATTACTTGAAGCCTCATGAAAGGAAGTTGATCGGGAAAGGATTCTCCGTGCTCAAATTGCTAAGCGATCACAACCGGACAATCAACAACTTGCCTTGTATGCTCAGCGAATTATCCTCTCAACCGTGAACTCAACCAATCGCTTCCAACACACCTTCACAAAGAACAACCTCAACCTCAACAAAATCAATTGGTCCCATACGGCAACAATGCTCAAGCATATGTCGGTGAAACTCTTGAGGAAATCGATCCATTGAAGCATTGCAACAAGGATTTGTGATGATTGCTAATGCTTTTGGCGATTACACAACAAATCCAACAATCGTATTCGTTCCTCATCTAACACACGGACTCAAAAGTTGTGAACAATGGGCGTGTTGAAGTTGAGAATCGTGATTATGGTCGTCGGATGGGCGGTGGTCAAGGGTTTAATCTTGTGGGTAGGAATAACAACGAGCTCAAGTGGTGGAGCAGAAATGCTCGAGAATCGGTTAAATGGTCTTAGATGCTACAAGCGCAATGAGAAGGGACACTGGCTAATGCATGCCCAAAGCCAAGGACTAGGGGCGGTGCTTATTTCAAAGAGGCCTTACTTTTGGCTCTTAAGGATGAAGTGGTGGATCTCTCACAAACAAAAACGAGCTTTATGGCGGATCTGAGACTCGGATGATGATATGGAGGACTTGCAGGCTAATGCATTTATTATGTTGATGGCTAATATGCATGAGCCGCACATGAGTGATTCGGGCCCAGTGTATGACAGCGATGGCTTGTCTCGGTACCAGACAAACCATCATCATATCTCGAACTAATATCTCCGCCAATATCTGAATCCGCACGGATCGGTTTTCAAAATGAGTCTTCTACATCTTCTTGATGATTTTCAAGTTAACCACAGAGTTACATTTGACGATCAAGGCGACCTTATGGTCCCTTTGATAATCAAATTGACTCCGTGGTCGTGCTTGAGGATCTAAAGAATGATCATGTTGAGACTCACGTTGAACAAGATAATCTGTTGCCTCATCCGGATTTTGCTCGGTTAATTCAAGACCATAAAATCAAAATGGAGGAATGTTATGCATTAAATCAATCCTTAAAAAGTAAAAATGCCTTTATTAACCAAGGATTTTGAATGTTCACAAATGCAACTCAACTTTTTCAAAACTCAAGAAAACCGTGAAAAAGGTTTTGAAGCCGCTTTACAAAATCTCATCAAAGCGAAAAATATTTAGAGACGGATCGTGATCTAGCCGCCTCGAAGAATGCTTTGTTGTCCGAATTAGAACAAGCTGAAACATGAACATAAAAGCAAATTAACGCTCTCACCTTGGAAAATCAAAAAGCTAAAATGAGTTGTTAAATTGTCAAAAGCAGTTCTCCGCATACAAAAAGCATTCGACGAATCGGGTAGATGACCTTCTTGAAGAAATCATCGACTTGCAAAACAAACTTAAAGAGTTTAAAGCTGTTGTTTACAAACATGGTGAATCCGTAACTGACTATTGAAAAGTTTACCTTAAAACCCAATCCAAAAGGATTTGGAAAAATCTAGTGATTACAAACCTAAGCTTTCACTAAAAACATTCAAACCAACTCACAAGTTTCGGTCAGCGACATACAAAATTGATAATCTTGTCATGAGTGTTGTTGAATACCATCGTCAAGAGGAATTAGATGCGAGAAGGCGAGTCGATCAAAATTAAAAATGTTGTTTACAACAAACCTTTTAATTATAAAAGCGGTCACTTCGTCACACCAACGGATTCTTCTAACACACCAAGGGTTATCATCAAAACACGAGTCTTCTATTGTTAATCCCAAAGCAGTCTTTGCACAAACTTACGGTCCTTTACCTTCCATTAGTGAAGTAAACTCAAAACACGAAAATCGAAAAATCCTTCGATATTTTGACATTTTCATGGTGACCTCAAAATTTTACAACATGAGATAGAATATCGATCCGAAATCAAAGTTGAACATTTTCAATCGCCTCTGGCGAGAACAACGAGACATCTTTCGGAAAAATCTTTACCTAATGTTAAAAACTTGAAAAGTTGTGGAATTGCACAGGAAAAGGATTTTCATAAGGAACTTAGGGTAATGAAAACGTTTTCGAAAAGCGAAACATCTATTACTAACACAAAGCATAAAAAGCTGTTGAGAAAAGATGTTGATCGACTCTTGGAAGATGTTATCACGTCTTTGATATCCATAATGTTGTGCTACTCTATTCGTTGCCATATGCATCGATCATATCTCTGCTGATATTGTTGAAGCTGTTGCAATGTTGAGAACACCGATAATGTGCTTGGATCGAGTCTTTAAAAGGCGAAAATAAACGATTACACGAAATTAACAATGCAAAACGTCGTCTTCATTGGTGTGAAAAGATATTCACAACCATCAACTCGGTTTTCAAAGAAAATCGCTCAATTGAGTGCTAAATCTTACGATCCTAAAATTGAGCAAGCTGGATGATCAAAGCGTGTCTTTGAAAAGTCAAATCTCAAAATATGAACAAGAACTTTTAAAAGTTAAGCAGAATATGGTGTCATATTTGATTTACTCAAAAGACTCGAGATGAAGCATCAAACGAACTTGATCACTATCTTGCTCACACTAGAGAAGTCATGAATTTTCTTTGGTAATCTTAGTTACGAAAATCAAAATCGATTCACACCATCTCTAAGTTCACGGAAATGTTAGGAAAGTATGAACAACTTCCGCCTCTCGTGATTCGAGATTAGCACCACCACACTTAGTAATCGTGAACCTAGAATTCCATTGCCAAATCACAAGTTGCTAATGTGTTTCCTCTCTTTGAAACAGAATAGTTGCATCTTTTCCAAGCGTCCGCACTTCACGCCTAGGGCACTCAATCGAAGAATAGGAAGTTGCGACCTAAGAAAAGATCAATAAGGAATGCTAAAGTAGAAGAACACCCTAGGAATCTGAATAAAACTCATGTTACTTCCACTATAGATATTAAGTCGGCAAATGTAATAGAAATAGTGATGTAACGAATGCTAAACCGTTAAGTACCTTTGATATTCGATCGATGCACCTTGTGATATTTGTCAAAAGAGTATGAATTCGATTGTCATGACAAATGTGTTGCTAAAGCTATAATCTCTAGATTACGGAATCCTAAGAATCGGAATACCTCTAGGCCCACTAATCATTCTAAGTCTGTGCTTGGTAAACCACCTTCCTTAGATTCTAAGGCAACCATTGCTATCACAGTAGCTCCCGCTACACCTCCTAAGACTACAGTACCACCTAGTGTTTTCACTAAGACTAAAGCAAAGAGTAGTTATAGATGGCAGAAATGGATATATAACACACTAGGATTTAAGTGGATGCCTAAAATTCTCAATGTGTGTATGTCTAATATACCTTGGAACCCTCTAACATTTGGGTTCCACATCTACTTCTATTCCATCCGTGTAAATGCATGTGTAATGCAGGTGATCTGAGATCATTCTCTGGATTGTTGATAGCGGTTGTTCCCGACACATGACAGCAACCTTAAGCTGTTATCCAACTTTATTGCAAAGTTCATTGGCACTGTCGATTCGGGAGCGATCACTTACGCAGACCATCATGGGCTACGGAGATTATGTTAATGGGAACATCGAAATAAGCGGGGTTTACTATGTGGAAGGCCTCGGTCACAACTGCTTTCGATGGGTCAATTTTGTGATGGAGATTTGGAGGTTGCTTTCGGGGAGAAAACTTGTTTCATTCGTGATCTACAAGGAAGCGATCTTATGTCCGGCTCGCGTAATTCCGGTCTCTACACTATCTCTATGCAAGACATGGTTGCTTCCTCTCCCATCGCTTACTTTCAAAGGCAACATCTACAAAATCTCGGCTATGGCACCGTCGTCTCTCACATCTAAACTTTCAAACCATCACCAATCTTGCTCGACACAAACTAGTTGAAGGACTCCCGATTCCGGTATTCAAAAGATCACCTTTGCTCACTGTGAACAAGGGAAAAGCACTCGTGCTCATTTTCCTTCAAAGGTGGAACACGACTCTCGACATGTGCTTCATCTTCTTCACATGGTTTACGTGGCCCCATCGCGTGCAAGCGATAAATGGCAAACGCTACATCTTAGTAATCGTTGATGACTACTCGATGGACTTGGGTCTACTTTCTTCGTAGCAAAGACCAAGCTCCACAAATGATCATCACCTTTCTCACAAAGATACGAGTTCGACTCCATAACACCGTCGAATCATCGAGCAGACAAAGGCCGAATTTGTTAACAAAACCCTTCGTGAATTTTATGAGAAAGTAGAATTCAACATCAAACATCTATTGCACGGACACCGAACAAAGCGGAGTTGTTGAAAGACAATCGAGCGTTAGTGGAAGCTGCAGAACAATGTTAATCAATGCTAAACTTCCAGTTACTTATGGGCGTGTCGTATCTCTGCATGCTATACTCAAAACCGTTCCATGATCACAAAGCATACAACAAAACACCTTTTGAGCTTGTCCACAACTATAAACCGAACCTCAAACACTTTCATGTATTTGGATCCCTTTGCTATCCAAATAATGATCGTGATGATTTTGGAAAGCTAAAAGCCAAAGGCGATATTGGAGTCTTTATTGGATCTTGTGACAATTCTAAAGGTTTCCGAATCGGAATCGTCGAACTAAGGAGGTTATGGAAACAATTCATGCTCATTTCGATGAACTCACATAAATGGCTTCGAGTATATGACTTAGAACCGGTCACAACCGTTTAAACTTCCTCAACCCCATCATCACCGAAGAAAGCCCTCATTAACTCGTCAACAAATGGAAAGGTTATTTGCTCCTACATTACGTGACGATATTGATGAACATGCTCACAGTGTATCAATTTGTTTCCATTGCAACCCGATAATATTCCTATACGATACACTGCTACAACAACTCTTTGTTGAAGATGCACCTACACCAATTGACTCCAACACAACAGTTGAACACACGCTTCCAACAATGATGAACGGTGATGATATTACGAATGAAGTACCCCACCCGCATGATTTTGATCCAAATCGTTCTTGACCCGTTTGCCAATGAGGCTGCTTTGCACGGATGTCGCGAGATCTTCAACAAACCATTTGAATCCTCGGAATCGCACAATGTATACCAACATCAACCCTCTACACATAGATGGACAAAAGACCATCCTCGGCTAACATTATTGGCAACCCGAATCAACCGATCGTTACGAGACAACGTCTTCGCTCGGATGGTGAACAACGCATTTATGCACTCACCGCTCGCTAATCGAACCTAAAAACATTAAGGATGCAATGACAAAGACAAGCTGGATTGAATCCATGCAAGAAGAACTCAATCAATTCAAGCGTCTTGAAGTATGGGAGGCTGGTTGAAAGACCAACGGGGTCTCGTCATTGGTCTAAAATGGATTTGGAAAAACAAATTGGATCTTTGAAGGAATGTCATCCGAAACAAGTCACGGCTAGTTGCTAAGGGTTATCGTCGGGAAGAAGGATAGACTTTGAAGAATCTTTTGCTCGGTTGCTCGTCTTGAGGTCGTTCGGATATTTCTCGCGTTCGCGGCTCATATGAACATGACGGTCTATCGGATGGATGTCAAAACGGCGTTTCTAAATGGACAACTTAAAGCGGTCTATGTCGATAACCGATGGATTCGTTGATCCCGAGTTCCCGAACCATGTCTACAAACCGAACAAAGCTCTTTATGGTCTCAAACAAGCCCCTCGGGCATGGTGCGATAAGCTATCATCTTTCCTCATTGCCAATAATTTCACCAAAGGCTCGGTTGACCCAACTCTTTTATACAATATCACGGGCACACATCTTAATTGTTCAAATTCGTGGATGACATCATTTTGGGTCAACACATAAAAGTTTTCAATCGCTTTGCAAAACTCATGAAGAAAAATTTTGAAATGTCCATGATGGGTGAACTTACGTTCTTTCTAGGATCGCAAGTTCATCAATCACCCGTGGTATTTTCTTGAGTCGGTCAAATATGCCCTTGAATTGTTAAACAAATTTGGAATGAATACTGTGATACTTATGCCACACCAATGGCTCATACCAAGAAATTAGATCTTTGATTTACATGGGAAATTGGTTGACCCTACCAAATACCAAGTATTATTGGGTCTCTCATGTATCTAACGACTAGCGAGACTGACATTGTCTTTGCCGTTTATCTATGCTCCCGTTATCGATCGCGACCAAGCTGAAACCCACTCTACGAGGCTAAAGAATCCTCCGGTACATCAAGGGAACCATTAATTTGGGGATCCGGTATCCGAAGGATTCGGTTTTGAACTAATCGCTTTTTGACGCGATCACGCAGGGATGCCTAGACTCGAGGAAAAGTACTTGAGAGCACTACAATTTCTCGGTGATAAGCGGTGTCTTGGCAATCAAAGAAGCAGGATTGTACATCAACATCATCAATCGGCGAGAATATGTAGCCATGTCCGCGTGTTGTGCTCAAGTCATTTGGATGAGAACACAACTCAAAGACTATGGTTATGTATTTGAGAATCGATGTCTTTGCGACAATCGGTGCCATTGCAATCTCGTGCAACCCAGTTCAAAGACTTTTCGAAATCAAAGCACATCGATCTACGCTATCATTTCATCAAGGACCATGTGGAGCAGTGCCGTTGAATTATACTTTGTGGTCTTGAATACCAATTGGCGATCGCTCACCAAAGCCTTGCCTCCCGCTAGGTTTAATGAGTTGGTCCACCGAATTGGTATGAGGTGTTGACTCAAGAGGCTGGATGACCTCTTAAAAGCGATCTTAACAACTGTCAAACACCAAAACATCTTTTGTAAATAAATAAAATCTTTCAAAACAAAATACAAAAATATAAAACCGATAAAACAACAAAATATTCTCCTCATCTATTTTTCTTTAACATGGCAAGTACATTTCTTCCGTCAACACTTGCATCTATCGATTATTTTTCCGATCAAGTGTTGAGGGAGAAAATTTTAAACAACCGTTTCAAATCATAAGTGTACTTGCATGTTATCATATCTCGGTTGTTTCGTTATACAAATGATGGTGGACTTTACGGCTCAATGACACTCCTCGGACTAAAACTCTTACACCGTTTACTTTTATCAAGCCGAGGGGGAGTGTCGTCATGATTCTTTCTCAAATAATCTTTGTGTGGTAACCAAAATGGATGTTAAATGGCTTTGTTTGAAAAAGATATGGTGGAGGGACCAAAACTGTCAAAATGGTAAAGTCTATTTTAATAAAAACCCCACCTAACTCTTTCACTCCTCATTCGTTTTCTTAAAATCAAAAGATCCTACGCCTAACAAACATTCAAGAAATATGTGCTTTTGATCTTCATTTTGTAAGTAGTTTCTTGTGTAAAACATGTTTCTAAGCAAAGGTTTTTTATTTCATTCAAATCCTACGGCTAAAACAATTTTTACGCGTGATTATGTGTTCTACGCATAAGCGTATGAACACACAATCATTGTGTGTATGTTTGTGGTAAAATGGATGGTCTCAAACCGTTTCTTAAGCATCAAGGATAACATTTTTACCATCAAAATCCACCCGAAACTCAAATTGATGAATTTTGAAAACTAGGGTTCATATGACGAATTGGGTTTTTCTAAATGATAAGTCTTTTGGTAAAAATGAATGTTGGGATATGGTCATAAGGCTTTGAATTGATCATTTCCATTGTTGAAAACCACCCAGAAACACGAATTGGCATCAATTCGAAACTAGGGTTTAAAGTTCATAAACTTTGGGTATTTTTGATTCACAACGTTTTGGATGTTATAACTTGGCCTAGAGTAGCTATCAACCCTCTAGAGCTACCAGAATCAATACGGTGAACATTTCATGGCTAGATTTCATACGCGTAAGACTAGGGTTTAGACTACGCGTATGAGTTTCTCTGATAACGATTAAACATGAATTAGGATGTTGTTATCGTGATAAATTGTTGTTTTGTGTGAATATTGATGAGTTGATAAATTTATTTCGAGCTTTGCTACGCTTAAACACTCGAATCAAGGTCATAAGACTCTCGCATAAGGATTACCCTACGGCGTAGTCATGTTATCGTAAAATAAAACCTCGCGCATAACTATTACAGCGTAAGGTTCTACGGTGGGACTCTGGCGTATCACCGTGAAGGATATGCGTGTGATGACCTCTCGCATAAGGTCTACTCTTACGAGTAAGCCTTACGCGTAAGGTTCTTATACGCCTCTGGCGTAAGGTCCCCTTTTCCTCGCGTAACATTTCTTCTGCGTGAAAGGATCCTACGCATAAGCTTTCGCCTACGCGTATGTTGCAACTGTTTACGCGTAACTTTGCCATTTCTACGCTTAAGCCATTTTTGACCTTCATTTTGAATTGTTACGTGTACAAACTTGTTAACAAACTTATCATAACGTCACGAATCCAATAATGTCACTAATAAACCTAAAACGTTTGATATGTTGTGAACAATAAGTGATAACATAAGCTTTAAAACTTAAAGTTAACTAACTCACGAAACATTTCATGACGTCATTAGACTATTGGACATACAAGTGACTTAGGACTCGTAACAATCATTGACATTGTACATTAAATAACTAGACAATAAGACCTTCTGTTGACTAACATTATGTCTTTCGATATGTTGGTTCTTTTGGCTAATATTATTTCGAGATCACGACATGGTCGCTCAACCAAACATGGACGCACAAATGTTCTCTCCATTCTTGACATCTACCCTAATGGCTACCCAATGAAGATTGGAAAGAATAATCTCGAGTTGACTTGACCTCTCACTTGCTCCGAGTCTTCATGCTTAATCGCTATTGACATTCTCGAGGACTCATCCATATCGAACATGCTCACACATTACGCAGCAGTTCACGAGATCTATATCCATGATTACGGAACACCATGGAAAGGGTCAAAGGAAGGATCTACTTGTGACGGTGACTACGAATCACAAAGAATCACCATCACACTGCGGACTTAAGGGTTTGTTCTCTTAATTCTCAAGTCGAACCACCAAACTTTATGCCACACCTCTTGAAGAGCTCACTCTCCAATTCTTAATCGATATCGGTTATGATGAGGCTACGGGAGTAATCACCAAACACTCTCACGTAGAGCTCAAGAGTATTCCTCAACCTTGGAGAACACTCTACATGATCATCACCAAGTCTGCTTCCGGTCGTGGCAAATGGCTATGAGCATCAAAGCTCATGGAACTCCAAATATTTTGGCCTTTGGTCAACTTGAAACACATCGCTATTGAAGCTCGATTTGGGATGACATGATGTCTTTTCTCAACAAACTAGGCTCAAAGATTCCTACATCGGATACACTAAGTTGTTGATCCAAAGAGCACTTGGACTACATTCGATATTCCCAAGAGGCTCAATGACCACGAAAATCACGACATGTTGGTGAACCTATTCGACCATCGAATGAAGGAATCGTCTACAAAGAAGCAGTAGCGGTGTTACAGATTACACTAATCGAAGATGTCGAAAGCTTGAAGCATACAGCATGTCACAGGCGGTAAGACAAGGCAAAGTTGGTCATCTTGACGAAAAATCTTCGGAACACGGTCGGAGAACCGAGAAGAGGAAGTGCGAGAAGCACAACAAGTTCTGCGAGTCAAAGGAAGGTTCCTAAAGGAAAGCTCCTTCTATAAGGATTGTTCCGTAAAGGAAGCCGAACCTATTCCCACACTTGAACCTCAAAGACAACTTAGGGATGAGAGCTCGAAGATCTTGAGACAGATGAAGAAGTTCATTACTCACATCGCAACCGAAACACACCCTCGGTGACAAAACCTCAAAGTCCTCCATTTGTCCAAGAAAAGGGAAGACTCAACCATTGTACCTTATGATGAGAGCTCAAGAAGAAGAAGAAGAGCAATTGGACAAATCATACGGAAAAAGTTTCACAACGTCAGACACATTCAAAAGGCGTGAATTTGCTAAAGATCAAATGGGTGGCCGGAGGATCAAGTGGTGCCGCCACTCTCTCCGGATCTGATGCGGTTAATCAACCCGATAAGGGATCGATGCCACCACTCTTACGCAACAACAACCGCTTTGTTGAAGACACCATTGTGTATGATTTTGAGAAGCAGAAACTAAGATAGAAAAGTCTAAAGATGGCGAGGATGATTATACCAAGTTTCTTCTTGACGATCCAACACACTCAAAGGAGAAAACCTCGGAAACTCCTAAGGACATGAAGTCTCCTCATGTCTCCTCATCATCGGACTCTTCGTCTCACTCATCACAACCACCATCAACAAAGTCAACGGATCATCATCCAATCCGTGAAGAAACCACCTAAATCTTGGATTTCTCAAACACATGCAAGAATTGTGAAAGTTGTCAAACAAGTTAGAAGAAGGACATGCTCCACGAAAAACTTAATTGGTATCTTTGAACAAATGCGGTACTTACATGATGAGAATGACAAGATGCGAAAAGATAGGAAAGCTATTCGAGATTTCATGAGAAGTCATCGTCGGGAGGAAGCTGAATGAAATGATTGAAGGATTCACTCATAAGTATCTTGAGGATATCATTCCTAAAGTCCAAAAGGAGCTGGAGGCGTCGACAAGAGATCAAACCCACAAGTTTCTTCTCGACCTTTGTCCCGGTGTGACAAAAGTATTTTCGGACAACTCACCCCTAACATCGTAGCATTGGTTAAACATACAATGGGCCAAGAAGGCGATCTCTCGAATCGAGTTAATAGCTAAACTTGTGATGCAAATGTCAAAGAGATGCGGGCGTTTACTTCGGATGAAGCTAAATTTTTGAAATCCTACTTGACTATCAACTCGGATCATCATGTAAAGAGTCGGTAGATAAATCAAACGACCAAGAGATGGCGATGATAAGGATAAGGACTACGCACCCAAACGTCGAAGCGATGCGGTAAATCCACTTCTATGCCACCTCCTCCATCACGGACTTCCTCACAACAAAAGTCTTCTCCACCACGGTCTTCCAGATAAACCTCGGGACGATTCCGAGTTACCACCCTTGACTCGAAAGCGGTGATCACTTTGAGTATCACGGTGGTGGCGATGAAGAGGTCCTTGAGCCCCAACAACAACCCTCCTCTCCCAAACAAGTGAAGAAACCGAATCATCATCAAGGCCTTCTAAAAGCAAGAAAAACGACTCGGCCGGATGTCGTATCATGGCTAGATAATGATACAACCGCAGAATTTGAATGGTTCTCCACACTTGTTAATAACACTCCCTACCACAAGAAGGTCAAGAATTGGTGAGCGGTAGTACACTAGAGCATGCAAAATCTTGCAAGAACGATTCCGTGTGAAGAAGATGGCGAAATCCGAGTTGAAGCGCATCAAGAATGACGCATTCATACGTTGAAAACAGCTTTCGGAAAGTGCAATCGAGGTTGAATATCACCTTGAAAACATTGCTCGAGCCATGTCTAACAACATGGATTGGCTCAACCCGAAGCAAACATCGACTTCACTAAGCGGAACAACCCTCCATATTACACTTGACCGGACCAAACCTCTACCAACAATCGGCAACCGGATGAACCAAGGATTCCTTGGATATTTCTTCAACAAAGACACGGAATTTCTTCTCCATGGTGGCAATGGTTCACAAAAATCGCTACATCATTGACTCTTCCATTCCCGTGACTACCTACTCAAACGCATAGCTATCGAGGAACGTGCAAATCACTTGTTCTCGACAAAGTGCAAGCATCGACCAAGATGCATTGTATGGGATTCATCAGCGGCGAGCGAAGAATCTACTCTGAGCTGCACGGTTCGAAGTCTCAACATGAAGTGTATTGCTCAAAGAACATCGTAGCCATCAAACACATTGATCTCAAGTCTAAATGGGACTACACATTCTTGAAGAATATCATAGTCAAGCGACAAGATGAACAAGACTATGAATTCTCGGAGGATGACTTTGAGAACTTGTCACTCAACGACATCGAAGACATGTACCTTGCCAAAGTGCGGGTCGTATGAGACAATTCTCGATGAAATTCAACGTGAATTTATCAAGTCGGTTCTCATCTTCATTAGGCGCATTGTGATCAAAGAGCGTGTCGAAGATATCTGGATGGTCATTGAATCATATCGAAGCGTGTAAACTTCACTCCACCGCGACTTGATCTTCGACATCAACCGGCTCAAACAACTTACGCTCATCGGCCAACCTTTCGGCATTGTTTACGCGGTGAACTTGCGAAGCGCTTAATGGCGTGTAGTGAGCTCCACAAATTCGGGATCATACCTTGAAGATGGTTAGGGATGGATTGGCGTGCAGTTGAAGGATATCGCTGAAAGTTGGGAATCCTAAGCCTGGAACTCTCGGGATAGAAGGGATGTGAGAAGGATCATCACCATGATTGATGAGCGGTTGTTCGAAGGGATCGATTCGAGGCGCACTGAGAGCTATGTTGGTGGTAGACCCGGATAAACATCACCGGCTTTCAACGCCATGTGCGCACTCACAGGAACATCACTGCACTTCTGGTACCCTTGAATTGTTTCCTTCATATGATTTTGGATGAATGTTTATATATGTGGATGGCTTGTGCACACATAACGATGTACAACCCGTATCATCAAGAAAGGACCACGTAGTGCGCTTGATTGCCACAATCCTTATAAAAGGAGCGAAAGCTTCTTATTTTGAGTAAAACCTATCAAACCTTTCATTATTCAAGGTTTTGCTCAAAAGACAAGTACTTCCCATATGATTTTCAAAACCTCAACCGTTTATATTACTAGTTGAGGGGAGTATTTGATTTAAAAACTTTGTTCTAAACCTGTTCACGATGGCCACTCTTCCCGCAAAACTCAAAGTGGTCATATTTATTCTCAAAATGTTCAAAAACAACATTTTATATGCCATTTTGAGGGGAAAAATTGTGTGATAAGAAATATGTTGTACAAAATGCAAATGAATCATGTACCTCGGACTTAACCTACTGAATTGACGGTACTAAGCTGTTAGTAACTCGAAAAGACTTGTCTGGGACGGGTAATAATTTCAAGCTAGTTCGCTAGTGATGTAAACGTGTCTCATGAAGGACTTGTCCAAGTAGAATGTACCATTCGAGAAACTTTTGATAGACATGAACTCGGCGGGTTTGACAACCTTCCAAGGTTTGTCTACACCTTCAAGATAGTTATTAGAGCTAGTTGTCACCTAAAAGGCGACAATGTATCTCTTTAACTATTCAACGTAACCGTGTCTCGCGGAGATTGTCTATCTTGGTGAATCAATTCAAAAGTCGCTCTTTCCTCACTTGTGCATTTAACCATTAAAACTATTAAGCACATGTGGAGGGTATTTATGCAAAACTTCAACTCTCACTGTGGTTCAAACATGTTTTTCATTAACAAACCCTTTGAGAGAGATTTTAAGTACAGTGGTGTTAATGGCAAACATAGGTTAGTCATGGAGTTATAAGGTGACTAAGGTTAGGAATAACCGTCCTATGATCCGCCAGAGCCGGAGGGATCTACCCAAGGACTATACCATTAGTTAGTGTTAGAAGTCCTTAGGAATGATTGTAAAAAGGAGAAAATGAGAATCGGAGAAAGAAGGAGTTGAAGAATCAAAAAGAAATGTAATGAAAAGGGTGAAAAGAAATAGCCCTCCAGATTATTCAACTTAGGGCAGACACCGGGTTCAATTCATACGCTACTGGTTGTCACTTAGTGACCTTTGGTATTGAAGATTAAAAGTCGTCATGGACCCGGTGGCGCATGCACTAAACCTTCTTAGCCACTCAAGTCTCTCTCAACGAAACTTGTTTCATTCTCACGAGAACCCTACATAAACTATTGGCTTTCTCTTGAGATCGTTTGGTATTGAAAAAGGAGACCCTCTCCTAGTCTCCGCTTAGGAAAACCAAAGCACTATTGAGTCTAGAGCCACGAGATTCATCAAAAGATCTCTTAGGAACACTTGACATTTAATCACTTGTTGATCAACAAATAAGATCTTGATGATTCGGTGGTTCATATCGAGTCCTTCACGGATCTTAGCAATCATCGAGAACATTTATGAGAGGTTCACATCATGATCCTCGGTGATTGAATGGAAACTCTGCCGGGGTCAACATCAAACAGCCACGGCAGGTCGCTTCGGTAACTCCTCATGGATTACGCGAAGTGTGTCTCAACAGTCTCTGATCGTGAGGTGATGCTTGGTGTATCTCGTGACTCATCGAGCTGTAGATGTGCTTGGTTTTGTCGCGTTATCTCACTTGTGGGACTCCGGTTCGAGAGCGGCCTTTGTAAGAATTAGAGTTGTGTTTTCACACTATCTTTGTTAACACTCTCGAAGTTCAAACTTGTAAGTCTTGGAAACGCTTATTTCTAACCGTTTGCAATGTTTTCTTCTTATGGAAGCTCGGGAGCGGGATGATCGTCTTGATTCTTCTCATGCTCACGCCAATATCATCACTAATGGAAGTTCTATCCAAAAGCAACACAACGATCGAATGATTCTTCATCAATCAAAGAATCTACAAAGTCAAAGACTTAAAGAACTTCATCGATATTGATTTCCAACGTCAAAAAGCGTGTGAGCATGTTGAAGAATGGCGTGGAGACATTGGAGCGTGAAAGCGGACTGAAAGCGGTGATGCGAACAACAACATACTATCACTTTCACCACAAAGAACAATGATCAAAGAACAAAGTTAAAGATGACGTCGAAGCTTAACCGTTCAAAGATAACTATCTCTCTACCTGGGAGATTGTTCGAATCAAGGCAATTCCTCTCACAAGAAAGAAGAATGCGGAAGGCGTCACAACTACTATTACATCAACGCCTTCACTTGTTACATTCATATATACTTGAGGAGGAGATTGTTGGAATCACTCCTAAACAGATATTTCAAGTATTTATATTTCATATGTAATAGGTAGCTTTGTTATGGCCTTTATGTTTGTTTAAGGTCAAGCTTATGTAGAAGGCCCATAAGCAGTCCAAGCCAAATAAGGAATAGGGAAGGAGAGGGAGTGTTGCCCTAGCTCCTTGCCTATAAATACATTGTAATAACCTTTATTTGAAGGTTGGTTGTTCAAGTTATTCTCTCTCACTCACTCTTTCCCCTTAACTGGTATTACTATTACGTGTGTGTGTGTGTTTAGCTTGTTCATCCGCCTTCATCTCTTTCTCTATAAGCTTGTGTTGTAAAACTAGTGACCTAACAACATGCCCTATGAAAATATTGATTGATTTTAGAATAAATCAATAGTATTGATTTATTTTGTTCGATTTTAGATTGATCTTCAGAATATTTGTTATTATTTTGCACCTAAAGTGAAACCAAGTTTAAATAGTATTGATGATGTTAATCCTGAACTTGTTAAGTATTATGAGGAACTTGATATCCCGCTAAGCAAAAAGGATCCATTAGTTGCTAAGGAGATTGTATTTTATAGTGTTTCGATTGCAATGACAAATAGTGAGATTTTAGAAGAACAATCAGGAGTCATATTTTGTTCGATGTTGGAGGCTATAAAAAGAATCCTGATTTGGTTAGAAAGTATTTAGGGAAAGTTGTTTCTTATACTGATAACTATTATGATGCTTTGAATGCAGTTGTATTCTTTCTTTGGTCGTTTGTGTATATACTTAAAGACACTACATGCCCTATGAAAATATTGATTGATTTTAGAATAAATCAATAGTATTGATTTATTTTGTTTGATTTTAGATTGATCTTGAATATATGTTATTATTACGCACCTAAAGTGAAACCAACTTTAAATAGTATTGATGATGCTAATCCTTAACTTGTTATGTATTATGAGGAACTTGATATACCGCTAAGCAAAAGGATCCATTAGTTGCTAAGGAGATTGTTTTTGATAGTGTTTCGATTACAACGACACATAGTTAGATTTTAGAAGAACAATGAGGTCATATTTTGTTCGATGTTGGAGGCTATAAAAAATCTGATTTGCTTAGAAAGTATTTAGGAAAGTTGTTTCTTATCTTGATAACTACTATGATGCTTTGAATCTTCTTTGTATTCTTCTTTGGTCGTTTGTGTATATACTTAAAGACACTACATGCCCTATGAAAATATTGATTGATTTTAGAATAAATCAATAGTATTGATTTATTTTGTTTGATTTTAGATTGATCTTGAATATATGTTATTATTACGCACCTAAAGTGAAACCAACTTTAAATAGTATTGATGATGCTAATCCTTAACTTGTTATGTATTATGAGGAACTTGATATACCGCTAAGCAAAAGGATCCATTAGTTGCTAAGGAGATTGTTTTTGATAGTGTTTCGATTACAACGACACATAGTGAGATTTTAGAAGAACAATGAGGAGTCATATTTTGTTCGATGTTGGAGGCTATAAAAATCACGATTTGGTTAGAAAGTATTTAGGAAAGTTGTTTCTTATCTTGATAACTACTATGATGCTTTGAATGCATTTGTATTCTTGTTGGGTCGTTTGTGTATATACTTAAAAACACTACATGGCCTATGAAAATATTGATTGATTTTAGAATAAATCAATAGTATTGATTCATTTTGTTCGATTTTAGATTGATCTTCAAAATATTTGTTATTATTACGCACCTAAAGTGAAACCAACTTTAAATAGTATTGATGATGTTAATCTGAACTCGTTAAGTATTATGAGGAACTTGATATCCCGCTAAGCAAAAAGGATCCATTAGTTGCTAAGGAGATTGTTTTTGATAGTGTTTCGATTGCAACGACAAATAGTGAGATTTTAGAAGAACAATCAGGAGTCATATTTTGTTCGATGTTGGAGGCTATAAAAAGAATCCTGATTTGGTTAGAAAGTATTTTGGGAAAGTTGTTTCTTATGCTGATAACTACTATGATGCTTTGAATGCAGCTGTATTTACTGCTGGGTCGTTTTTGTATATACTTAAAGACACTACATGCCCTATGAAAATATTGATTGATTTTAGAATAAATCAATAGTATTGATTTATTTTGTTTGATTTTAGATTGATCTTCAGAATATTTGTTATTATTCTGCACCTAAAGTGAAACCAACTTTAAATAGTATTGATGATGTTAATCCTGAACTTGTTAAGTATTATGAGGAACTTGATATCCCGCTAAGCAAAAGGATCCATTAGTTGCTAAGGAGATTGTTTTTATAGTGTTTCGATTGCAATGACAAATAGTGAGATTTTAGAAGAACAATCGGGGTCATATTTTGTTCGATGTTGGAGGCTATAAAAGAATCTGATTTGGTTAGAAAGTATTTAGGAAAGTTGTTTCTTATCTTGATAACTATTATGATGCTTTGAATGCAGCTGTGTTTACTGCTGGGTCGTTTGTGTATATACTTAAAGACACTACATGCCCTATGAAAATGTTGATTGATTTTAGAATAAATCAATAGTATTGATTTATTTTGTTTGATTTTAGATTGATCTTCAGAATATATGTTATTATTCTGCACCTAAAGTGAAACCAACTTTAAATAGTATTGATGATGCTAATCCTTAACTTGTTATGTATTATGAGGAACTTGATATCCCGCTAAGCAAAAAGGATCCATTAGTTGTTAAGGAGATTGTTTTTGATAGTGTTTCGATTGCAACGACACATAGTTAGATTTTAGAAGAACAATCAGGAGTCATATTTTGTTCGATGTTGGAGGCTATAAAAAAAATCCTGATTTGGTTAGAAAGTATTTAGGGAAAGTTGTTTCTTATGCTGATAACTACTATGATGCTTTGAATGCAGCTGTATTTACTGCTGGTTCGTTTGTGTATATACTTAAAGACACTACATGCCCTATGAAAATATTGATTGATTTTAGAATAAATCAATAGTATTGATTTATTTTGTTCGAGTTTAGATTTATCTTCAGAATATTTGTTATTATTCTGCACCTAAAGTGAAACCAACTTTAAATAGTATTGATGATGCTAATCCAGAACTTGTTAAGTATTTTGAGGAACTTGATATCCGCTAAGCAAAAGGATCCATTAGTTGCTAAGGAGATTGTTTTTTATAGTGTTTCGATTGCAACGATACATAGTGAGATTTTAGAAGAACAATCAGGAGTCATATTTTGTTCGATGTTGGAGGCAATAAAAAAAATCATGATTTGGTTAGAAAGTATTTAGGGAAAGTTGTTTCTTATGCTGATAACTACTATGATGCTTTGAATGCAGCTGTATTTACTGCTGGGTCGTTTGTGTATATACTTAAAGACACTACATGGCCTATGAAAATATTGATTGATTTTAGAATAAATCAATAGTATTGATTTATTTTGTTCGATTTTAGATTGATCTTCAGAATATTTGTTATTATTCTGCACCTAAAGTGATACCAACTTTAAATAGTATTGATGATGTTAATCCTGAACTTGTTAAGTATTATGAGGAACTTGATATCCCGCTAAGCAAAAAGGATCCATTAGTTGCTAAGGAGATTGTTTTTAATAGTGTTTCGATTGCAACGACAAATAGTGAGATTTTAGAAGAACAATCAGGAGTCATATTTTGTTCGATGTTGGAGGCTATAAAAAGAATCCTGATTTGGTTAGAAAGTATTTAGGGAAATTTGTTTCTTATGCTGATAACTATTATGATGCTTTGAATGCAGCTGTATTTACTGCTGGGTCGTTTGTGTATATACTTAAAGACACTACATGCCCTATGAAAATATTGACTGGTTTTACAATAAATCAATTGTATTGATTTATTTTGTTTGATTTTAGATTGATCTTCAGAATATTTGTTATTATTCTGCACCTAAAGTGAAACCAACTTTAAATAGTATTGATGATGTTAATCCTGAACTTGTTAAGTATTATGAGGAACTTGATATCCCGCTAAGCAAAAAGGATCCATTAGTTGCTAAGGAGATTGTTTTTTATAGTGTTTCGATTGCAATGACAAATAGTGAGATTTTAGAAGAACAATCGAGAGTCATATTTTGTTCGATGTTGGAGGCTATAAAAGAATCTGATTTGGTTAGAAAGTATTTAGGAAAGTTGTTTCTTATCGATAACTATTATGATGCTTTGAATGCAAATTGTGTTCTTCTTGGGTCGTTTGTGTATATACTTAAAGACACTACATGCCCTATGAAAATATTGATTGATTTTAGAATAAATCAATAGTATTGATTTATTTTGTTTGATTTTAGATTGATCTTGAATATATGTTATTATTACGCACCTAAAGTGAAACCAACTTTAAATAGTATTGATGATGCTAATCCTTAACTTGTTATGTATTATGAGGAACTTGATATACCGCTAAGCAAAAGGATCCATTAGTTGCTAAGGAGATTGTTTTTGATAGTGTTTCGATTACAACGACACATAGTGAGATTTTAGAAGAACAATGAGGAGTCATATTTTGTTCGATGTTGGAGGCTATAAAAAATCACGATTTGGTTAGAAAGTATTTAGGAAAGTTGTTTCTTATCTTGATAACTACTATGATGCTTTGAATGCATTTGTATTCTTGTTGGGTCGTTTGTGTATATACTTAAAAACACTACATGGCCTATGAAAATATTGATTGATTTTAGAATAAATCAATAGTATTGATTCATTTTGTTCGATTTTAGATTGATCTTCAAAATATTTGTTATTATTCGCACCTAAAGTGAAACCAACTTTAAATAGTATTGATGATGTTAATCACGAACTCGTTAAGTATTATGAGGAACTTGATATCCCGCTAAGCAAAAGGATCCATTAGTTGCTAAGGAGATTGTTTTGATAGTGTTTCGATTGCAACGACAAATAGTGAGATTTTAGAAGAACAATCGAGAGTCATATTTTGTTCGATGTTGGAGGCTATAAAAGAATCTGATTTGGTTAGAAAGTATTTTGGGAAAGTTGTTTCTTATCTTGATAACTACTATGATGCTTTGAATGCAATTGTATTCTTCTTGGGTCGTTTTGTATATACTTAAAGACACTACATGCCCTATGAAAATATTGATTGATTTTAGAATAAATCAATAGTATTGATTTATTTTGTTTGATTTTAGATTGATCTTGAATATTTGTTATTATTCGCACCTAAAGTGAAACCAACTTTAAATAGTATTGATGATGTTAATCTGAACTTGTTAAGTATTATGAGGAACTTGATATCCCGCTAAGCAAAAGGATCCATTAGTTGCTAAGGAGATTGTTTTTATAGTGTTTCGATTGCAATGACAAATAGTGAGATTTTAGAAGAACAATCGGAGTCATATTTTGTTCGATGTTGGAGGCTATAAAAGAATCTGATTTGGTTAGAAAGTATTTAGGAAAGTTGTTTCTTATCACGATAACTATTATGATGCTTTGAATGCACTTGTGTTTCTTCTTTGGGTCGTTTGTGTATATACTTAAAGACACTACATGCCCTATGAAAATATTGATTGATTTTAGAATAAATCAATAGTATTGATTTATTTTGTTTGATTTTAGATTGATCTTGAATATATGTTATTATTACGCACCTAAAGTGAAACCAACTTTAAATAGTATTGATGATGCTAATCCTTAACTTGTTATGTATTATGAGGAACTTGATATCCCGCTAAGCAAAAGGATCCATTAGTTGTTAAGGAGATTGTTTTTGATAGTGTTTCGATTGCAACGACACATAGTTAGATTTTAGAAGAACAATCAGGAGTCATATTTTGTTCGATGTTGGAGGCTATAAAAAAAATCCTGATTTGGTTAGAAAGTATTTAGGGAAAGTTGTTTCTTATGCTGATAACTACTATGATGCTTTGAATGCAGTTGTATTTACTGCTGGTTCGTTTGTGTATATACTTAAAGACACTACATGCCCTATGAAAATATTGATTGATTTTAGAATAAATCAATAGTATTGATTTATTTTGTTCGAGTTTAGATTTATCTTCAGAATATTTGTTATTATTCTGCACCTAAAGTGAAACCAACTTTAAATAGTATTGATGATGCTAATCCAGAACTTGTTAAGTATTTTGAGGAACTTGATATCCCGCTAAGCAAAAAGGATCCATTAGTTGCTAAGGAGATTGTTTTTTATAGTGTTTCGATTGCAACGATACATAGTGAGATTTTAGAAGAACAATCAGGAGTCATATTTTGTTCGATGTTGGAGGCAATAAAAAAAATCATGATTTGGTTAGAAAGTATTTAGGGAAAGTTGTTTCTTATGCTGATAACTACTATGATGCTTTGAATGCAATTTGTATTCTTCTTTGGGTCGTTTGTGTATATACTTAAAGACACTACATGGCCTATGAAAATATTGATTGATTTTAGAATAAATCAATAGTATTGATTTATTTTGTTCGATTTTAGATTGATCTTGAATATTTGTTATTATTACGCACCTAAAGTGATACCAACTTTAAATAGTATTGATGATGTTAATCTGAACTTGTTAAGTATTATGAGGAACTTGATATCCCGCTAAGCAAAAGGATCCATTAGTTGCTAAGGAGATTGTTTTAATAGTGTTTCGATTGCAACGACAAATAGTGAGATTTTAGAAGAACAATCGGAGTCATATTTTGTTCGATGTTGGAGGCTATAAAAGAATCTGATTTGGTTAGAAAGTATTTAGGAAATTTGTTTCTTATCTTGATAACTATTATGATGCTTTGAATGCAATTTGTATTCTTCTTTGGTCGTTTGTGTATATACTTAAAGACACTACATGCCCTATGAAAATATTGATTGGTTTTACAATAAATCAATTGTATTGATTTATTTTGTTTGATTTAGATTGATCTTGAGAATATTTGTTATTATTACGCACCTAAAGTGAAACCAACTTTAAATAGTATTGATGATGTTAATCCCGAACTTGTTAAGTATTATGAGGAACTTGATATCCGCTAAGCAAAAGGATCCATTAGTTGCTAAGGAGATTGTTTTTATAGTGTTTCGATTGCAATGACAAATAGTGAGATTTTAGAAGAACAATCGAGTCATATTTTGTTCGATGTTGGAGGCTATAAAAGAATCTCGATTTGGTTAGAAAGTATTTAGGAAAGTTGTTTCTTATCTCGATAACTATTATGATGCTTTGAATGCAAATTGTGTGTTTCTTCTTTGGTCGTTTGTGTATATACTTAAAGACACTACATGCCCTATGAAAATATTGATTGATTTTAGAATAAATCAATAGTATTGATTTATTTTGTTTGATTTTAGATTGATCTTGAGAATATATGTTATTATTCGCACCTAAAGTGAAACCAACTTTAAATAGTATTGATGATGCTAATCCTTAACTTGTTATGTATTATGAGGAACTTGATATACCGCTAAGCAAAAAGGATCCATTAGTTGCTAAGGAGATTGTTTTTGATAGTGTTTCGATTGCAACGACACATAGTGAGATTTTAGAAGAACAATGAGGAGTCATATTTTGTTCGATGTTGGAGGCTATAAAAAAAATCCTGATTTGGTTAGAAAGTATTTAGGGAAAGTTGTTTCTTATGCTGATAACTACTATGATGCTTTGAATGCAGCTGTATTTACTGTTGGGTCGTTTGTGTATATACTTAAAAACACTACATGGCCTATGAAAATATTGATTGATTTTAGAATAAATCAATAGTATTGATTCATTTTGTTCGATTTTAGATTGATCTTCAAAATATTTGTTATTATTCTGCACCTAAAGTGAAACCAACTTTAAATAGTATTGATGATGTTAATCCTGAACTCGTTAAGTATTATGAGGAACTTGATATCCCGCTAAGCAAAAAGGATCCATTAGTTGCTAAGGAGATTGTTTTTGATAGTGTTTCGATTGCAACGACAAATAGTGAGATTTTAGAAGAACAATCAAGAGTCATATTTTGTTCGATGTTGGAGGCTATAAAAAGAATCCTGATTTGGTTAGAAAGTATTTTGGGAAAGTTGTTTCTTATGCTGATAACTACTATGATGCTTTGAATGCAGCTGTATTTACTGCTGGGTCGTTTTTGTATATACTTAAAGACACTACATGCCCTAAGAAAATATTGATTGATTTTAGAATAAATCAATAGTATTGATTTATTTTGTTTGATTTTAGATTGATCTTCAGAATATTTGTTATTATTCTGCACCTAAAGTGAAACCAACTTTAAATAGTATTGATGATCTTAATCCTGAACTTGTTAAGTATTATGAGGAACTTGATATCCCGCTAAGCAAAAAGGATCCATTAGTTGCTAAGGAGATTGTTTTTTATAGTGTTTCGATTGCAATGACAAATAGTGAGATTTTAGAAGAACAATCAGGAGTCATATTTTGTTCGATGTTGGAGGCTATAAAAAGAATCCTGATTTGGTTAGAAAGTATTTAGGGAAAGTTGTTTCTTATACTGATAACTATTATGATGCTTTGAATGCAGCTGTGTTTACTGCTGGGTCGTTTGTGTATATACTTAAAGACACTACATGCCCTATGAAAATATTGATTGATTTTAGAATAAATCAATAGTATTGATTTATTTTGTTTGATTTTAGATTGATCTTCAGAATATATGTTATTATTCTGCACCTAAAGTGAAACCAACTTTAAATAGTATTGATGATGCTAATCCTTAACTTGTTATGTATTATGAGGAACTTGATATCCCGCTAAGCAAAAGGATCCATTAGTTGTTAAGGAGATTGTTTTGATAGTGTTTCGATTACAACGACACATAGTTAGATTTTAGAAGAACAATCGAGAGTCATATTTTGTTCGATGTTGGAGGCTATAAAAAATCTCGATTTGGTTAGAAAGTATTTAGGAAAGTTGTTTCTTATCTTGATAACTACTATGATGCTTTGAATGCGATTGTATTTATTCTTTGGTTCGTTTGTGTATATACTTAAAGACACTACATGCCCTATGAAAATATTGATTGATTTTAGAATAAATCAATAGTATTGATTTATTTTGTTCGAGTTTAGATTTATCTTGAAATATTTGTTATTATTACGCACCTAAAGTGAAACCAACTTTAAATAGTATTGATGATGCTAATCCAGAACTTGTTAAGTATTTTGAGGAACTTGATATCCCGCTAAGCAAAAAGGATCCATTAGTTGCTAAGGAGATTGTTTTTTATAGTGTTTCGATTGCAACGATACATAGTGAGATTTTAGAAGAACAATCAGGAGTCATATTTTGTTCGATGTTGGAGGCAATAAAAAAAATCATGATTTGGTTAGAAAGTATTTAGGGAAAGTTGTTTCTTATGCTGATAACTACTATGATGCTTTGAATGCAGCTGTATTTACTGCTGGGTCGTTTGTGTATATACTTAAAGACACTACATGGCCTATGAAAATATTGATTGATTTTAGAATAAATCAATAGTATTGATTTATTTTGTTCGATTTTAGATTGATCTTTAGAATATATGTTATTATTCTGCACCTAAAGTGAAACCAACTTTAAATAGTATTGATGATGCTAATCCTTAACTTGTTATGTATTATGAGGAACTTGATATACCGCTAAGCAAAAAGGATCCATTAGTTGCTAAGGAGATTGTTTTTGATAGTGTTTCGATTGCAACGACACATAGTTAGATTTTAGAAGAACAATGAGGAGTCATATTTTGTTCGATGTTGGAGGCTATAAAAAAATCTCGATTTGCTTAGAAAGTATTTAGGAAAGTTGTTTCTTATCTTCGATAACTACTATGATGCTTTGAATCTGCAGATATTCTTCTTTGGGTCGTTTGTGTATATACTTAAAGACACTACATGCCCTATGAAAATATTGATTGATTTTAGAATAAATCAATAGTATTGATTTATTTTGTTTGATTTTAGATTGATCTTGAGAATATATGTTATTATTACGCACCTAAAGTGAAACCAACTTTAAATAGTATTGATGATGCTAATCCTTAACTTGTTATGTATTATGAGGAACTTGATATACCGCTAAGCAAAAGGATCCATTAGTTGCTAAGGAGATTGTTTTTGATAGTGTTTCGATTACAACGACACATAGTGAGATTTTAGAAGAACAATGAGGAGTCATATTTTGTTCGATGTTGGAGGCTATAAAAATCACGATTTGGTTAGAAAGTATTTAGGAAAGTTGTTTCTTATCTTTGATAACTACTATGATGCTTTGAATGCAATTTGTATTCTTGTTGGGTCGTTTGTGTATATACTTAAAAACACTACATGGCCTATGAAAATATTGATTGATTTTAGAATAAATCAATAGTATTGATTCATTTTGTTCGATTTTAGATTGATCTTCAAAATATTTGTTATTATTCTGCACCTAAAGTGAAACCAACTTTAAATAGTATTGATGATGTTAATCCTGAACTCGTTAAGTATTATGAGGAACTTGATATCCCGCTAAGCAAAAAGGATCCATTAGTTGCTAAGGAGATTGTTTTTGATAGTGTTTCGATTGCAACGACAAATAGTGAGATTTTAGAAGAACAATCAGGAGTCATATTTTGTTCGATGTTGGAGGCTATAAAAAGAATCCTGATTTGGTTAGAAAGTATTTTGGGAAAGTTGTTTCTTATCTTTGATAACTACTATGATGCTTTGAATGCAATTGTATTCTTCTTTGGTCGTTTTGTATATACTTAAAGACACTACATGCCCTATGAAAATATTGATTGATTTTAGAATAAATCAATAGTATTGATTTATTTTGTTTGATTTTAGATTGATCTTGAGAATATTTGTTATTATTACGCACCTAAAGTGAAACCAACTTTAAATAGTATTGATGATGTTAATCTGAACTTGTTAAGTATTATGAGGAACTTGATATCCCGCTAAGCAAAAGGATCCATTAGTTGCTAAGGAGATTGTTTTTATAGTGTTTCGATTGCAATGACAAATAGTGAGATTTTAGAAGAACAATCGAGTCATATTTTGTTCGATGTTGGAGGCTATAAAAGAATCTGATTTGGTTAGAAAGTATTTAGGAAAGTTGTTTCTTATCGATAACTATTATGATGCTTTGAATGCGGTTGTGTTTCTTCTTTGGTCGTTTGTGTATATACTTAAAGACACTACATGCCCTATGAAAATATTGATTGATTTTAGAATAAATCAATAGTATTGATTTATTTTGTTTGATTTTAGATTGATCTTGAAATATATGTTATTATTACGCACCTAAAGTGAAACCAACTTTAAATAGTATTGATGATGCTAATCCTTAACTTGTTATGTATTATGAGGAACTTGATATCCCGCTAAGCAAAAGGATCCATTAGTTGTTAAGGAGATTGTTTTTGATAGTGTTTCGATTACAACGACACATAGTTAGATTTTAGAAGAACAATCGGGGTCATATTTTGTTCGATGTTGGAGGCTATAAAAAATCTCGATTTGGTTAGAAAGTATTTAGGAAAGTTGTTTCTTATCTTGATAACTACTATGATGCTTTGAATGCATTTGTATTCTTCTTTGGTTCGTTTGTGTATATACTTAAAGACACTACATGCCCTATGAAAATATTGATTGATTTTAGAATAAATCAATAGTATTGATTTATTTTGTTCGAGTTTAGATTTATCTTGAATATTTGTTATTATTACGCACCTAAAGTGAAACCAACTTTAAATAGTATTGATGATGCTAATCCGAACTTGTTAAGTATTTTGAGGAACTTGATATCCGCTAAGCAAAAAGGATCCATTAGTTGCTAAGGAGATTGTTTTTTATAGTGTTTCGATTGCAACGATACATAGTGAGATTTTAGAAGAACAATCAGGAGTCATATTTTGTTCGATGTTGGAGGCAATAAAAAAAATCATGATTTGGTTAGAAAGTATTTAGGGAAAGTTGTTTCTTATGCTGATAACTACTATGATGCTTTGAATGCAGCTGTATTTACTGCTGGGTCGTTTGTGTATATACTTAAAGACACTACATGGCCTATGAAAATATTGATTGATTTTAGAATAAATCAATAGTATTGATTTATTTTGTTCGATTTTAGATTGATCTTGAAATATTTGTTATTATTCTGCACCTAAAGTGATACCAACTTTAAATAGTATTGATGATGTTAATCCCGAACTTGTTAAGTATTATGAGGAACTTGATATCCCGCTAAGCAAAAAGGATCCATTAGTTGCTAAGGAGATTGTTTTTAATAGTGTTTCGATTGCAGCGACAAATAGTGAGATTTTAGAAGAACAATCGGAGTCATATTTTGTTCGATGTTGGAGGCTATAAAAAGAATCCTGATTTGGTTAGAAAGTATTTAGGGAAATTTGTTTCTTATGCTGATAACTATTATGATGCTTTGAATGCAGCTGTATTTACTGCTGGGTCGTTTGTGTATATACTTAAAGACACTACATGCCCTATGAAAATATTGACTGATTTTACAATAAATCAATTGTATTGATTTATTTTGTTTGATTTTAGATTGATCTTCAGAATATTTGTTATTATTCTGCACCTAAAGTGAAACCAACTTTAAATAGTATTGATGATGCTAATCCTGAACTTGTTATGTATTATGAGGAACTTGATATCCCGCTAAGCAAAAAGGATCCATTTGTTGCTAAGGAGATTGTTTTTTATAGTGTTTTGATTGCAACGACACACAGTGAGATTTTATAAGAACAATCAGGAGTCATAGTTTGTTCGATGTTGGAGGCTATAAAAAAATCCTGATTTGGTTAGAAAGTATTTAGGGAAAGTTGTTTCTTATGCTGATAACTACTATGATGCTTTGAATGCAATTTGTATTCTTCTTGGGTCATTTGTGTATATACTTAAAAACACTACATGGCCTATGAAAATATTGATTGATTTTTGAATAAATCAATAGTATTGATTTATTTTGTTCGATTTTAGATTGATCTTCAAAATATTTGTTATTATTCTGCACCTAAAGTGAAACCAACTTTAAATAGTATTGATGATGCTAATCCTGAACTTGTTAAGTATTATGAGGAACTTGATATCCCGCTAAGCAAAAAGGATCCATTAGTTGCTAAGGAGATTGTTTTTGATAGTGTTTCGATTGCAACGAAAAATAGTGAGATTTTAGAAGAACAATCAGGAGTCATATTGTGTTCGATGTTCGAGGCTATAAAAAGAATCCTGATTTGGTAAGAAAGTATTTAGGGAAATTTGTTTCTTATGCTGATAACTACTATGATGCTTTGAATGCAGCTGTATTTACTGCTGGGTCGTTTGTGTATGTACTTAAAGACACTACATGCCCTATGAAAATATTGATTGATTTTAGAATAAATCAATAGTATTGATTTATTTTGTTTGATTTTAGATTGATCTTCAGAATATTTGTTATTATTCTGCACCTAAAGTGAAACCAACTTTAAATAGTAGTGATGATGCTAATCCTGAACTTGTTATGTATTATGAGGAACTTGATATCCCGCTAAGCAAAAAGGATCCATTAGTTGCTAAGGAGATTGTTTTTTATAGTGTTTCGATTGCAACGACACATAGTGAGTTTTAGAAGAACAATCAGGAGTTATAGTTTGTTCGATGTTGGAGGCTATAAAAAAAATCCTGATTTGGTTAGAAAGTATTTAGGGAAAGTTGTTTCTTATGCTGATAACTACTATGATGCTTTGAATGCAGCTGTATTTACTGCTGGGTCGTTTGTGTATATACTTAAAGATACTACATGCCCTATGAAAATATTGATTGATTTTAGAATAAATCAAAAGTATTGATTTATTTTGTTCGATTTTAGATTGATCTTCAAAATATTTGTTATTATTCTGCACCTAAAGTGAAACCAACTTTAAATAGTATTGATGATGCTAATACTTAACTTGTTATGTATTATGAGGAACTTGATATCCCGCTAAGCAAAAAGGATCCATTAGTTGCTAAGGAGATTGTTTTTGATAGTGTTTCGATTGCAACGACAAATAGTGAGATTTTAGAAGAACAATCAGGAGTCATATTTTGTTCGATGTTCGAGGCTATAAAAAGAATCCTGATTTGGTTAGAAAGTATTTAGAGAAAGTTGTTTCTTATGCTGATAACTACTATGATGCTTTGAATGCAGCTGTATTTACTGCTGGGTCGTTTGTGTATATACTTAAAGACACTACATGCCCTATGAAAATATTGATTGATTTTAGAATAAATGCTAAGGAAATGGGCCAGTTTGAGGGAACTCTTATAGTGGCTGATGATAGAAGTTTTGTTGAGTATTTTGAAGGGTGTACATCATCTTCTTATGATAAGAATCAGCTTCATGCTGTTGTGGTGGAACTTCATTGTAACGAGGAAGCAGAGATTAAATACTCCACGATACAGAATTGGGATACGGGAGATTAAAACAGAAAAGGTGGGATTTATAATTTTCTGATAAAAAGGGGTCTTTGTGTTGGTAGCAAATCCTAGATTTCTTGGATTCAAGTAGAGACAGGGTCCACGATTACATGGAAATACCCAAGTGTTGTGCTAAAAGGTGATGATTCAGTGGGTGAGTTTTATTCGGTTGCTTCAACTAATAATTTTCAACAAGCGGATACGGGTACAAAGATGATACACATGGGTAACAACACGAAAAGTGTAATTAATTCAAATAGTATATCGGCTGGAAAATCGAGGACTGCTTATAGGGGTCTTGTTCAGGTTCAGTCACGGGCATATAATGCTAGGAATTCGTCTCAGTGTGATTCGATGCTTATTGGTGACATGTCAGCTGCTAACACCTACCCAGACATCCAGGTATTTTTCTTGAAATGCATGCTCTAAAACATGATATTTAACTTTATTGACTTGTGTGTGTTAAAAATGATTAATGAACCTGTTTTAGTAGATGTGTACTTGCTATTTGCTATCTCATCTTGAGGTCCAGTGACCAGTATCTTAATAAAAACACAAAGGCGAGTATCATATTGTATTGTACAAATACGCCATTAAAAGAACGTATTACAACTTCAAGATCAAAATTACATCCTAAACCCTATTCCTTCACCATGTTTTGTTACCACTGCTTTTCTAATGCTGATTTCCGATTATTAAATATAACCTACCAATGTTTAAGGAAACATCTTGCCATTCAGGCATTCCCTCCATGACCCAAACATATATGCAACGGGTTTGATTTTCTGACGCTGTTATTCTTGATTTTTCGTTGCATTCTAGCGATCATTCATGTGTAAATACCAAACAACCACTATATTTGCAAGAATGGCCGATCTTGGGGCATATTACGGAAATCTGGATGCAACAAGGACATCTGGACTGGACACTTTTTTTGTAAAGTGGCTCATTTATTGAAAACTATGATGTTATTTTGTGTTTCCATAAGGATTATAGTTTACAACAAACACTTTATCAAAAATTAAAAATACATAAAAATTTGATGTGCCTTGCATATAGTGTGATTTGGGTCTCATTTCACATCCGGTTGGTGCAAGTTTTAAATTTATAAAGGTGAATTACCAATATTACCAATAACACATAACTTTCTTGAGCAAGTATACTTACGTCCGTTATAGCAAGATTGTGAAGGTAAGTCGGGATACTCGTCCGTTATTCGCGAGGTAAGTTTGAGTGAATCGAGCACAAGTTTGAATTAACGAGTCTATCAAAACATATAACAAAGCAAATAGATATAATGAAATTCGGATGATTAAAACTACACTTGCTTAAACTAGTTTCATATCATAGATTAATGTGATTGTGTTAACCTCTTAACATGTTGGTTATGATAATTAGTTGGTGGACTAATCTATTGTTCTTACAAGTCAAACTTTGATCAAGAGTTTAGTTCATAAAAACAAGCATTAAGTTTAACCAATCAATTCAAGATCAATTCAAGTTTCATAAGTCTACATACATAAACTTAAACACAAAAACATCCATTTGTTCATCAAATTGCTTAAGAAATGGTCAATACAAAAGGTATCCGATCATAGACAAAAGGCTACAATTGATTCTCAACAACTAATCTTACGACCATTTAGATGTTTCCAACCAATCCAATTTGATAATCAAAAAGCGTTTCAATTACAACCACACCTTAGTTCCTTTGTATAATCAAGAATAATGGGTAAAACAATCATCCATAGACAAAATGATTATGACTAGTTGAACAACACGAAGTTCTTTCGACCCCAACGATTATTACCAATTAGCCAAACTTGATTAACAAATGTCACTATGAAACTTTAGCACAATTGGATCTTAGAATTAACTTGAAATTGAATTAAAACATGTTAACACAATCACTAACTAATCATATGATAATCAACATTATTTAAGCAAGTGTATAAAGAAACTAGCCACTCATAGCAAACATGAACATAAACTCATAACTTTGAACATTAGAAAACATGATTGAAGGTCTTACAATGCTTGGAATAAGATTACAAATGATGAAGTAATGTTTCCCAAAGGATCGTGGTGGACTTCTCGGTGTTTTGGCCTCCAAAGGTGGAACTTCGGAACTCCAAACTTCCTGGATTTCTAAGGACGAATTTTAAGAGCTTAAGGCTTGGTTTGGTGAGTAGAGATTTGTAATTGAGGTGTGTCTCATATGCTCACAATTAGCCTCTATTTATACTATTTCCAAGGCCTAGGGTGTTAAATGCTTAACTTGGCCTCCAAGGAGTGAGGAAGGGACTAGAATACACCAAGGGAAGGACCTAGAATCGTTTGGATGCAAAGGGAAGCTTAGTGATGAAGATTTGACAAGCTGCGGCTTCTCCAACCGGATCGGTCATATGACCAACCGATCCGGTGGTCTTCAATAATAACACACCGACCGATCCGGTTGCGGGTTGCGACCGATCGGTCGGTTATGGCAAAACATTAATTCCGACCAATTTCCAACCGATCCGGTGAAGGTGCAACGGATCCGGTTGGATCTTCGAATACAAAACTTGATCTTTCTCTTCACTCTGTCTTGTAGAACTTGGTTCTTCAATCACTAAAGTCTTCAAAGGTACTTGAGATTTAGCTTTCTTGAAGCGGGAATCTTCGATTAGTGCATATTTCCACATTTTCCTCCATTTCCACGCACTTGGTTATAAATACTAGACAAACATCTCTAGATACGATTAAGTACTAAAATCACAAAATATAACCAAATAACGAGATATAAAAGTACACACAATGCTACTAAAACATGCACAATCGAGTGTTATCAAATTCCCCACACTTAAACTTTGCTTGCCCTCAAGCAAATCTAGGACAAACATCCACGGTACCGGATCGTGATTATGAAAAATGTGATGCAAATCAACCAAGTATAAATACGAGAGAAGATTCATCAATTATGCTTATAAAGGTGAAACATCAAGATGTTTGACAATATCCAATGATTTTCTTGCATGATTAACATTTCAAAACACCTCACGAAAAATAATGGAATATAATTCACTCAATCACTCATTTTAGTGGAGTAACAAGATAAATCACACTCATTGCTCAGTCATGATTAGATTATTACCATAAGCTTGTACAAGAAACAAAACTCCACCGACGTGGCGTGAGCACCAAGTAAAAACATCTAAAGAGGGCTTTTATTCGGGTTATAATGATAGGCTTAGGGTTAAGGGTATGGATAAGGCATGGGAATGTTAATGAAATTGGTGTTAAAATAAAAATGAAATCAAGTCTAATACCCAAGTTGCTAGATACCAAACATTCCACGAACCAAATAAACGATTATAGCTTTGCTTTCTTCTTTTCCACTTTCCATAGCTTTTCGCTTTGCCATGATAATTATTCTTCGATCATAGCACATTGGCTATTATTTCCATACTTCAACACAATTTTTTTTTTTTTTTTTTTTTTTGAACATAAACTCATCACATGGCTCAATCAATCTCATAGGATGTGGTACTCATAATCATTTGAACAATCTTCACTTTCCAGGCGACTAGCAACCAACCGTTAGACATTGATATGGGATAGGCTAAGGTTTAAAATGTAAAATCTTTTTGTATTTTTTGGGTGAAGCAAAAATGAAAGGGATGGCTCAGAAGGTGTAACTAGGGGTATCTAGTGCTAAAAATGAGCACTACAAATGGGTCCATGTGGGTAGTTAACTAACCAATGAGGCTAGCTAATATATCATTAAATGTAAAATGGAAGGCCATTTGGGTTAAATCCTAAGGTGCCTCTTTATCACACGAATTCACTTAAATCGCACGAATGCAATCTCACTGCGGTCTGGTAATGATTTACAAGCACAAGTTCTAGAATAAATAAAATCACCGGCACACTCATAGCAAAAGATCTAAGCATAAAAGATGTATGCTAATAAGAAATAGGCTCAAATCCTCACAATTTAGTGAAAGGGGTATAATATGTGTTAGCAAATGTTATCGATCCCAGAATGGATTGCAATAGTAATCGGAACACATCTCGAAATTTCAAATATTACCAATTTTACCGATGGAATGATCCGATTATTCTAATAGATAATCCTAAAAGTGTGAAAACAACTAGATCACAAGGGCAAACAAAATTTTAAATTTAAGCATGAAAACTCTAATTTTTCCTATTCACCCCCCCACACTTAAGTTAGACATTGTCCTCAATGATAAGCGAACTTCAAAGTATAGAAATAGGAAAATAGAGATGAAACCAGATATGTCAATGAGTTTATCGACTTAAAATTTTCTTCATTCTGGCGTCCACTAGAGAAATCATCACTGCACACAATCTTATAAACAAACAAAGGTTTTATTAAAGGTGGCACCCCCCCCACACTTAAGTTCAACCAAAGGTTTAAACTTTGGGGAGTGACCACGAAAAATCAAATCAAAAACACGGGTTGCCTCCCGAGAAGCGCTTGTTTTATTACCGAGTCATCGGCGACTCGAGTCTTCCCGATTTATTCATTTGCAAGGCGACTTTGAACATTTTGTAGAGTTCGGGGATGTACATGAATTCTTCACCAAGTATCTTCAATATCGTCCCATACGAACTCGTGATTGGTTTCCATGGAGCAGTTTGTGGAATTCTTCCGAAATGGTGCTACAAAGGTGATAGTTTGAATTCATTCTCATGGTGTCTCCAGACAACATGTCATAATGAAACTTCATTCGTTTGCTCCTTGTCGTAGTATAACTTGATTCGGTGTCCATTAACAATGAAACTTCCACCTTGTTTGTCATAGAGTTCGACATACCCGGATGGATATCCATGTTTAACGACATATGGTCCAAACCATTTTGGTTGTAACTTAGGAGCTTTGAATTTGAATTTCATGTTAAAAGCGAACTTTATCTCGGCTTTGAATTCTTTTGAATTCGTAGCTTTTATCATGATAAGCTTTTGTTACGGCTTTATACGGTTTGGAGTTTTCATAAGCTTGGAGTCTTAATTCATCGAGTTCGTGCAATTGCAAAAATCTTTTCTCTCCGGCTATTTTGAGATCGGTGTTACATTGTCGGCGCCCAATAAGCACGATGTTCAACTTGAGCGGCAAATGACAAGTCTTCCCATACAAGAGTGCATGAGGAGTTGTACCAATTGGTGTTTTATAAGCCGTCGAAATGCCCACGAGCATCATCAAGTTTTCTTGCCCATAATGACGGATTGTCTTTTCTTGTTTTTCGGTATTCTTTTGAGAGCTCTGTTGGTATTTTCGACTTGACCACTAGTTTGTGGATGATAAGCGATCGCAAATCGATGATGAACTCCATATCTTTTCATGGTTTTCCATTTGTTGATTGCGAAATGAGTTCCTCGATCGCTTATGAGTGCTTTGGGAATTCCGTAACAGCGAAAAGCTTTTGAGAAAATTAACAACGACACGAGCATCGTTTGTTGGTAAAGCTTGACTTCGCCCATTTGGACACGTAATCTATAGCAACGAGAATGTATTGAATTTGTGGGATTTAGGAAAGGTCCCATGAAATCTATTCCCCAAATATCGAATATTTCACACACTTGAATGCTTGTTAATGGCATTTCATCCCTTGAGAGAGATTGGTGGTTCTTTGACAAGCGTCACGATTTTGAACAAGTGTATGTGCTTCTTTGAATATTGTTGGCCAATAGAATCCGACATCAAAAACTTTCTTAGGCTGTGGTGGAAGGACCATAATGTCCCCAGTTGGGCCATGGTGACATTCGTCAAGAATTTTACGAGTTTGGAACCAAAATACATCTTGGATCATCCCATCGGGACACATTTTGAAAAGATATGGCTCTTCCCAAAAGTAGTATTTGAGTTCGAAAAGAATTTGCTTCTTTGAGCATGAGTTAGTCCTTTTACGAGAATTCCTCCGTGAGGTAGTTTGCAAAGTCGACAAACCAAGGATCGTCATTTCCGTCGATGGTCATGAGAGTTTCATCGGAAAATAATCATCGATTTCTTCTTCTTTCAACTCCTCAAGATTAGGATTTTCGAGGCGAGATAAGTGATCGTGACAAGATTCTCTGCTCCTTTCTTATCTTTGATTTCGATGTCAAATTCTTGGAGTAACAAAATCCATCGAATAAGGCGTGGTTTAGCGTCTTGCTTGGTGAAACAGATACTTGAGTCTTTGAATGATCGGTAAAAGCATTTTTTTGAGAGCACAAGATATGATCTGAATTTGTCAAAGGCAAAAAGACAATGAGTAATTCTTTTTCGGTGACGGTATAATTTTCTTTGGGCACTATTCGGTGTCTTCTTGGCAAAATATATAGGCGAAAGTGTTTTCCTTGGCGTTGTCCTAAGACGACTCCAACAACAAAATCGCTTGCATCGCACATAAGTTCGAAGGGTAGTGACCAATTAGGTGAAACCATGATCGGAGCACTAGTAAGTTGAGATTTCGATGATTCGAAAGCTTTTATGCAATCGACATCGAAGTCAAAGATAGATTCTTTCTCAAAAGTTTTGTCATCGGACGAGATATTTTGGAAAAATCTTTGATGAATCGGTAAAAAACCGGCATGTCCTAAAAACTCCTAACGGCTTTGATGTTGGTTGGTGGTGGAAGTTTTGAGATGACATCGACCTTTGCTTTGTCGACTTCCATTCGGCACTAGAGATTTTGTGTCCAAGCACAATTCCTTGGTTACCATAAAGTGGCATTTCTCGATTGAGAACAAGATGTGCGACTTCGCATCTTTCGAGCATTTTATCGAGATTAGAAAGGCAAGCTTGAATGAATCTCAAAAGATGAAAAATCATCC
Organism: Chrysanthemum lavandulifolium; assembly: GCA_022545495.1. NCBI lineage: Eukaryota > Viridiplantae > Streptophyta > Magnoliopsida > Asterales > Asteraceae > Chrysanthemum > Chrysanthemum lavandulifolium. Next base: position 65,761,427 of record CM040246.1, read on the forward strand.
ATGAAAACTTCCATGGAGGTTTCTAGCATGTCTTGGAATATGGCGATCATACACCTCTAAAAAGTCGCGGGTGCATTACAAAGACCAAAAGGCATACGCCGATATCGTAGGTTCCAAAAGGACACGTAAAGGTGGTCTTTTCTTGATCGTTAGGATCGATGGGAATTTGGAAATATCACGAAAATCCGTCGAGGAAACAAAAGAATTTATTTCCGCTAGTCTTTCAAGCATTTGATCCATGAGCGGGAGCGGAAAGTGATCCTTTCGGTGGCTTTGTTTAACTTACGATAGTCAATACAAACACGCCAACCGGTGGCAGTTCTAGTTGGAACTAGCTCATTTCGCTCATTAGTTACAACCGTCATTCCTCCTTTCTTAGGAACACGATGAGCAGGGGCTTACCCAAGGGCTATCCTCAATTGGGTAAATGATTCCGACATCGAGAAGTTTAATGATTTCCTTTTAACAACTTCTTTCATGTTGGGATTGAGTCTCGTTGACGTTCTACCACAGGTTTAATCCCTTCTTCAAAATTGATTTTGTGTTTGCAAAATTAGGACTAATTCACGGGATATCGGATGTTTTCCAAGCAAAAGCTTGTTTGTGATTTTGAGCACGGAAACTAAACTTTCTTTCTCATTATCCTCGAGCAATGAAGATATGACTCTTTGGAAGAAGTGAGTTCTCCTCCGGATAAGCATATTCAAGATGATTTGGGAGAGGTTTGAGTTCGAGATCCGTGGGTGGTTCTTCGATAGAGGATTTTATTCGCATCTTGTCATTGAAAGTAATTTCCTCAAAATTTTCTTCCTCTTCCTCCATTTCTTCTTCTTGAGTTATCTCCTTGAATTCTACTTTCATGAAATCATCAAACTCTTTGTCGAATCTGTTTCATTGATTTTTGAAGTAGTCATGAATGGATCGGATTAGATTCGATAATGCATCTAATTCCTCATCGGTGACTTCATCTATAACATCGACGTTAAAACAAGTGTCATCACGGAATGTGGGTAGCGCATTGCTTTATCGATAAGAAAAGTGATTCGATCTTCCCAACTCAAGGTTGAGTTCTTTTCCTTTAACTTTGATGATTGCGTCGGTATTTAGGAAAGGTCTCCCTAAAATGAGTGGGACTTTACTATCTTCTTCCATTTCCAAAATTACAAAGTCCACGGGAAAATGAATTTACCGACTTGAACAAGCATATTCTCGTGATTCCAGGGATATTGATAGGAATGATTTGCCAATCGGATGCTCATTTTGTTGGTTTTAGTTTGTTGTTGCACAACTTGGAATAGAGTGAATAAGGCATCAAATTGATACTTGCGCCAAGATCGGCTAAAGCATCACATTTAACGTTATTCCGAAAGTACATGGAATCGAAAGCTCCGGGATCTCCGAGCTTTGGTGGAATTTTGTTTTGAACTATAGTGAGCATTCTTCGTTAAGAAAAGTTCGATATTTGCTCAAGCTTGCTTTTGTTATTATTAAGTTCTTTCAAAATTTCCGTAATTGGGCATTCCGCTATAACATCAACGAGAGGAACATTGAGTCTAACCTCTTTGATTATTTCGATAAACTTCTTATAACGCTCTTCCATCTTCTCTTTCTTTAGGCGTTGAGGATAAGGAATTTTTGGTGTATCGCCTTGACGGATGGAATGTCTTTCTTTTGGTGGTTTGAGTTGTGTTTGGTTCTTCGTTTTCATCCTCACTATCAATGGTGACGGGAGTATTAGGATTAGGTGGTGGATCGTCGAGACCACTTCTTGTAACGACATTGATATGTTCATTTCTTGTTTGGGGTGGACAGATGCGTCTTATCATTTGATGGTTTTGGATTGGATTGAGTGTTACTTGGCAATGAACCGGATGGTCTAGAGGAATGTTGGTCGAGAAAGTCATAAGCTTGTTTTCAAGATCTTGGATAGATGCTTGATGATTTTTCGTCCTTGCTCAACTTTGGCTTTGAGATTGAAAATTTTATTTTGATAAAATCATTTGCGGATTTTTACCGACCACGAATTCTCTCATGGTTTTTCGAATTCGGTTTCTTCATCTTTTGTCGGAACTTTGGTGTGGTGGATCGTCAGTTCGTGGTTGAGAATCACGGTTATCATCCCTTGGTCGGCGATCTTGCCAATTTCCAGAATTTCGACCGTAATAATTACTACGATATCCTCCTCCACGGTATCCTCCTTGAGCGTAATTTGCTTCTCCTTCTTTCGGTCCACCCATAGGTTTATCGTCGCACTCGGACGATGGGTGATTTCCTCCACAATTGTTGCATCCGTCTCGCATGTCTTTCATTTCATCTTTGATATCCTTGTATTGCGAGTCGATTTTTGAGGTTAACGCTTCCATTTTCTCCAAGAGTTTTGAGGTATCGGTGTTTTCGACAAAAGCAACGGTTTTTCGGAGAGGTTTGGTTTTGAATCTTTGGACCAATCAAGTTTGAGAAGTACTCGATCTTCGAGCAATTGATGTGCATCATTAGGAGTTTTATAGAAAAATTCCTCCGACATCAAGGATGCCTTGAGAGATTTCATCTAGTCCATGGTAAAAGATTTGGATAATGGTTCCTTTTGATAATCCATGTCCATGACAACTCTGAAGCAAATCTTTCATTGAAGCCAAGCTTCGACAAGTGATTCGTTTGGGTTTTGGTTGAAAGCGAATTTCTCCCATTAATCGATCAAACATGGCGGTGGAAAGAATCGGCTCACAAAGCTTGCCTCATCTCCTCCCAGTATTGATGATTCACAGGGTTAATTCATTGTACCATACTTTGGCATCTCCGGCGATGATGATGGGAAAAGTTTGAGTTTGATGGCATTGACATCGGTGTCGCCATAACGGAACATGCCGCAAATTTCGATGAATTCGACAATGTGCTTATCGGATCGGCCAGCATCGCCATCGAATTGTCGGTCTTTGATCATAGAAAGGTGATGTCCCTTCACGGTGAAGTTGTCACCAAGGTTAATAGCAACAATAGCACTTCCGGAGTTGGTGCTACGGTTCGGTTGGTTCCCCATGGGTTGATCGTCCGCCATGGGAAAAGGTAAATTGGTGAAAGGGTTGTAAACAACTTTGGCTTCAATGAGGTTATCAAATGGTGGGTTTGGTACTCTTGGTACACGATTTTCCAATGGTATGAAAAGTGTTCTCCTTCTTCTTGAATCAATCGTTCGGGGTTGGTAAGAGGTGTAATTGGTTCTATTCCGTTGCTCGAGTGTTCATACAATGACCTAGAGAATCCGGCAATATCTAAACACACGGACAAACAACGAAAAGTTTTATATGGAGCAGAGGAAGGTAATCGGATCGGTTGCGGAATGCGACCGATCGGTTAGACCGATTGAGTGATGGAACAAATTGTAACCGATTCGGTTGAAGGCCAACGGATCCGGTTAAGGTTCGTGTGAAAAAAATTTTTTTTTTTTTTTGAATTGACTTTGGGAAATTCAAAACTTGTTGAAACACAATCAAATCCCGGCGTGGCGCCAAAAACTTGATGTGCCGGTTGGTGCAAGTTTTAAATTTATAAAGGTGAATTACCAATATTACCAATAACACATACGAGCAAGTATACTCGTCCGTTATAGCAAGATTGTGAAGGTAAGTCGGGATCGTTCGCAGGGATTTGAGTGAATCAGAGCACAAGTTTGAATTAACGAAGTCTATCAAAAACATATAACAAAGCAAATAGATATAATGAAATTCAGATGATTAAAAACTACACTTGCTTAAACTAGTTTCATATCATAGATTAATGTGATTGTGTTAACCTCTTAACATGTTGGTTATGATAATTAGTTGGTGGACTAATCTATTGTTCTTACAAGTCAAACTTTGATCAAGAGTTTAGTTCATAAAAACAAGCATTAAGTTTAACCAATCAATTCAAGATCAATTCAAGTTTCATAAGTCTACATACATAAACTTAAACACAAAACATCCACTTGTTCATCAAATTGCTTAAGAAATGGTCAATACAAAAGGTATCCGATCATAGACAAAAGGCTACAATTGATTCTCAACAACTAATCTTACGACCATTTAGATGTTTCCAACCAATCCAATTTGATAATCAAAAGCGTTTCAATTACAACCACACCTTAGTTCCTTTGTATAATCAAGAATAATGGGTAAAACAATCATCCATAGACAAAATGATTATGACTAGTTGAACAACACGAAGTTCTTTCGACCCCAACGATTATTACCAATTAGCCAAACTTGATTAACAAATGTCACTATGAAACTTTAGCACAATTGGATCTTAGAATTAACTTGAAATTGAATTAAAACATGTTAACACAATCACTAACTAATCATATGATAATCAACATATTTAAGCAAGTGTATAAAGAAACTAGCCACTCATAGCAAACATGAACATAAACTCATAACTTTGAACATTAGAAAACATGATTAAAAGTCTTACAATGCTTGGAATAAGATTACAAATGATGAAGTAATGTTTCCCAAAGGATCGTGGTGGACTTCTCGGTGTTTTGGCCTCCAAAGGTGGAACTTCGGAACTCAAACTTCCTGGATTTCTAAGGACGAATTTTAAGAGCTTAAGGCTTGGTTTGGTGAGTAGAGATTTGTAATTGAGGTGTGTCTCATATGCTCACAATTAGCCTCTATTTATACTATCTCCAAGGCCTAGGGTGTTAAATGCTTAACTTGGCCTCCAAGGAGTGAGGAAGGGACTAGAATACACCAAGGGAAGGACCTAGAATCGTTTGGATGCAAAGGGAAGCTTAGTGATGAAGATTTGACAAGCTGCGACTTCTCCAACGGATCGGTCATATGACCAACCGATCCGGTGGTCTTCAATAATAACACACCGACCGATCCGGTTGCGGGTTGCGACCGATCGGTCGGTTATGGCAAAACATTAATTCGACCAATTTCCAACCGATCCGGTGAAGGTGCAACGGATCCGGTTGGATCTTCGAGATACAAAACTTGATCTTTCTCTTCACTCTGTCTTGTAGAACTTGGTTCTTCAATCACTAAAGTCTTCAAAGGTACTTGAGATTTAGCTTTCTTGAAGCGGAATCTTCGATTAGTTGCATATTTCCACATTTTCCTCCATTTCCACACTTGGTTATAAATACTAGACAAACATCTCTAGATACGATTAAGTACTAAAATCAGCGCAAATATAACCGGAATGAGATATAAAAGTACAAATATAACCAAATATCACAAGCAATGATAATATTTAGACAAGATATAAAAAAATATATTTGTACACAAATTTTTCTTTTGTAAAAGCAATGAAATGTTCTACTCGTAAAACATGCAAGCACTTCCAAAATCGGGAAGTAGAACTTTTTATTTCCATCAAAGAGGATGTTATCCATAGTTTTGGGTATTGCGGGGATATCTTGGAAAACCTTCTGATTCGATGATAAACTTTTCAAGATTTTCATGACTTGACACCCTTGGCCCTAAGACCGAACCTCAGACTTTCAAATCCATAGGAACCTAATTAGTACCAACCATTTAGCTATGAAATAATAGACACAAGCGATGCATCGCACGGGTTGAATAAAGCCTTGTATATATTCAAGCCATATCAATCATGGACTCTATTGACTCTTTTAGGTTTTTCTTGCCACATCAACCAAATCTATGGCTTCTCTCATAACAAATGGTGTTTTTCAAGTATTTCTTCACGACCCTTTCGAAAAACACGAAAATCTCAAAGGTTCATCTTCAAAATCTGTTTTTTATTGCAAAACAACAAAATCAAAGCCTCATATAAATAAGTTCCTGAAACTGAGGGCAAGTCAATCAGACAAAGTTACTGAAGCTAATTCCTCACATTTATCTTGTAGCATCCCACCTACTGTTACACAATATTGTCCGCTTTGCCCTTGTGGCTCACAGCTTCGCTTTTGTGGCCCTCGTTTTGAGACTTCCTGGTAGGTCACCCATACCAGTGCTACTCTCACACGAGCACGCTTAACTGTGTAGTTCCTTGTGAACCCTACTCGTAGTGGACCACAAAACGCGTTGTGTCTGATAAGGCGGATGTTATTCTTAAATACTAGCATCTCTCCAGGCCTCTGTCGATGTGGGATTTGCCTAGGGTGTTACAATCACCCCCTTAGGAACTCATCGTCCTCGATGAGGTTTTCCCCACCATCCTGAACGGCTCTGGAGTGGCTCTGATACCACTTGTAACATCCCGCCTACTGATACACAATATTGTTCGCTTTGCCATGATGGCTCACGGCTTTGCTTTTGTGACCCTCGTGTGAGACTTCCCGGTAGGTCACCCATACCAGTGCTACTCTCACACGAGCCTGCTTAACTACGTAGTTTCTTGAGAACTCTACTCGCAGTGGACCACAAAACGCGTTGTGTCTATTAAGGCGAATGTTATTCTTATATACCAGCATCTCTCCAGGCCTATGTCTATGTGGGATTTGCCAAAGGTGTTACAATCACCCTCTTTTCCTAGGGTGTTACAATCACCCCCCCAGGGACTCATCGTCCTCGATGAGGTTTGCCCAACCATCCTGAATGGCTCGGGTGGCTCGATACCACTTGTAACATCCCCCTCTTGTTACACAATATTGTCCACTTTGCCGCTTGTGGCTCACGGCTTTGCTTTTGTGGCCCTCGTGTGAGACTTCCGGTGGTCACCCGTACAGTGCTACTCTCGCACGAGCATGCTTAATCTGCGTAGTTCCTTGAACCCTACTCGCAATGGACCACAAAACGTGTTGTGTCTGATAAGGCGGATGTTATTCTTATATGCCAGCATCTCTCCAGGCCATTGTCGATGTGGGATTTGCCTAAGGTGTTACAATCACCCTCTTTTCCTAGGGTGTTACAATCTGGTATCGACAAAGAGGGTTATTGTAACACCTTAGGCAAATCTCACATCCTAGGAAAAGAGGGTGATTGTAACACCTTAGGCAAATCCCACATCAATAGAGGCCTTGGGAGATGCTGGTATATAAGAATAACATTCACCTTATCGGATACAACGCGTTTTGTGGTCCACTGCGAGTAGGGTTCACAATGAATTACGCAGTTAAGCGTGCTCGTGTGAGAGTAGCACTAGTATGGGTGACCTACCGGGAAGTCTCACATGAGGGCTACATATTAATGTAACTCATTATAGTTTTATGGGTCAAAACCTGAGTTGAGATTAATGACTATATCATTAGCATACCAATATTAGACTACCGTTTCAGCATATATAATAGGCTTGTTACCATTATTGTTGACTAATTTGTGTATACATATGAGTACTATTGTTAGCTAAGTGTTGAATATTGTTTAGAAGCATTGTAGGTGAAGTGTACACTATAGTGTAAATATAATGTTGTAATTAAATAGGACTTGTTCCTTCCAAGAGAATATTAAGATACACCTATGACAATAGTTTAAGTAGACAGCCAAATGACCATTATATGTAATTCTAAAGGCGTATATTCCCAATGGATTCGTGGGATAACTTTACAATGGGGTTATGTAAAGTACAATAATATACTAATTAGTATAATTGTACAAATGATATTGTATCGATAACAATTATTATCCTTACACGATAATATGTTTGTTAAGTGGGAACATTATTTTATACAAATAAGTCCTATTAAATCATTATAACATATAACGATATGTAATATTGTTAATAAGTTTAATAAACAAATGGCCTGATACATTATATAATGTGATCAATTATATGCAACTAGCAGGGTACCCACGCGTTGCAGCGGCAGGTACCTTGAAATAAAAATTTTCGATAAATAATATATTTTAGTTTATTATGTTATTTTTAACAATAAATTTATATATAACAATAAAAAAAAAGTTCGTCGAAAATATATAACAATGCATATCTATAGAAAGATAATTTAATTCTCGTCACGATGGTGTATTTTTTGTAGCCTGAAGATTTACCGTTAGCAAGATATGTTGTTTTAAAAAAAAAGGTGAAAAATAATTTTTTATTAATTTAGATAAAAAAAATGGATGAATGTGATTGGTTTTATGACAAATTTGAGTCTATATGGATCTCAACTCTAGATGACTATTGTATTCTTTAATAATAGTAAAGAATATATTTGTAGGGATTATAAGAATTTCGAATGTAGTATTTAAAAACAACTTCAAATTTTCACTTTGTAAATTACATATTTATATCCTACTTATATACTAAATGACAAAAGTTCAATGCAGAACAATAATTATCTAAAGATCAAATCAAAGGATCTCAACCATCCATCTATTTTAAATCTAAAGGTCTAGATTAATCATCATTTTAATACAATTAATTATTGAAGGGCACTTTTGTAATATCATTTAAAACCAAACACATCAAAAATCATATTACCCGGAACCATAAACACGACCTCTTCATGACCATCATATCGATGCCACTAACACACCAACTAATTCATTCCAAACACAATTCAAGCAAATCAACAAAGATCTTACTACAAACACATCTAAATCAACAAAGATCTTACTACAAATGCCGATGAATAATCTCCATTGGAGTGGAGGAAGGGTGGTTGGAAAGAGATGATTCGCAGAGTGAGGGTAGCGCGTGGATTAGGTTGGGTGATGACGGTTGGTTTTAATTTAACGGTGGTGGTGGTTTATGATGATGGTAGTGGTGGTTGGGTGGAGGAAGGTTAAGAGGAATGTGAAATGGTTTTCTATTGTGAAGATGCGCTTTTTTTTTTTTTTTTTTAATATCTATTGGTACATTTTACCTTTGTTATTATTTGGGTTTACTTGTGAAGATGATGAGTTTTTTACTTTGAAACACTCTGTAAAGAGAGATAGTGGAGGAGGCATAAACACTCAACAATACAAAAGGGTGGACATAAGACACGTATACATGTAAGCATGATTTATTCTCTACATAAATAAGGAGAATCATTTTATGTAATTTTCTAACAAAAGGTAAAATTTAAAAGATATCACTCTTTTAAAGAATCACGTGTGATTTTACCTCAAATCACATGCGATTTTATCAAAATCACATGTGATTTACTACAAATTACATGTGATTTATCGTAAATTATTTTTGAAAGTGAATCACATATGATTTAATCATTTTAGATTAAAACATATGTGCTTGATTCTATAACGACAAAGACTAAATCACACGTAATTTACATTTTTCATAACAAAGCAAAAATATAAATAATGAAATCAAGCGTGATTTGAAATTTGTTTTAAAAATGAAGGAATAAGTTGATTTGAAATTAAAGATCACATATGATTTATTACTCTAAAGATCGAATGTGACTTTGTAAAATCACATGTGATTTTTTTTGGTAACCGTTTCTTACTCGACATTGACGGCTAAAATCACATGTGATTTTGTAATTTATAAAATCACGTGATTTTAAAATAAAAATCTCAAGTGATTCTACAAATCACTTGTGATTTATGCACGAATCACAACAAAAATTAGAATCATGTGTGATTTACTCATTTTAGATTAAAAGCAGAATCACGTGTGATTTATACACGAATCGCAACAAAAGCAGAATCACATGTGATTTTTACGAATCACGTATGATTCTTACGGACGAAAATTTTGAAAAAAAGTTTTTGAAAGTATATAAAAGTGCATATCTATAGAAAGAAGATTTAATTCGTTGCGATGGTGTATTTTTGTAGTTTGAAGATTTACCGTTTGAAAGATATGTTGTTTTTTTAAAAGTTGGAAAGTGGGTTTTTTTATTAAATGGGCTAGAATGACAATTTTGCCCTTCCTTTGTTATTTTTGAGTTTGATCTCTACCATTGAATAGAATCAAAATGAATGGCTAAGATGTGTTTATTCGTTCTTTTAATTTTCTTTGTTTGTCATTGATCTCACCTCTATACTAAATAGAGGCACTTTATTTCTTTACCCATAAATTAAATAACTACTAGGGACAAATCCCACCATCCATCTAGTTTGATCTAATTGTGGGGATTAACCTAAGATTTAGTAGATAAACACAAGTCATGTTTTTTCTTGTCTTTTTGTCTTTCTTTTTATTCACTTTTTTTTTTTTTTTTTTATTCACGTTTTTTTTTTAATTAACGTTTTTTTTTTTTTTTTTTTTTTAATTCGCGTTTTTTTTTTTTTTTTCGCGCTTTTTTATTCGTGTTTTTCTTCGATTTCATACGTTTTCATCTGCTTTCTTACGTTTCGCGTTTTCATCATTTTCTTTCATTTTAGTCCATTTTCTTACGTTTTCATCCGTTTTCATCGTGTTTTACTCTTTCATACGTTTTCGCTTTTTTCATCTGAATTCTTACGTTTTCGTCCATTTTCTTAAGTTTTCGTTCGTTTCATCGTTTCGACTATCACAAGTGATTTACGTGATATTGAATATCACTATGATTATCGAATATCACTTTGTGATATTACGAAAAACACAAGTGATATTTTGTTAATATCACTTTGTGATTTTCTGAATATCACTTGTGATTTTGTGAATATCACTCTGTGATATTTTGAATATCACTCTGATATTCTGAATATGAGTTTGGGAAATTTTGAATATCACTTTGTGATTGTATGAATATCACTTTGCGATATTATCAATATCACTTGTGATTTTCTTGATATCACTGTGTGATATTTTGAATATCACGTATGATTTTCATGTTACAAAACACTAGTTTAAAATCACTTGTTATATTCAAAAAATCACTTGTGGTATTCAGAATATCACAAGTGATATTCTGAATATCACAAATGATACTGTGAATATCGCAAGTGATGTTATGTGATATTATGAATATCACAAGTGATATTGCAAGTGATGTTATGTGATATTATGAATATCACAAGTGATATTCTGTGCTATTCAGAAAATCACTTGTGATATTCAGAAACATATGAAAACGTTTAAAAATGGCCGAAAACATTTAATAATGGACGACAACGTATGAAAACGGACGAATATGTATGAAAACGTAAAAACACGTATGAAAACGGACGAAAACGTATGAATAATGGAAGAAAACGTGAAAGCGGGCGGCGTGTAAAACGGACAAAATGTATGAAAGCGGACAAAACGTGTGAAAGCGGACGAAAAATAGATGAAAGCGTGTTGAAGCGGACGGCGTATTAAAGGGAAGAAAAAAGCGAATTAAAAAAGCGTAAATAACGTGAATAAAAAAAAACAAACAAAAGAAAACGTGAATATTAAAAAATGCGAATTTTGAAAAAATTAAACGTGAATATTAACAAAAATACTAAAAAAAACAAAAAAAAACTGGTTTTAACAAAAAAACGTGAATAATTAAAAAATCAAAAAAAACAAAAAAGAAAAAAAAAAAAAAACAAACAAAAGAAGAAAGAAAGAAAGAAAAAAAAACAAAAAGACAAGAAAAAAATATGGACTTAGGTTTAGACATATTAAATCTTAGGTTGATCCCAACCATTAGATCAAACTAAATAGATGGTGGGGATTTGTTAAACGTGAATATTAACAAAAATACTAAAAAAAACAAAAAAAAACTGGTTTTAACAAAAAAACGTGAATAATTAAAAATCAAAAAAAACAAAAAGAAAAAGAAAAAAACAAACAAAGAAGAAAGAAAGAAAAAAAAAAAAAAAACAAAAAAAATATGAACTTGGGTTTGAGCATATTAAATCTTGGGTTGATCCCACCATTAGATCAAACTAAATAGATGGTGGGGATTTGTCCCTTGGTAAGCATCAAAATAAGAGTAATCATTTGAAAATTCCTCTATATAGGTAATGGTTAATGGAAGTCATAGTAAGTGGAGGAATTTTCAAATGCTTACTCTTATTTTGGTACTTACCAATGGACAAATCATCACCATTCATCTACTTTGATCTAATGGTGGTGATAAATCTAAGATTTAATATGAAAACCTAAGTCCATGTTTTATTTCTTCCTTTTTCTTTGTATTTTTGTCTTTCTTATTTATTAACATTTTTTTCTTTTTCTTTTTTCTGAAATTCACGTTTTTTTTTTTTTTTTTTTTTTTTTTAAATAATTCTAAGTTTTTTGCTTTCATCGTTCTCGCCTATATTCATGCGTTTTCGTTCGTTTTATCGTTTTCGTCCGTGTTCATATGTTTTAAATCTGTTATTTTACGTTTTCGTCGATTCGAGCGTTTTAAATACGTTACATCCGTTTTAACGCGTTTTCATTCGTTTTATGCGTTTATATCGTTTCGTCTATTTTCGACGTTTTGTCCGTTTTCATACGTTTTCGTCCATTTTAGACATTTTCTTATGTTTTGAGACGTTTTCATCCGTTTTATATCGTTTTCGTCCGTTTCATCGTTTTAAATACATTTTCTTACGTTTTCGTTTGTTTTCATACGTTTTTGTCCATTTTCTTATGTTTTCGTTCGTTTTCATACGTTTTCGTCCGTTTCATCTGTTTTCTTTCGTTTTCGTCCCTTTTTCAAACGTGTTTTTACGCTTTCATACGTTTTCGTCTGTTTTCATCCGTTTTCTTACGTTTTCAGCCATTTTCAACCATTTTCATACGTTTTTGTCTTTTTTTTAGGTTTTCATGTATTTTCGTCCGTTTTAGACGTTTTCGTCTGTATTTTTATGTTTTCATGTCTTTTTGTCCGTTTTTATACGTTTTCATACGTTTTTATGTTTTCGTCCATTTTTAGACGTTTTCATACGTTTTCATCTGTTTTTATACGTTTTTGTCTGTTTTATATGTTTTTGTTCGTTTTCAGACGTTTTTGTCCGTTTTCATACGTTTTTATACGTTCTTCATTTGATTTTATACGTTTTTGTCCATTTTCAGACGTTTTCATTTTGATATTTGTAAGTGACACTTATTTATCTCTTGTAATATAACACTGTAATGGAGATGAAAAGTATTACATTCTTCATCATGTATGTGTTATCAGTTGTGATACTTAACTAAGAATGTGATGGTTGTGTTTTTGAAAATATTTAGGAAGATTTTTGTGTTTTATGATATTATGAAATATTAGAAAAGTTGTTCAACTGAAAACAAGAGATGTTATGATACTTTTGTTAGACTTCTGGTGGATTTTTCTGTTTAATGGGTACATTGTGCATGTTTCGATAGGTTTTATAATGGGATTTGAAAATATCTATGGTTGAATCATCAAACTAAATAAGTTATGGCTGAAGATAGCACACATCTTTATAAACAAACTGCGGAAGCTCTAACACACACATCTTTATAAACAAACTGAGGAAGCTCAAACACCTGTGATATCACAGGTGATATCACCTCACTTGCGATATCACACGTGATATCGTGTGTGATAACACCGGTGATATCACCTGTGATATCATATGTGATAATACCGGTGATAGCATGTGTGGTATCATAGTTTATATCACTTGTGATATCACCTGTGATATCATGTGATATCACCTGTGGTATCATGTGATATCACCTGTGGTATCATGTGATATCACAAGTGAGGTGATATCACTTGTGATATCATGTGTGATATCATAAGTGTTTGAGCTTACTCAATTTGTTTATAAAGATGTGTGCTTTCTTCAACCATAGCTTATTTAGTTTGTTGATTCAACCATAGATATTTTCAAATCACGCTATAAAACCTATCGAAACATGCAGAATGTATCCATTAAATAGAAAAATCCACCACAAGTCTAACAAAAGTTTCATAACATCTCTTGTTTTCAGTTAAACACATTTTCTAATATTTCATATTATCATAAAACACAAAAATCTTCCTAAATATTTTCTAAAACACAAATAAGAAAAATGAACAGAATCATTACAGTAATATAATAAGTGATGTTTATTATCATTTCTTTCATATATACTTGGTAAAATACTAAATTCTTATCACATTTGGTATGAATTTTCTCATTCTTAGTTGAGTATCACAACTGATAACACATACATGATGAAGAGTGTAATACTCTTCATCTTTCTTACAGTGTTATATCACAAGAGATAAATAAGTGTCACTTAAAAATATCAAAATGAATAAAAAGAAAGAAAAGTATGAAAATAGAGACTTGACATATTCTCAAAATCAAGCAAGTGTTGCATTAAATTAGCATTTTTTTGAACAAAATAAGAATTCACCTAAAGAGACTTTAACCCTTTTATTTCTACTAAGCACATTAAAAAAAATATGCGCTTGTCAATTGCGATGAAAGGCACAAAAACTATCTTGTAACTCAAAATTATAAAAATATTAGAAAACATATAGGTGACAATATATAAAAATATACAGAGCAATGAAATATTTCAGATGATATTAAAGGTTAAAAAAACATACTTGTTTGTTTATGAAATATCACAAGTGATATTAGACGTTAACTTTTTTTTTAATAAAATATCACAATTGATATTAGACATGTAATATAATAAAGTTTAATAATAAACATGAAAACGTATGAAAATAGACAAAAACGTATAAAAACTGCAAAAAGACGGACGAAAACGTATGAGAACGGACAAAAACATATAAAAACGAATGAAAAGCGTATAAACTTGTATGAAAACGGAAAAAGCATCTGAAAATGGACGAAAACGTATAAAAACGGATGAAAATGGGCGAAAACGTATGAAAACGTCTGAAAAAGACGAAAGCGTCTAAAAACGGACGAAAGCGTAAAAAAATGGACGAAAGCATATATAAACCTATGAAAACCGATGAAAACGTAAGAAAACGGACAAAAGCGTAAGAAAGCAGAAAACGTAAGAAAGCAGGCGAAAAGGTATGAAAGCGGACAAAATGTAAGAAAGCGGACGGCGTAAGAAAGCGAAGGAAAACATAGGAAAATGGATGAAAATATAAGAAAGCGGTAACGTAAGAAAGCGGACGAAATGTATGAAAGCGGATAAAATGTATGAAAGCGGACGAAACGTATGAAAGCGGACAAAAGCGTAAGAAAACGAAGAAAACTTAAGAAAGCAGACGGAAGCGTGAAAGCGAGCGAACACGTGAGAAAAGTAGACAAAGCGGATGAAAATGTAGGAAAACAAGCGAGCGGATGAAAACATATGAAAGCGGATGAAAGCGTATGTAAGCGGACGAAAACGTATGAAAATGGACAAAAATGTAAGAAAGCGGACGGCGTAAGAAAGCAGAAACGTAACAAGGCGGCGAAACGGACGACGTAAGAAAACGTGTGAAACGGACGGCGTGAAAATAGACAAAAGCAAGAAAGCGGACGAAAACATATGAAAGCGGGCGGCGTAAGAAAGCGGACAAAAAGTATGAAAGCGGACGAAAACATATGAAAGACGAAAACGTATGAAAAGCGGAAAAAGCGGACAAAAGCGTAAAAACTAAAAAAAAAAAAAAAAAAAAAAAAAAAAAAAAAAAAACTTGAATTTAAAAAGTGATTAAAAATGACAAATAATTTGAAAATAAATAAGAAAGATAAAAAGACAAGAAAAAACATGGACTTAGGTTTAGACATATTAAATCTTAGGTTAATCACTACCATTAGATCAAATTAGATGGAAGGTGAGGATTTATCCCTTAGTATGCAATTAATTTTGAGTATGCAAAATAAAGTGCCTCCAATATGGGTATATTACCCTAAAATTGTAACTTTATATCCTGTATATTTATAGGATAACCTACTTCATATTGTTTACTGAAAAGATCGTGTCTATTGACTATCAATTAACTGATAAGATAATTATTAGTTATAATTATACCATAATTTTGACGATATCAAGTTGCACTTACTAGGGCACTTTATTTTGCTTACCCATAAATTAATGCTTACCAAGGGACAAATCCCCATCATCCATCTAGTTTGATCTAATGGTGGAGATTAACCTAAGATTTAAAAGGTAAACCTAAGTCCATGTTTTTTTCTTGTCTTTTGTCTTTCTTATTTTATTCACATATCTTTTTTTTTTTTTTTTTTTTTTTTTATTTTAAATTAACGTTTTTATTTAATTCGGGTTTTTATTTAATTCGTTTTTTTTTTTTTTTTTTTTTTTCTTCGTTTTCGTCTATTTTCATACGTTTTTGTCCGTTTTCATACATTTTCATATGTTTTCGTCCGTTTTCATATGTTTTCATCCGTTTTCATCAAGTTTTCGTCCGTTTTCATCAGTTTTCATTCGTTTTCGTCAAATTTTCATACGTTTTCATCCGTTTTCAAACGTGTTTTTACGCTTTCATACGTTTTCGTCCGTTTTCATACGTATTCGTCCATTTTCTTCGTTTCGTCCGTTTTCTTACGTTTTCATCGTTTCGACTATCACAAGTGATTTTCGAATATCACTTTTGATATTCGAATATCACTTGTGATTTCTGAATATCACTTTGTGATATTCGAATATCACTTTGATATTATGAATATCACTTGTGATTTTTCGATATCACTTTGTGGTATTCGATAATCACTTGTGATTTTCATGTTACAAAACATTAGTTGAAAATCACTGTAATATTGAAAAATCACGAATATCACTTGTTGGTCATCGGATATCACGAATATCACTTGTGATATTGAGAATATTATTGTGATACTCGAATATCACTTGTGATATCACGAATGCCACTTGTGATATTCGAGACATATAAACGGCCAAAACATTTAAAACCGGCGAAAACGTATGAAAGCGGACGAATATGTATGAACTCTAAACCAAAATTTGAACATTTTATCTTTATACGTGGTAAATATAAACTTACATATTTTTATAAGTTTCAAAATAAGCAAATTAAGCTTGTGAAACATAAACCAAAATCACATAAGCTCATAAGCAAATAAAATAAGATTTAACAATTACCCCCAAACTATGTAGTTGCTATTCAAATTATATATTTGTGATATTCTGAATATCACTTGTGATTTTCTGGATATCACTTTGTGATATTCTGAATATCACTTTGTAATATTAGGAATGTCACTTGTGATTTTCTGGATATCACGTTGTGATATTCGAATATCAATTGTGATTTTGATGTTACAAAACATTGGTTGAAAATCACTTGTGATATTTAGAATCTCACAAGTTATATTACGAATATCACGAATATCACTGTGATCATCGAATATCACATAATATCACGAATATCACTTGTGATATTCATAAGCGATGAAAACATTTAAAAGCGGACAACGTAAGAAAATGGACGAATATGTATGAAAGCAGATGAAGACGTGTGAAAGCGTAAAACGAGTATGAAAGCGGACGAAAACGTATGAAAGCGGACGAAAATGGACGACAACGTATGAATAATGAACAAAAGCGTGAAAACGGGCGGCGTATGAAGCGGACGAAAACGTAGGAAAATGGATGAATATGTATGAAAATGGACGAAACCATATGAAAGCGTAAAACAAGTATGAAAGCGGGCGGCGGACGAAACGTATGAAAGCAGAGACGAAACGCATGAAAGCAGACGAAAACGTATGAAAGCGAAAAAACGCGAATTAAAAAAAAACGTGAATAATGTGAATTTAAAAAAAAAAAAACGTGAATTTAAAAAAAACGTGAATTAAAAGAAAAGACAAAAAGATGAATAAAAAGAATGACAAAAAAAAAAAAAAAAAAAAAACATGGACTTAGGTTTATCTATTAAATCCTAGGTTAATCCCGCCATTAGATTAATCTAGATGGATGGTGCGGTTGTCCTTAGTAAGCACCAAAATAAAGGTAAGAAATGAAAATTCCTCATAATTATATATGTATGCACGAGTTTTTCATTATTCATTATTCATTAATATCCATTAGAATTTTGTATAATCAAATTTTGTAAAAAAAATTGTTAGATAACTCAAAATTCAAATATATTTAGCTTATATATATGTTGATGTTCCTATTAAAATTTCACACACAAAATGCGAGTTTAGTTGCACATAATAAACGTTGATAATGTTAAAATATACTAATTAAAATTTTTTAAAAATATTTTTCTACATATCCTTATATAAATAAATAAAAATTATGTGAGTAGTTGTTATAAGTACAATCACACTTTTTCTAACTAAATGTTTTGTCATGGAGAAAACATCAAGATTGGGTTAGTATACCATTTTTGCTATAATTACGGCATAACATATGAGTTTAATATATTAGTCATAACATATAAGACCCAATAATACTTATCTCAATTGGGCACAACATCCAAATTATCTTATCTCATTCATTGTTTACAGTAGTGTTATAATTAATATCCTTAGATTACATTATATAAGGTGAGGTCTTGGTTTAACAGACTGGGATTCTCATTTCATAAAGCCTAGAGTCTTGGAATTTTCCGTCGTAACGGCCCTTTGACCCTTTATTCTGAAACTTATAAGGTATTGGAATTACCCCGTGAAGCTCCGTAATTCATAGCTCATATAAGTAAAAGTATAAGTGCAAAAAAAAAAAAAAAAAAGAATGAATGAATGAAAAATAAATAAATGAAAAAGTCAAAATATAAGTGAATAAAATTAAGCGATGTGGACCTCATTTTAAAGACAATGGTTCTAGAGAAGACAGATAACTAATTAGCGACTTAGCTTCATATATTTATAGGATTAAAAATTATCTAAACGAGAAACTTGAAGAAATTCATTCCTCACCAAAAATAAAATAAATAGAGGAAAAATAGGAAAATATGAGCAAAAGATAATTACACAAGTAACTTCCATGATGATCGTCGACATTTTAATGGTTAGTTATGTAGCCTCCTTGAAAGGTAACTAAGAATTAATATTTAGAACTTTGTCTTAGAATGTAGTGATATCACCTTAGCAATTTTTAACCTATCTTAGTTACAAGGAGGTTCAATGTAGTGGCCATTGAATGCAATGGTATAGACCTTGTTTCTAGTATGATACTCAATTCTTAGACAAACCTATTTGAGAAAACGCTAATTAACTTTACCAACTAGAATTGACACTAGTCCTGATTAGCAAATACGGTATAATTAACTTGATTATAACTGTTGATTTGGTCATTGCTATTTTCCAAACTAGTAATTTGTGTTGATCATTCATGTTGCTACTCTATAAGGGATTTCTAAAATCATCGATATATGTACCAAATGTGTCCAATATCTATAACTTATATGAGTGTTGAGATATATTTAATATAATTATATTGTACACCATATAAGTTATGTATACCATGGACACTTATGTCAAATAGTGCTTACTCTATAATCTTTTGGATATTACATATAATGCGTAACAGTATAGGTTATTCCACTAATATATAATTCACTGTAATATTTACTATGTGAGTTTGAGCAATATCAGTATTGATACTAATATTTAGACACTATAGTATTAGTTCATTCACATTATATAGTAATGACCCATTATGAATATATATAACACTATTTGACATAAGTGTCCATGGTCCCATTACAATTAATGATTGTTAAGTTATTTGTGATCACTTAATATGTACATGATTAAATCATATAGTCATCTACTAATGTAATTATGTAATAATTATCCTATAAATTAGTACTGGTATGTGAGGTGCAAGAACTTTTACGCCATAGGTATAGAACATATGTGCTACTCATTTTGTATCATAATGTTGATACCTCTAAATTATTACCATACTTAATACGATGAACTATTATACGTATTCTACATACATATTGGTACCTGCCATATGTAATTCAATACATTATACCCATTTAACTATTGTGATTAATATGTGATTAATTATAGTTCAATGAATTACTTTGGTCATATGAACATAGTATAAACGATTGAAAAGGGGAGGTTATGAAGAACATTTGACTGGCATTGATTTTTAGTAAAAGCTGGATATGTGACTACAAATTGAAGTATATTACGTTGGAAGTAGAAGATAAAACACAAATATGTGGATTGCCTCAGTGGTTGAGGCGTTTGGCTTTGAATGTTTAAACCCATGTTCGAATCTTGCTTGCTACAATTTTTTTTTAATACACGGTAATGTTTTATTACTAATTGGTTAAATATATCGATTCATGAATTTGATAACATTTGTCCATTACTCCTAAATTGTGTCAAACCCTACATACACTAAGTATTTTTATATATGGTTTTGGCTATGGATTATTGTGTTGGGTATTCATCATTACTATATAATCAGTAGTAAATAAAGGCTTAGCGCCTTTGGGTAGTTGTGTTGGGTAGTAGTGTTGGGTAGTACTTCCTCCTTTGTAATGAAACTTGGTATTTAGTCTTGTACCGGATAAAGTGTAGGCGACGTTGTGATAGGTTTTGTTCTACCTCGTGGAAGAACTCTTGTGAGGATAATGTTAGGTTATCTATAATGTACATAAGTTCATTACAACTTATGTAATTTCAAATAGGTAACCTTTGAATACTAATATATTCAAAAGGATACGCAAGTCAATTATTGGTTATAAAACAAATATAACCAATGGAAAGTAGTCCAAGTTAATAAAACGTTATATAGGTAATGGTTAATGGAAGTCATAGTAAGTGCAACTTGATATCGTCAAAATTATGGTATAATTATAACTAATAATTATCTTATCAGTTAATTGATAGTCAATAGACACGATCTTTTCAGTAAACAATATGAAGTAGGTTATCCTATAAATATACAGGATATAAAGTTACAATTTTAGGGTAATATACCCATATTGTAGATTTATGGATTGTACATATGTTATAACAAATTGATGTCTCAAATTGACAATGTATGTTCCCTTTCAGCTATATCCATACCGTTTTATAGTTGTGACTAACTATTCTCATTTATCGGAGGGCTGAATTTAACGGTATTTTCAAAATATAAGACATTATTTTTGATAGTTAATAATCAATTACTCATATATTGATATTGGTTCTATTATAGAATTACCAAATTAATACACATACTTTAAAATGAAAGTGCATGGTACTCTTATTAAATGGTAACAACAATCAATATGTCTTATGTATACCTTAATATGTACAATCCTACGCGTTCACTTCAAGACTAAATATCGGAGGAAAATAAGTTAGAAAGATATATCTAATAGTGAAAGGTTGTGATTGAAATCCATACGAACTTTAAGTAACACCCTACAATACCCATATATTTCACTATATCATATGTTAGGTTATCTATATATAATTGACTTAATAGAGTATAAGTTGGATATTCATAGTATTATCCAGGCTAACACATGATGTGATTGTACATGTGTGCAAATGTTAATGTATATTATGAAGGATAACTATTACATTACTACTCCCATTGGTTTATAAATGTTACTGGGACTTGGACATTAGGGTTTAATACCTTCCTCGGCATTTAATGGGTATATCACATAAATTTATACGTTTTTATAAGGTTACAAATAAAAACCGTATTAAGGTACTATAACTGTTATCTAATTAACAAATACATATAATAATAGATACTACATCCAATAAGTATAAGTATGAAGTATCTTTTATATATTACCCTACATAGTTAAACAATATGTTTGGCTATGGGTGATTAATCCCCATATTGTACGTATATTAATCTGTATATCCTCAATGGTTTTATAAATATTGGTATGTAACATTTATTCTATAAAAATGTTATCCAATATATTCTATTTGAGTGTTTAAATTTAATTTGTGAGACAATATTTAAAGGTATACTATATGTAGTGGTTTTTATCAATCCTTGGTTATTAGGTAATTATATGGGTTGAGGTCCCAGTCTATTTTATCATTATGTACCAAGTTTAAAGGATCATAACTATTATTAATTAATCAGTCACATATACTAGTAAATTTACATAGAATATTATCCCAGTCTATTTAATTAAATTTTCTAAAGGATATCCACAAGTTGATATTGTAACTAATCATTTTGTTATTCAGAAGTACAAATCTTACAAAATATGTTATATATATGTATTTCATACAATAGTCATGCCTTATCCACTATTTAACTGTAAGACAATTGTAAAATAACTTTGCCCTATTATAACTGTCATAACAAGCTTATTTCTAACTAAATGTTTTGTCATGGAGAAAACATCAAGATTGGGTTAGTATACCATTTTTGCTATAATTACGGCATAACATATGAGTTTAATATATTAGTCATAACATATAAGACCCAATAATACTTATCTCAATTGGGCACAACATCCAAATTATCTTATCTCATTCATTGTTTACAGTAGTGTTATAATTAATATCCTTAGATTACATTATATAAGGTGAGGTCTTGGTTTAACAGATTTGGGATTCTCATTTCATAAAGCCTAGAGTCTTGGAATTTTCCGTCAGAACGCCCTTTGACCCTTTATTCGAAACTTATAAGGTATTGGAATTACCCGTGAAGCTCCGTAGTTCATAGCTCATATAAGTAAAAGTATAAGTGCAAAAAAAAAAAAAAAAAAGAATGAATGAATGAAAAAATAAATAAATGAAAAAAGTCAAAAATATAAGTGAATAAAAATTCCTTTATGTGGACCTCATTTTTAAGACAATGGTTCTCGAGAGAAGACAGATAACTAATTAGCGACTTAGCTTCATATCTTTATAGGATTAAAAATTATCTAAACGAGAAACTTAAAGAAATTCATTCCTCACCAAAAATAAAATAAATAGAGGAAAAATAGGAAAATAGGAGCAAAAGATAATTACACAAGTAATTTCCATGATGATCGTCGACATTTTAATGGTTAGTTATGTAGCCTCCTTGAAAGGTAACTAAGAATTAATATTTAGAACTTTGTCTTAGAATGTAGTGATATCACCTTAGCAATTTTTAACCTATCTTAGTTACAAGGAGGTTCAATGTAGTGGCCATTGAATGCAATGGTATAGACCTTGTTTCTAGTATGATACTCAATTCTTAGACAAACCTATTTGAGAAAACGCTAATTAACTTTACCAACTAGAATTGACACTAGTCCTGATTAGCAAATACGGTATAATTAACTTGATTATAACTGTTGATTTGGTCATTGCTATTTTCCAAACTAGTAATTTGTGTTGATCATTCATGTTGCTACTCTATAAGGGATTTCTAAAATCATCGATATATGTACCAAATGTGTCCAATATCTATAACTTATATGAGTGTTGAGATATATTTAATATAATTATATTGTACACCATATAAGTTATGTATACCATGGACACTTATGTCAAATAGTGCTTACTCTATAATCTTTTGGATATTACATATAATGCGTAACAGTATAGGTTATTCCACTAATATATAATTCACTGTAATATTTACTATGTGAGTTTGAGCAATATCAGTATTGATACTAATATTTAGACACTATAGTATTAGTTCATTCACATTATATAGTAATGACCCATTATGAATATATATAACACTATTTGACATAAGTGTCCATGGTCCCATTACAATTAATGATTGTTAAGTTATTTGTGATCACTTAATATGTACATGATTAAATCATATAGTCATCTACTAATGTAATTATGTAATAATTATCCTATAAATTAGTACTGGTATGTGAGGTGCAAGAACTTTTACGCCATAGGTATAGAACATATGTGCTACTCATTTTGTATCATAATGTTGATACCTCTAAATTATTACCATACTTAATACGATGAACTATTATACGTATTCTACATACATATTGGTACCTGCCATATGTAATTCAATACATTATACCCATTTAACTATTGTGATTAATATGTGATTAATTATAGTTCAATGAATTACTTTGGTCATATGAACATAGTATAATTTAACGTCGTATAGGTTTATCACGATAATATACTATTTACTAAATACCAAATGCTTTAACACAGTTTTATGTTATAATAGCATAACAACACCATGGATATTTCAACAAACCCTTGATATTAAATCACCAAATAACTCTTAGAATAGTTATTACGTTATGAAGTGGTCATTTATCAAAACAATGTAACTATAATTTATATTTCAAGTAACGGAGTGTAATACGTAAACCCTAATGTTTAATGTGATTTGTGAGACTTATAAGTTGTGATATATAAAACACATACTAATATTACGTAATGTAAGGTGCCAATGTGTAGCCCAAGATTTCCACGTTATAGAAGGAGTGCTTGTAATTAAACATAGCAATGGGAACCACAAATTCCGGCCCATTATAAATGCATTCTATATTTGATCGTATTTCAAATGTTATTCTGTTTATTGGGCTTCTTGCGGTAAATCACATAGTCTTGCAATACCTCAATAACGGGTTTCTTTTCATTTAATTCATTAAACTTTTGCTCCAAGTTCTCCAAGATGGCCTCTTTTTGTTCTTGGGTTAATGGTTTAAAGGTTGGTGGTGAATTTGGCGGTGATGGTGAGAAATCTCCGTTTTTGGTGCTGGTGGTAGGGGTGAGTTTTAGTGAAGTTTTCTTTCTATTAGCCTTACCCATTTTAACAATATCCACGTTCTCTTTCTTTTCATGCTCCATGTTCCCTCATAGAGCAATTCTAATACTATTTATTTGGAGTACAAGTGAAAAGAAAGCATTTACAGACATTATGAAAGTGGTTAGTGATCGTTTAAATCAACTCCTAAGCTTTTGTTGATCTCGTGCAGAGGGATAAGGCTATTTGAGAAATGTTGTGGTACCTTATTTGCAACCTAATAGGTAAAGAACTATTAAGTTTTTATGACCACATTTTTGGGTAAAGGATATTCATCAGTTATGAGTAGATCAAGTTGGTATATATCCCACCAATTATTATGATTGTCACTACAAGATATTTACGTAAGATTGGAATTCGAATTTGTACTTTTCAAAATTACAAGTGTTGTTTGGTTTGAGTGGATTTGGTTACATCCAGACGACATTATTTTTGGGTAGTGTAATTATATATGATGTCCCATATGGATAAAAGTGTCCATAATTCTATTGTTAGTGCATTAGTTGTTTTGTGTTCATACAGATAAAAAACTAGTTGGAATTGTGACGCCGTTGTTTAGACTCTTTTTCATCCCTAACTTATACAGTGATTATTAGTGGTGCAAATGATCGACTTATTGCTCAATATATTCTTCATTTGTGTATGACCTCGGAACAAACCGATTTTACAATGTTTATTATCAATGGTATTTGGTCATAACCTACTAATGCATAAGTGATTACATTAAATATCATTAATATTTGGAAACAACTGTTTATCATATATTTATACATTTTTATGTGTTCTCTTGATATTTATATGAAGGAAGGTTTGCCAATTGTCCATTCTTACGTAAATGTGTTAGATGGGTTACGCTTTATAAATAGGATAACAATGCATTTAAAAAGAAGGCCATAAAGTGCTAGTTTTTTTAGATGTTTGATTGAAGCTAAAGCAAATGAAGTGCTAAAAGAGAGTATTACTATAGCTATACCATTGCTTGATGGTTCGGGATTCACTAAAAAAATGGTGTGGGTTGATACGAGTGGAAACCTCCTTTGTGTGATGTGTGTAAGATATTTGGCCATACTCGAAATCAATGCCCTATGGGTGATCAATTATCAGTTTCTTTAACTACATAACTAATGTATAAAGTGATGTGACCTACTAGTTGAGGTTTCTATTTCGTAAACCATTTAGTACATATTCAAATCTGGAAATATTAAAGATGATGCTTACGAGCATATTGAGGATGTGGAATAATCTATCTACCTTTTTAATATACCAGGAGTCTCGAACGATGTGGTTATGCTCCGAGTGTTTCCTGTCACACTCACTGGAGCCGCAAAAAGATGGATTGATAGATTGCCCGCCGGACAGTTGGTACATGGACTCTCCTAAAGAGATACTTCATTCAAAGATATTGTCCTCTCTAAAAAATATAAAATCAACTCATGGAGATCCATAACTTTAAACAAGAAGGCGATGAAATGTTGTACCAAGCTTGAGATGGATACAATGATCTCCTTTACAAGTGCCCTACTCCTGACCTTAACAGCCAACAAAAGGTCAATATTTTCTGCAAGGGTATCAACATTGCTACAAGACAGATGCTTGACTCTCAGGGGCCGATTCCAGGGACGACCCCTACTCTAGCCATAGAAGCTATTCAAAAAATGGCCGAACACTCTCAAAAGTGGCACGCAATAGTGGAGAAATTCTTATATTGAATTTGAATCTACTCAATATATTCATAGCTAATATGGCAACGATCCCTAATTCATAATGAGATTTATATAAAGGTTTATAACTAACTTTAGGCAGTATCATATATGAAAGGAGTAATCAAGTCTAGATTTGTCAACAAGCCACAAATCAAATTCGTGGCATCAAGCACAGACATATAAAACACATAACCATTTTCACTTCCATGCATTTCATAATATCTCATACTAAGCATAGAACACATAGCCATTTTAACTTCATTTCATAATATCTCATACTAAGCAGCAAGCACACGCGATTTTTACATTAGAGAATATGGTGTTTCTAAAATCACATAGATTAGTTGTGTCATTCTTGTCATAAGAACTCAAATCGAGGGATTACTACTTTCACTAATGCATATCATAGTACAAATTCTTTCCAGCAACACCAGTTTTTAGCTTAAATCGATCAATTTTATCACGCTACAAATATAATAGTCCGTAGAATTTTAAGGTATTTAAATTTATTCCAATATAAATGCCTTTATAATAAATGAATAACAATTGATGTTATCCTTGTTAAACTTATTGACTTACCTCTCATGTTATAGTAAAATATAAGTAGATTAACAATCAAAAATTATAAATGGGTTATCTATAATATGTATTCAAAATTCTGTAAAAGAATAGAAACTAGGCATACTAGTTATGGTTGTGGTTTTATTAGTAACCATTCCATGATTTAGCATCACAAGATTAATCAAGACTTTCAAAGTTTCTAACGCCATCAAAACATCTTAGATGCATATTCTATGATTTCGACAACATATAAAACAAAATCAAGAATTTTAATTAGTGGCAAACACTGTAGACATTATTACTAAGCTTCAATTTACATAGGTGCGAGTAACTCCTTTTTCAATATGACATTAGCATTATAGGATATATGAGAAAAGTTCATTATAGAACCCATATTTGCCATATAACCAATCAACCAATCATAGCCACTCATTTCTTTTATAAAAAATATATTCACCCTATTTTTGAAAATTAAATATCTCACAAACCGTTAATCGTTACGTCAAAAAAATTATACCATCTCGACAAGAATTAAATTATCTTTCTATAGATATGTATTGTTATATACTTTCGACTAATTTTTTTTTAAAAAAATTTCGTCCAGAAAAATCACATGTGATTTGTAAGAATCACATGTGATTTCTTAAAATCATATGTGATTTGATTTTTACGAATCACATGTGATTTTTAAAAATCACATGTGATTTTTAAAAATCACATGTGATTTTTACAAATCACATGTGATTTTTCTGGACGAACTTTTAAAAAAAAATCGTTGAAAGTATATAACAATGCATATCTATAGAAAGATAATTTAATTCTCGTCACGATAATGTATTTTTTGTAGCTTGAAGATTTACCGTTTGCAAGATATGTTGTTTTAAAAAAAAGGTGAAAATAAAAAAATGGATGAATGTGATTGGTTAATTGGTTTTATAACAAATTTGAGTTTTACATGGATCTCAACTCTAGGATATATATATATATATATATATATAGAATCTAGATCAAATAAGATCAACCTTAAAGTTGTTAAAATGAGATCCAACTAAAATTTGACAAGCGACACTCTCCTTACAACAAAACTAAATTTTTATTAACTACAACTAAAATTGTTAAAGTCTTGATAGATTTCTTTTAAAATTCTGAAACCTAGGTGATACACTTTGATTAGAAGTGTAATGTGTATCGTGTTTTGTATGTGTATCGATTTTGGAATATTTATTAGTGTAATGTGTATCAGGTGTATCACTAATCCAAACTCATGTATCATTTGCTTATTAGTTGCTAAAATGTAAATCTGTATTAAAATATTATTTTTATGTGTATTATTGCTAAAATTGTTATTTATAAATGTTTTAGTGGGTTTTTAGACTTGATCTTATTTTTACAACTTTAAGTTTAATCTCACGTTAACTACAGATTATACTGCAATAAATTCATACCAATTAACATTCAATTATGAAACAAATTTATGGTAGTACCCATCGTAGTGTGTTTCTCAATCATCATAACACAATATTCTTTCTATCTTTACATGTTACAGTTCAATTAACTTTAACACTATAGAACAATTAAGATTTAGCAAAGAGCAACATATATACTAGGATTTATGGCCGATATATATATTCAATAGCATATGATAAGATACAGATTAAACTTAAATGCACATATAATATATAATATAAAAGCATGCGATATTGTTTTTTTTATGAAACAACATCAATAAGACAATAACAACAGGGTGCCATTTAAAAACTACGCCAATTATTGTACGCCATGCATGCAACTGATTAACATGTACAACTAAATCCTTATGATCAACATTATTAAATATTTTGCTCGATTTTGATAAAAAGAATCGTTGCTAGAACTTTGAGATCCAAATTTTCCGTGTTACCAGGAATCCTATATAGATACCAATTTTTTTTTTTAATTTTTTTTATTTATTTATTTATTCTTTTTTTATTACTTGCATTACTTTTTTTATTTATTTTTATTTTTTATTATTATTTTTTTTAAATTATTCATCAAGCTTAAGCTGATCTTTAAAGGTAGGCAAATTGTTGATAATCGAACATAATCACATATAATTTTAAAGGTAGGCAAATTGATTAAGACGTCAATTAGTGGTAATATAATTGCCAAAAACTCAATATAGATAAGGTTTAAGACGCACCTTTTCAATCAAAAATAGAGATGAATGTCGTATAGTCCTGTATGTGATCCAAAACCGAATCGGATCCTATCTTCCATGTATCATACGTCTCTTTTTCTAGTATCTTGTTAGATAGAGCGTGCTGATAACGTGTTGTGAAACTAATAATTGATAGAATGAAAATATTATTCAATTGATCATAATGCATGATATACAATGAGTATATATAAGATAAACATTATGGTTAAAACCCTAATAGTTAATTGGGCCATGAGCTTCTTATGGGTTATATGGACATCCACATAATATTATTTATAACAAAATTGTCTTTTTATGTCAATAAATTAGGTACTAGAAAGGATATCTTACTTGTAATAAAGATGAAAGGGTACTAATAGTACCACCATTGGCAAATAAGGCTAAGAAGAGACGTTCATTAGTTTATTCGAGTCTTATTTTTGGAACTTGTTTTTACTTGTAACATGTTTTACGAGCTTCGACTTGGCTCGGTTTTTGTAATAAACGAACGTGCGTTGCGACATGTCTTACTTTTTAATAAAGAAATCGTTAGATGTTTCATCGATATTTGATAAATAAAGTTTGTTATATAAAAAGTCAATAAGGTAGTTTTCGTAACTCGTCACATAGTCCAAAGATGTTGCGAAAGTTATTTTTATCTATTTATTTATTTATTTATTTCAAAGATCGTCATCGACGTCGAGTACCTATTGTGTATATAGATTAGGAGTGACAACTTTTTACCTGACACGAAACTCGACATTAGACCGACACGAAAATTAACGGGTCGGGTTGAGTCTACATAGGTCTCAGATCGTGTTCGGGTCAACCTATATAACCCGTTTGTTAAACAGGTCAGGTTCGGGTTGAGTATAGGTTAAACAGGTTGACCCGCCAACCACAGGCGGAGCCAAGATTTTAAATTGAGAGTGGCCAAACTTAACGTAAAATTATCGCAATATATATCCCACAAAGAACATTTTTTTTTGATCCATCATACCCTAACATGATATTATACTATTAGTTAAGTTATTCATTTTTGAATTTTTAATAAGATATCGACATCAATAAAGGGGCTAACTGTAAAAACTTTAAAAAAACATAGCTTATGGGCTCAATAATTACTTAACAAAGTGAGCCGATTAGGGGTGGCAAGCACCCATTGGCCATCCTACTAGCGTCGCCCCTGCCGCCAACCCGTTTAATATTTAAAAATAAAAATAAAAGATACTTTATTTTACGGGTTAAATTAGTTAAATGTCAACCCACAAACCCGTTTAACCTATTTAATCCATGTAACGTGCCAACTTGTTTCGATAAACGGTTTAAATGAGTCAACCCAAAATCCGTTTAATCTATTCAACTTTATTAATTTACTGGTTAAATAGGTCATGTTCGGGTTATGTGTAAACAGGTTAAAGTTGACATGACTAACCCGATTATTTAAACGGGCCAGGATCGGGTTGAGGTCTTTTGACTCGTCAACCTCCTAACTCGAACTTGCCAACCCGAACTTGAACCGAATTGCCACTGTTAAACACGCTAAGAACAAGCTCGCTTGGTTAATTTAGCTCATTTGAGGATAAAGTTTCCTTTAATAAAGTATAAACGTACACAAATTGAAAACTTTTGTGTAATTTGTGAAAGGTTTTTTTTTTGGTAAATCATGAAGTTTGACTAATGGAATATGATTTTTGTCGTCTTGAATGTGATTTGCGGGTTTCATGTAAGTTAATAAAGTTATCTATTTACACGTTTTTATTTGAAATTGTTTTATGTCATGGAGAACATCTTCAGTGTGGGGTTGGTGGGGTAAACGGTCACTCGTGGAGAGACAATATCATAAAGTTGCTGTGTCGTACGTTGCTTGGCAAGAGAGGAAGAACGTGTGGTACGTATGCGAGTGCATCCGTGGTTTACCGAGCTAGGATGATGTTGCTCGGTAAACGAGCTTGAGTCTCATACTCAATAATCGATTATGCTCGTAAGCCTAAACTCGTATTGAATTTATGCATGTACACGACATTAACTAAAATCTCTTTCGCACATTTTGTGAGATTTTAGGGGGGTTTCCAGTTTTTCAAATGCTTTTCTCGTACATTGGTCCGTAACTGCCAATTTTACTAGGTTAATTTTTCCTTCTGGTTGATGTCTTTCTGCGGGATACCCAAGTTAGAGCAGCAAAAAATTTAAGAACTCCCAGATACTAATTACCCGAGGTTGTAGCAAGTCATTTACAGGTCCTAGGGAACTTGACTCTTTTTTTTCCTACTTACTTCAGCAACAGGTTAAGGGCAATTTAATGACACATTTTAATTAGTTTCATTCTAGCTGCATATCTTGCGAGATTTTTACAAAACTTGTTAGGCGTTTTTTAAACATAAAATCAATCACTATTCTTTCCACACAAATAAATTACCGTAAGCTCATAATCTCATCCTATACATTCACCTTTTGTTGTATATTACTACGTAGTATGCATATTAGATAGTTTAGGGGGTTAAGTGTTTGTTTAGGATAGTGTTACTTGTAATCAGTATGGGCTTGCCTTACAAAGCAAGCTATCGACTGTTTCCTTATATCCAGGACTATAGTCTAAGTGTAATAGGAGCCGAATTCCCCCTCACTCTTTATAAAAGGAGATGAGGGGGAGGCATAACTTGTACCATTCATTCTTTTCTAGTTTTTCAATAAACAAGTATTGAGAACAAGCGTGTGTGTACCATTACTTTCTGTCGATAAGTGTTCATTGGTGTGTTTGGTGCTCTTAACAAGTCGAATTCCGAATTTATCTAGTTTCCAGGCTGTTGATAAATTTGAAGATGAGGCGTGAGGATGTAGGATTCAGTTTCGCTTTGTGTAGGAGGAATGATATGTTGGTGAAAAAAGGGTTGATACAACCTGGTTATCGCAAAACTGGAACTACTATTGCTTGCTTGATCTATAAGGTACTATATACTCAGTAGTATGAGCTAGATTAGATGTTTTGTTAAACTTAATTATAATTATGAGGTTTAGGTTCAATGCTTTTTAATTGTTATGATTATATAAATCAGTAGCTATTGGCAATTTTCACACCATCGAGATTTCCAACCATTTATGTTTCAGTATTACATTCTCGAGCCATGAGTTTAAGTGCACAAAAGCTTTTAGTTAAGTTTACATCTTAATTCGTAGGACATGCAAAAAATGCTATAAAGTAACTAGAGAGAAAATGGATTTGAGTAGCCTTAGAACGTAAAAATCACTACCTTCCTAGTTATTGGGAAGTATACTTGGCATATATTCCAAGTTATCTAAGATGACAATGATGAAGGAAAAACACTTGGGGTATGCATCTCGTGCTATCCACGAGGCAAAAAAGTTATTAAAACAATGCCTACTATAATTACTACTTTCTCCCGTGTCTAATTATCTTAATTACATCTTCAGGATGGTGTCATTCTTAGGAGATGTCGCTTTGTAATGCTTTTAGTTTTATGTAGGAGAGTAGTTGGACTCATCTGAAATGGAATAGGAGTCGGTTCTGGTTTTGCAGAAGTCGGGAACGTTTGTAGAAAGAACTGACTCTTTTATTGTCCAAATGAATGGTTGTATCATATGAATGAACATATGGTATCAATTCCATTGCACTTCTATAGGTTGACAAAAACGTTATTCAAGTGTAAACGTTTTGTTCTCGATAATAGATTCTGCATATTGATAGATACAGGATGCTAACGTTATAAAATCGTAAATCAATATAACATATTTATAAGTGTTTTAGTATACTGACACTTGATAGTCGAATCTTGTGTTGTAAACTTCTGATCAGTCTAGAGTTACAATTATGTGTATGACCAGTTTTAACCATTTAATCTCTAGCTATTTTCATTTTTACGCCTTTGACCCATTATCAGCTAATACAACACAACTTGATCTCGTTTTTTTCAGATTAAGATGGCTCTTGTAGTTTGGGTTTGAGATTCCTGATAATGAAACGGGCATTATAATGCAAGAATGGTTTTCAAGCACCTTTTTTTGAACGATCAGTGTATATATCGTAAACTATTCAACTCAAGAAAATTTTCATGATAACTCAATCTCAGGGATTATTAGACTTCCAGCAACACTTTCCAAAATTGTGAAATGTTCAATCAAGTCCAAACCACTTAAATTAACATGACTCATAACATTTCTAGAAGTATAAAGAGCGAAACACAAGGACTTTAGTCATCAGATGATAAAAATATCAGTTTGAAATGACTAGTGAGTTGGACATAGATAGTTTACAAATCACAAAACATAAAACAATCGTCCATAAAAGTTATCAAGTACAGCAATCACAAAGTGATCAAACACGAAACTCTTCGTATTCAAATATTCATTCTTTGACGTGTTTTTATTCCACTCTCCTGTTCTTCTTCCAGAAGGATTTTAACAATCTCTTTATTTCCACTCTCCTGTTCTTCTTCCGATCGGTATGCACCAGTTATGTTAATGTCACTGTACACCTCCTTTTTCGATTTGAGTACCTGGCAGCTTCTGTAGTATATTCTTCTTCGTTCAGGCCAATGATGAATTCCATATAGTGCATCGAGGTCATACTTTACCACATTGTCAACAAACATGCGTGTGGCTTCTTCCTCGATGGCCACATTATTTGAGAAGATTGTTACCGGGATTAGGAAGGTGAGCGAGGTAGCGTATTTTTTTGCTGACATCGCTACCATGTTGAAGAAATTCGAGGTCATTGTTGAAGAAATACCGGTAGGGAATCTTGGTTGATCAGGTCGACCAATGGTGGGTAGTGGCTTGGTCCAGTCAGTGTAGTATGGAGCCTTGTCAGGTCTGGAGAAGTCGATGTTTGATTAAGGGTTTAGCCAATCAATATTGTTGGACATGGCTCGTGCAATGTTGTCGAGATGATATTCGACCTCTATGGCACTGTCAGAGCTGTCCTTAAGCAGTTGAAAAGCATCGTTCTTGATTCGTTTCAACTCCTCTTTCGTCATCTTCTTCACCTTGAACTTTTCTTGGATAATCTTGACATGCTCCATAGTTCGACCATCTACCCTTTCTTAGCCTTCCGGTAAATGAGGGGTTGCATCAACAAGCTTGGAAAGTCAGGTGCTTGATGGAAAGCTTGTGCTAGTGGATGATGATGAAAAACTGCTAAAACCTTGTAAATCTAGATTCATCTCTCAAAACCCTTTTGACCTCCTTTCGAAGTTTGATGATAGTAACGAAGATAGAAAGGATGATGGTGTTGGGTTTTACTAATCATAACAATTTACAAAAGCAAGTAAACATCATCAAAGCATGCAGCGGAAGTATAATGAATAATATATGTACATTAATTAACCGAATAAGAAAACGCGTACCTTTTAGCAATTCAAGAATCAAACGGTAATTAGAACAAGAACCAAAACCCAAAACCCTAACTTTAGGGTTTATACAATTCGACCCAACCAAAGAAGTAGACCACCAAGATTCACAAGCACAAGCGTACTTGTTCTTCGTTCTTGTACACACGTACTAATAGCGATTTGATGTGAAAAGCTAGGTTCTTGAATCACAAATAAAACCAAACACTTGTTTCTTTGGTTTGGAAAAATCGATCCCTTGAGGAGGGGGGTTACACCGATCGGCCAAGCAAAAGAGGGAGGAGAGGAGAAGAGAAATTAGGTTATTGGTGATCCAAGATTAAGTTGTGAATGAATACAAGGGTTTGTATTTATAGGTAACTTATCTTGGTGACCAAGTTTGAGTGGGTTAGGGTTTGGAACCCAAACCGATCGGCCAAAGCACCCTCAAGGGATTCTAGAACTTTCCCGACTTGTAATTTCATCTCTAGTCCCTTTAGTTTATATTTAACGACCGTTAACCAAACCTCGTTAATTACTTAACTATCGTTATGTTTTATTTCGCGACTAATAATTAATAATAACATTTTAAATATTAATTATTAACATCAACTCTCATACGTAATGTGTGCAATCACGAAGTCTCGAGTTCGAATCCGGACATACGTATATTTAAATATCCATAAAACCTTTCAGCTCCAACTTGGATATTACTAAATATAGTAATGACATTGGTTAGTCTAGCTTTAACACGCCAATGCCCCCAGATCGAATCGAGTATGGTCTCCTGGAAAAACCATTTAATGATTCATCATTTTTACTTATCCTTTTGTTACAAATACTACATTAACTATGAATATGGATCAAGTCATTTCATAAGTTAATATTCTGTTTCTCGTTGTATTCGATTGAACAAGATTACCAAATCATCTGAACGTATTCGAGATAGATCTTGGGTATGGCCATACAAACATCTTGTCAACCCTACGAGGGCCCAAATATAGTATTATGCTTTGAAACAAATTCAAAGGAACAAATTCTCTTGACTACAAACATAACTCATGAACTTTGTAACACTTCTGAAAATAGCCCTTATAACTACCAGTTACGGATAGCGTTAGACTATCTTACACAAATGCACTACATTCATATCAATTATCTGGTATCTCAAGTCTGAGGATAAACACTTCATGATATACTTAATGACAAAGATCTATAAAGTATCATCATGTAAAGTTGGGATAAGTCCTATATTCAATTCATTGAATATCATGTGAATCTGGCATGTCCCACGCATCAATATACTTTAAAAGTATATTCTACCAAAACTCAGATTTGTCTTAATTCAATGACATTCCCATATCATTGATCGACAACGGACTATTTAGAATAACATAAGTTATTCACGGATTAAACATGCAAATATAGGATATAATATTAAGAAAATGAAAAATAAACATAAACAACTATTTTATTTCATTAAAGTAATATTTGTTCATAACATCCTTTATCCAAATACTAATCACAGATCTGCATGAAACTACTAGCTAAACGAAGTCCAATCCCATCAGCATGGTCAGTAAGTTTTTCCATTGACAAAGGCTTCGTAAAGGGATCAGCTAGATTATCATCTGTATGAACTTTGAGTAGATTGATTTCACCTATGTCGACTTATTCTCGAACATAGTGATATCGACGAGGAAAATGTCCGCGCCTTCATGACTCGGGCTCATTGGCAAATGTTATTGCAGCAGAGTTGTCACAATACACATTTAAAGGTAATTCGATTGAGGCATTACTCCGAGTCCCGAAATGAATTTCCTAATCCAAATGACTTCCATCGCACTTCAAGCGCTATGTACTCACTTTCGTAATAGACATCGCAACCATTGTTTGCTTCTTGCTCTTCCAAAACTCCTCCTCCATTAATGACAAAGACATAACCCGTCGAGACTTCGTATCATCTTTATCGGTTTGGAATGACGATCGCAAAACACAGTAACATCAAGTTACGCATCCGGATTTCCTCCATACACTAGAAACATTTCTTTAGTAGCCCTTAGATACTTAAGAATGTTCTTAACAGCTTGCCAGTGTTTCACACCTGGGTTCTGTTGATACAAACTGGTTGTGCAAATGCCACATCAGGCCTTGTACATCTCACAGCATACATGATAGATCCTACAGCCGAAGCATAAGGAACCTTCTTCATGTATGCCACCTCTTCAGGTGTTGACGCGCATAGTTTATTACTTAAGCCATGTTTAACTTGCATCGGCAAATATCCCTTCTTGGAATTTTGCATAATGAATCTCTTCAATATTTTATCAATGTAAGAACTTTGGCTTAGTCCAATTAACCGCCTTGATCTATCTCGGTAGATCTTGATTCCCAGAATAAATGCTGCTTCCCCTAAATCCTTCATAGAAAAGCACTTTCAGTGATAAGACTTTACATCTTGCATACTTGGAATATCTTTTCCCATGATCAATATGTCATCGACATATAAGATAAGGAAAATAACATTACTCCCACTAGCTTTGTGATACACACATGGCTCATCAAGATTTTGAGTGAAACCAAATTTCTTTATTTCTTCATCAAACTTCTTGTTCCATTGCCTTGATGCTTGCCTCAACCCATAAATGGATCTTTGAAGTTTGCATACATGCTTCGAAACTTTGGATTCACAAACCCTTCAGTCGCGCCATATAGATGTCCTCATCTAGGCGACCGCTTTAAGAAGGCGGTTTGACATCCATTTGCCATATCTCATAGTCATAGTATGCAGCTATGGCTATAAGAATCTAATAGCTCTAATGTCCGCTCTGTAAGAAAATGTCTCCTCGTAGTCTATCCCATAGGTTTGAGTATACCCTTGAGCTACAAGACGAGCTTTATAGGTGTGTGCATTGCCATCCATGTCGGTCTTTATCTTAAAGAGCCACTTACTTCCAACTACCTTAGCATTTGGAGGTAAGTCAACCTCTATCCGACTTCGTTATCTTTCATGGATTGCATTTTCCCATTCATTGCAACTCGCAATTTTCCTTTTCGTGACTCATCATGGCGCCTTTATAGTCGCGGGTTCACCAAGATCCCTAACATATTTTCCTCGCCTTCTACGTTTGAGACATAGACGCCAGTGCACGCGTAGCCCTTGCGGATCTACGAATGGGAACCACCTCAACTTCGGTGGAACGCCTAGATTTTCGTGTTCTACTTGAGGTTGGCTAGTGTTTCGTAAGGTGTTGTATCTTCTTGATCATATTCCGGATCATAAACTCTCCCACCGAATTCATGAGATATGAGATCCTTTTCAAGAAAGTATCCATACCTAGCAACAATTACTTTGTTTTCGTGTGGAAAGTAAAAGTAGTAACCCATAGTTTCCTTTGGGTATCCTACGAAGATACACTTAACAGATCTTTGTTGTAGCTTATCAGCAGAGTCACGTTTAACAAACGCCTCACAACCCAAGACCTTTAAGTAAGACAAGTTGGGAGCTTTCCCATACCACACTTCATAAGGAGTCTTATCAACCTTCTTAGTTGGAACCATATTCAATATGCGAACAGCAGTTTCCAAAGCATAATCCCAAAAGGATAAGGGAAGAGTTGTAAGATTAAAGATTGATCCCACCATGTCTAACAATGTACGATTTCTTCTCTCAAATACACCATTTTGTTGTGGAGTATATGGAGATGTGAGTTGCTGGACGATACCACACTCAGCTAGATAATCTTTAAACTCTTGGCTTAAATATTCACCACCTCTATCGGATCGAAGAGCTTTAATCTTCTTTCCTAGTTGCAGTTCTACTTTACTCTTAAAAACCTTAAATGTTTCAAAGGCTTCATGTTTATGTTTAAGTAAATAAACATAACCATAACGACTGAAATCATCAGTAAAGGTAAATAAGTAGCTAGAACCCTTTCTTGACACATGTCTTAGTGGTCCACATACGTCAGTATGTATCACACCAAGAAGATCGCAAGCCCTTTCTAAACTACTTGTAAAAGGTTTCTTGGTCATCTTCCCAGATATGCAAGATTCGCATTTATCAAATGATTCATCATTGATGTCTTGCAAAAGCCCATCGTGTTGCAAATGTTGCATGCGTTTCTTGCCTATATGAGCAAGTCTACAATGCCAAAGAAATGAAGAATCCAAATCACCTTTGATTCTTTTATTATTGATGCTAAAGATGTAATTATTTTATCAATCATATTATCATGCGATCAATTTCAAACACACCATTTATTGGAATAACATTAAAGTAAAAACACCACTTAAAGAAACCGAAATTCCATAATCGTAAATGTATGAACGAAACCAATATCTTTTAACAAGGAAATGTAAACGACACCCCTAACAATAGAAGGTGCGTAATGACAATCGTTTAATGACAAGACTAAACCCGAAGGTAAAACTAAATCAAACGTGCCTATAGCTTCAACGATCGCATGTGCTCCATTACCCACGTGCGGTATTGTTGTCCATAGGCAAGCTTCCTTGCTCCTCTAAGTCCCCGCAGTGTATTACATATGTGAATACCACATCCAAGATCATATACCGTGAATTTATTTTATGAGGAAAAGCAAATAATTCTATCATCAAAAGAGTACACAAGCATCGCCACAAGCGATATTTTATACCTCTTATTGCGCAACTCATCAAGGTAGAGCGGACGGTTCCTCTTCCAAAGTCCTACCTCGGTGCGGTGATGACAAGCCATATCCTTCTTCCGATTCTCACGCTTTTTGGGAGGGTACTTGGGTTCTTGTTGATAAGTCATAACTTGTTTTCCTTATCAACTTTACCCTTACCTTTCCCTTTCTTGTTCACTAGCGGCTTATTAGGCTTAGAAATCCTACCCTTCGGATAGTCGAACCGCAGTGTAGGGGCCTTCTTGGGCAAACCTTTCTCGTAAACAATGAGCATTGCATGTACCTCATCGACTATCTTCCCGTGCAATGCATATTGTAATTCACAAGCACGAAACCATCAAACTCGTTGTTAAGGAATCGGTGATAAGGCCAATTTGTATGTCATTGGGGTAGACATAGTTAAGTCGCCCGAGTGGTCCATGTAACTCATCATTTCCGTGCACTGGCGCCACAGTTTCCCTTCTCCTTGCTTGCAACTATGAAGGTCATCTATCGATCATACAACTCTCTGATCACGGGCTTTTCAAACAACCTTTGCAATTCTTCAAGCATGAGATTAGGAAGTAATTCTCAAACCGCTTTTGCAAGTTTGAGTTCATACTCCCGAGCATAATGCAGTGACCTCATTATACTTGTCATACTCAGATTGCCATGCACTCGTGCTTGTCAGATAGCATCACCGCATGTTCGGGAGGACAAGGCGTGTCAAATAATCTAGTCTTTTGGCAACCCTCAAGACAATTTCGAGTTGCACGATACCAATCATTGAAATTGCGCTACAAGAATTTCTCTCGATCAAACATAGATTTGAACGACGAGGCTAGTGCAGTAGATTCAGCTTGAGCCATTTCTACATAAATAAAAGTTCAAAAGTTAGTACTTTCGATAAGTAAACATTCAAGAAAATAAAATACCCTTTGGTCAATATTCATATTAACCATAGTATTTTCCTTTAATTTTGGATCCTCATTATCATAGTTTCACCACATCAGTTGATCTGCTAGTGGTGAAAGTATAGAATAGGTAATTGTTGAAAAACAATAATTGACAAACAAGTTTTCAATTCCAAAAGGTATGGGATTTACAATTTTGCCAAAACAATTAATGCAAAACGTAAGCATGTTTCATCCCATCTTATGCCTTAAGTCATAGGTCTCACTAACTAACTTAATTAAGTTGTCTAATTTAGAAACTGCAAATCATTAAGCTGAGGTCTCACACAACAAAATAATTCACCTTGTTATTGTAATCTAGATCAAGGTCTCACATAACTAAATTACAACTTCAAGTGTTTCATATCATTAGATGGCATAAACTTAAATTTAAAGGTACAATTTTTGACGTGTGATCAAAACTTATGTATAAAGAAGCATGCATACAACTTTATAGCATAAAATTTTCGAAAAAACTTACATGAGATTTTAATTGCTAAGATTGAATTCTACAAAGTTTTAATCGATGCGTTGAGAAACTTACAACTTTGCACTAAGATGCTTCGTACATTGAATGGTTATACTAGGTAGCTCCAATCGAACTCACAGGGGGCAGAGGACCAGGTAAGCGCTAAAGCATAACCTTAGACATCCTTTTAGTGTGACTGTGCGCACTTTTTAATTAACCCCTTTATAGTTTGTTCTAGTGGGTGAGCCGTTCTAACCATTTAGTACAGTCGTATCAATCGATTAAAAGTTCAAGAATTATTCTTAGATAACAAATCAGTTTCGCCATTATTTAGTCTATTTAGTTTTCTATTCCAAAAAACCCTTTTTGCTTACTAACATGTCAAACAATATATAAACAAAAAAGCACTTTAATAAAAATTAAACACACTCAAATAATATAAACATATAACTAAACAATTTAACATATGTAAAAACAATTAGCCACATGCATAATTATTTCGATAAAACCTAATAAACAATTCTAGGCGTAAATAAATACATACATTAACTAGGGCTTTCACCTACAAGTAGATGAGCCACATAAATCGACAAGTCGATTGTGTAAGCCAAAGTTAATAATATATCAATTAGCACATAACGAATTTTTATTAGTTATAATTGAGGTCTTCCCCAATTCAATAATTATCAAATAAATAAAACATGTGTGTATCACTAAACAATTTATTACAAAACAATACTCCATGGCAAAACATGCATGTTCCACCATCGATTCCGCATAACAATTATAACCCAAGATACGCATATTACATGGCACATAACAATTTATTCATAATAACCACATAAAATTAGCATGCAATCCTAGGGTTTCTACAAGTTTTACAAAAAATTAAAACCTAATTAATAAAAATTAGGGTAATCGACCCTATTAAAAAAAATTAGGGTTTCCAATTTCAAAACCCTAGAAACCATTAAAAGCATGCAATAATCATAAAGATTCAATTTTTATGTGTTTCGGTAATTAATTACATCATATTAACGGCTCGTGATGCCACTGTTCGGTTTTACTAATCATAACAATTTACAAAAGCAAGTAAACATCATCAAAGCATGCAGCGGAAGTATAATGAATAATATATGTACATTAATTAACTGAATAAGAAAACGCGTACGTTTTAGCAATTCAAGAATCAAACGGTAATTAGAACAAGAACCAAAACCCAAAACCCTAACTTTAGGGTTTATACAATTCGACCCAACCAAAGAAGTCGACCACCAAGATTCACAAGCACAAGCGTAATTGTTCTTCGTTCTTGTACACACGTACTAATAGTGATTTGATGTGAAAGGCTAGGTTCTTGAATCACAAATAAAACCAAACACTTGTTTCTTTGGTTTGGAAAAATCGATCCCTTGAGGAGGGGGGCTTACACCGATCGGCCAAGCAAAAGAGGGAGGAGAGGACAAAGACATAGAGGCATGCAATAGGAGAGGAAAAAGACATAGAGGCATACAAATATCCTATCCCACCAAACCCTTTGTTTCCCTACCGTAAGCCTATCATTACAACCCTTTAAAAGACCTCTTGGATAGTCTTTCCTAGGTGCTTACACCAAAGCGATGGAGGTTTGATCTAGTCTCAATCCTATGGTAATCTATATACTAGGACCGGTTAATGAGTGTTTATCTTCCATTTCCAACTTGTTATATTTCATATACACCCGAGAGATGTGAGCATCCAAACACCCTATGTGAGGTGCTAGTATGTAATTTCCGTGCTTGTTATGACTTTTGCGGGGCTTATATGTGTTGTGAATTGTTCTAAACTAATACTTCATGACCTCTAACTTATAAATTGATTGGCTAAAAGCACATTTGCTTGAGGACAAGCAAATACCAAGTGTAGGGATATTTGATAAGGTTTTAAAATGTACCTTTTTGAGGGGTCGTCTAAGCTCTTATTTGATCACTTTTGTATCCGTTATTACTTAATATCGTTCTTTTCACTTTTTAGGTATCTTGAAGGCAAAATGTTGGAATGACACTTATTCGAACGAAAAGGCGCGAATATACGAAGAAAATTTACAAAGTCAAGAATCGAGACACTCAGACTGCTGGAACTGAAGGGGACGGCATCAGGCACAACTAGCGACGCCGTCAGAAAACTTTTGTGACAACTTAGTAGCCAAATTGCCCATTTACAAGTGACGGCTTCAGGCTTCAAAAGAGTAGGGCGTCGCAACTCAGACGACCTAGATTTGATGCAAAAGACGTCAGAGACTGAAGGGGACGACGTCACAGGCATAAGGTGACGCCGTCACAAGACTAACGTGGCCAAGACGAAACCCTAATAGCGGCAACCCGAAGGCGTCACAAATCAAAGGGTGACGCCGTCGCATGTGTAATCTTATATATAGAATCAGAATTTTTTAGTTTTCAGTGTGTAGTCTTTTAGAGTAAAAACCTAAACTGAACCAAGGCTGTCTTGTACAATATTTTAGGGTTCCATACCCCATCTTTTATCAAGATAAGTGTTTTACTTCATTAATTCAAGTATGTCTTCAATTAATTGTGTGTATGCTTGCATGTTCCCAATGTCCAGCTAATTTACTTGTGTGTTTGCTTAGGGAATATGAAACTTAATTATTGAATATTGATTGGTTGTCTCTTATCTTAATTGTTAATGATCTAGTATTGCGATAGGTCATCCGTTGTGTAGTTAATGCTTGATTAATCTTTGTGAACCTTAGCTTATACTTGCCTAGAGTCATTGTAGACTAAACCATCCGAAGAATACCTTAGAGTTAAAATTTATAAATCCTAAAGATTTTGTAGTCAATAACCTTTGGTAGTTTCAAAGAGTTAGGGATATACACATACCCTACGACCTTAGACACACAACGCGATTAAGAATAAGGACGTGACAATTCAACCATCAATAGGAGATAATTAAGGACCTTAGACCCAAGTGGTCTGATAATGTATTCCCTGAGATTGATCTTCAGAATATTTGTTATTATTCTGCACCTAAAGTGAAACCAACTTTAAATAGTGTTGATGAAGCTAATCCTGAACTTGTTAAAGTATTATGAAGAACTTGATATCACGCTAAGCAAAAAGGATCCATTAGTTGCTAAGGATGCTGTTTTTGATAGTGTTTCGATTGCAACGATAAATAGTGAGAGTTTAGAAGAACAATCAGGAGTCATATTTTGTTCGATGATGGAGGCAATCAAAAAAATCTTGATTTGGTTAGAAAGTATTTAGGGAAAGTTGTTTCTTATGCTGATAACTACTATGATGCTTTGAATGCGGCTGAATTTAATGTTGGGTCGTTTGTGTATATACTTAAAGACACTACATGCCCTATGAAAATATTGACTGATTTTAGAATAAATGCAAAGGGAACGGGCCAGTTTGAGCGAACTCTTATAGTGGCTGATGATAGAAGTTTTGTTGAGTATTTTGAAGGGTGTACATCCCCTTCTTATGATAAGAATCAGCTTCATGCTGTTGTGGTGGAACTTTATTGTAATGAGGAAGCATAGATTAAATACTCCACGATACAGAATTGGGATACGGGAGATGAAAACGGAAAAGGTGGGATTTATAATTTTGTGACAAAAAGGGGTATTTGTGTTGGTAGCAAATCCATGATTTCTAGGATTCAAGTAGAGATTAGGGGACCAGTATCTTAATAAAAACACAAAGGCGAGTATCATATTGTATTGTACAAATACGCCATTAAAAGAACTTATTACAACTTCAAGATTAAAATTACATCCGAAACATTATTCCTTCACCATGTTTTGTTTCCACTACTGTTCTAATGCTGATTTCTGATTATTAAATATAACCTACCAATGTTTAAGGAAACATCTTGCCATTCAGGCATTCCCTCCATGACCCAAACATATACCCAACGGGTTTGATTTTCTAGCGCTGTTATTCTTGATTTTTCGTTGCATTCTAGCGATCATTCATGTGTAAATACCAAACAACCACTATATTTGCAAGAATGGCCGATCTTGGGGCATATTATGGAAATCTGGATGCAGCAAGGACATCTGGACTGGACTATTTTTTTTTGTAAAGTGGCTCATTTATTGCAAACTACGATGTTATTTTATGTTTCCATAAGGATTATAGTTTACAACAAACACTTGATCAAAAATAAAAAATACATAAAAAGGAGACAAAACTTATGACAATGTCGTAG
Organism: Chrysanthemum lavandulifolium; assembly: GCA_022545495.1. Taxonomy (NCBI): domain Eukaryota; kingdom Viridiplantae; phylum Streptophyta; class Magnoliopsida; order Asterales; family Asteraceae; genus Chrysanthemum; species Chrysanthemum lavandulifolium. The sequence goes on from CM040246.1 coordinate 65,805,837, forward strand.
AATGAAACAAAATTTTGAACTTCCACTTAAATACAGATTTATTGTTGAAATAAACTTATCTTCAAGATTGATTAAGTACATTTTTTCTAACTTATATTATTGTATATAATACGTTTAGGTGCTTACCATTTTATACAGTATAGTTCACTACTTTATTGGGAGGAAGTTTGATAAGTTTTTTGGTCTTTGCCTTGCATATAGTGTGATTTGGGTCTCATTTTACATCTGAGAGATTTTAGTTATCGGTTCATTCCAAAATTGAATTGCATTATCTGACTTTGTGTGGTAATTAATTATGAATTTATGATCATTAGTCAGATATTTTGATACCTTTTAGTAAATACATATCAAAGGGATTTTTTTCATGAATAAGAAAAGTTAAAGTTTCTATAGGACGTCCTGCGTGAACTTTCTTGCATTCTTCATGGGGTGGATAACTTATGTTGTTAGAATATTTAAACTTACACATACTCACAGGGAATGATAGTTGCCTGCAATGATAATATTTAGACACTATCTATATGATTAGAAAATATATTTGACTATTTTCTGGTCATTGCTAGAATTTTTCTTGTACTTCAACAAATTTCGTTAACACTTTTGAGTAACATAATCTGTTTGTGTAAAGATATTTGTATTTGTTGCTTTTTGTAAAAACAGATGAAATGTTTATCTGCTCATATAGAACATGAAGCAAGCACTTCCAAAATTGGGGAAGAAGAACTTTTTTATTTTCATCAAAGAGGGATTGTGATAACATCAAATAGTCCTGATTATTAAGTGTCAATTTCCCCTGATAATGCTCGTTATTTATATCATTTATATGGATTTACGCTTGTTTTCCGTTGTTTTCCACTTTCAGGTAAATTACGAGCATTGGAGCTAAAGAAACGCGGAAATGGAAACATAACTAAAGATTCATCACAATATGCCTATTTTGAAGAAGTTACGGCGTATCTCCTCTCTCACATTACGCCGTAACTATTGCATGACCCAGAATACCAACTTATCAAGAGGTTACGGCGTAACTCTTCCCAAAGGTTATGACGTAACTCCATTAGGTCATAAGAGGTTCCACGCCGCTGATACTTACGCCTTAACTACTGCATCACTTACGATGTAACCAAGTTTATTGAAGACTACGGCGTAACCACTAATAAGGTTACGCCAGTAACCAAAGAGATCTAGTGCATTTACGAAGAAATAGAAGGTTACAACAGTAATTCTCCGTATTAGTTACGCCTGTAACCCGGACTGTCCTATAAATACCCCATGAATTCCAGCATTTCTAATCATCCCATTCCACACACAACACTCTGAGAACGTGGGAAAAAGCTCAAGGCAGGTCTAGGGGAGCATACGGAGTTGTTTCCAAGCGAGAAGTCACTCCATTACGATAAGCTTTAGCATTTCATATTTCTTTTACTTTCAATTCATGTATTTCGTATCTTTGAATATTGAATTGATTTGCATGGTTAATATATGGTGCTAGCCTAGTTATGATTCCTTAATTGTTTTGTTTGCGTTTACCTTTACTTTCGTACAATTATTTCTAAGTGTATTCATGCATAGTTTTTTGGTAGTCACCCCTGGTTAGGTAGTTTTGAATGGCGGTAGAGGCCAATTGCCTAGGAGATATGACCAACTGACCCTAGGTGAGCGGACCCGACGGGAAGGGTAAGATATGACCAACTGACCACCCTTTCTACTTGTGCGATTCGACCAACTGATCACCTATCGTTTGGAGGAACTTAAGAACTGGGGGGTGTAGTGTCTAAGTTCCTAACAGCCGGGCACACACTATTTAGAATCTAGTAGGTAGCGGTACTTAATAACTTGGCTTAGGGGACCACGAACAACAGGACTTATAGGGCGAATTGACCAAATGCTGTCCTCTCGAATTTGACCCCACCTGAAGTAATTGGAAGTAGGTAGACGTAGACATAACTAGCTAGGAGGATTGACTAGGTTAGCACCACTATTCCTCTATTGATTTCCTTTTATCCATTTATCTGCTTTTATTCTGCATTAGTAGTTTAATTAATTAATTCCCTATCAAAACAATTATTATTCTGTGACACTAGACTTAGTAATAATCCAACAGACATAGCTCTTGGGACGACCTCGGCTTTACCATTTACTACACTACACACGACCGGGTACACTGCCCGTTAGTGCATTAGGGTAGACCATAGGCATAGCGAGACACTATAAATATTAAGACCTGGTCAGTAAAACCTGCATCATATTGATAATGGGAGAGCTAGGGATGCCATAGTTTTTGGGTATTCCGGGGATATCTTGGAAAACCTTTATGATGAAATAGGTGCTGAAGCTAAGGCTTTATTGAGCTTAAGACTTACAAAGTCGGTTGGTTAAGGAACACGAAAAATCATTAAAAACTTGGGATCTTTGATTATGAACAGTTATATATAATGTAATAAGTTCGCGGTAAAACTTAGTGTTTTTACAAGAATTGATTAGCTCGATCCTAGGTAGGTTTTGCATTTACTTTGTGATTTATTACATAAACTTGAATTAATTTTTGCGGTTTTATTTTCATATGATTATTGTGAGTCAATACTTAGTGTGTTGTATGCATAACTTTTTGAGACCCTTCTATAATTCCACATATCCATGAACTCCTGCTTTCGCTAGAAGTATTATGGTTTCTTTTAAACTTTGTTCATAACTGTGTTATAAAGTCTATGTAAAGATTCTTGTATAATTTGTTGTGTTAATTTTTTGGAAGCTAATTTCTCAAGAAATAGTTGATATTAATGTCTGTCATCAACATTGAAATTGAAGTAAGTTCTTTACTTTCTGATGAAGAACTTTTCAAGCTTTTTCAGGACTTCAACACCCTTGCCCCTAAGATCGAACCTCAGAATTTCAAACCCATAGGAACCTAATTAGTACCAACCATTTAGCTATGAAATACTAGACACAATCGATGCATCGCACGGGTTGAATAAAGCCTCGTATATATTCACGCCATATCAATCCTGGACTCTATTGACTCTTTTAGGTTTTTCTTGCGACACCAACCAAATCTATGGCTTCTCTCATAACAAATGGTGCTTTTTAAAGTATTTCTTCACAACCATTTTCAGAAAACATGAAAATCTCAAAAGGTTCATCTTCAAATCTGTTTTTTGTTACAAAATAGCAAAATTAAAGCCTCATATATATAAGTTCTTGAAACTGAGGGCAAGTCAATCAGACAGAGTTACTGAAGCTAATTCCTTACATTTATCTTGTAACATCCCGCCTACTGTTACATAATATTGTCCGCTTTGCCCTTGGGGCCCACGTCTTTGCTTTTGTGGCCCTCGTGGGAGACTTCCTAGTAGGTCACCTATACCAGTGTTACTCTCACACGAGCACGCTTAACTGGTAGTTCCTTGTGAACCCTACTCGCTGTGGACCACAAAACGCGTTATGTCTGATAAGGAGGATGTTATTCTTAAATACCAACATCTCTCCAGGCCTCTGTCGATGTGGGATTTGCCTAGGGTGTTACAATCACCCCCCTTAGGAACTCATCATCCTCGATGAGGTTTTCCCCACCATCCCGAACGGCTCTAGAGTGGCTCGATACCACTTGTAACATCCGCTCTTGATCGACAATATTGTCCGCTTTGCCTTGATGGCTCATCGCTTTGCTTTTGTGGCCTTGTATGAGACTTCGGTGGGTCACCCATACCGGTGCTACTCACACAAGCACGCGCACTCGTAGTTTCGAGAACTACTCGCGCGGGACAACAAAACGCGTTGTGTCAATTAAAGCGAATGTTATTCTTATATACTAGCATCTCTCCAGCCTATGTCGATGTGGGATTGCCAAAGGTGTTACAATCACCATTTTTGGCTAGGTGTTACAATCACCCCCAGAATTTATCGTCCTCGATGAGGTTTGCCCACCATCTTGAGCGGCTCGAGGTGGCTCGATACCACTTGTAACAACCGCTTATCGTTACACATATTGTCCGCTTTGCCACTCACGGCTTTGCTTTTGTGGCCCTCGTGTGAGACTTCCGGTGGGTCACCATACCGTGCTACTCTTACGAAGCACGCTTAACTGCGTACATTCTTGTGAACCTACTCGCGGTGGACCGACAAGCGCGTTGTGTCGATAAAGGCGGATGTTATTCTTAAATACCAGCATCTCTTCAAGCCTCTGTCGATGTGGGATTTGCCTAAGATGTTACAATCACCCTCTTTGCCTAGGGTGTTACAATCTGGTAACGGCAAAGAGGGTGATTGTAACACCTTAGGCAAATCCCACATCGACAGAAGCCTGGAGAGAGGTTGGTATATAAGAATAACATTATCCTTATCAGACACAACGCATTTTGTGGTCCACTGCAAGTAGGGTTCACAAGGAACTACGCAGCTAAGCGTGCTCGTGAGAGTAGCACTAGTACGGTGACCCACCGGAAGTCTCACACGAGGGCCACAAAAGCAAAGCCGTGAGCCATAAGAGCAAAGCGACAATATTGTGTAACAAAGAGGCGGATGTTACAAGTGGTATCGAGCCACTCTGAGCGCTTCAGATGGTGGGGCAAACCTCATCGAGACGATGAGTCCCAAAGGGAGGTGATTGTAACACCCTTGGCAAAGAGGGTGATTGTAACACCTTAGACAAATCCCACATCGGCGAAGGCCTGAGAGATAATGGTATATAAGAATAACATTCGCCTCAATAAACACAAGGCGCCATGGTCCACCGCGAGTAAAGTTCTCAAGAAACTACGTAGTTAAGCGTGCTCGTGAGAGTAGCACTGGTATGGGTGACCCACCGAAGTCTCACACAGGGCCACAAAAGCAAAGCCGTGAGCCATCAAGGCAAAGCGACAATATTGTATCAAGAGGCGGATGTTACATATCTTCAACTGATAATGACAAACTTAAGAAATTACTTAAAAGGGATAATAAATGGGGATTTAGTAAAGATCGAGTCATTCACTATACGTAAAGGGCTTACTGAAGAAATAGTTAGGGTAATTTGGTCTATAGGGAATGAACCTGATTGGATGCTTGAGTTTAAGTTGAAAGGTTATCATCAGTCGCGTAAAACGTCTCCGTCCAAGTGGTCTGATAATGTATTCCCTGAGATTGATCTTCAGAATATTTGTTATTATTCTGCACCTAAAGTGAAACCAACTTTAAATAGTATTGATGAGGCTAATCCTGAACTTGTTAAGTATTATGAGGAACCTGATATCCCGCTAAGCAAAAAGGATCCATTAGTTGCTAAGGAGATTGTTTTTTATAGTGTTTCGATTGCAACGACAAATAGTGAGATTTTAGAAGAACAATCAGGAGTCATATTTTGTTCGATGTTGGAGGCTATAAAAAAATCCTGATTTGGTTAGAAAGTATTTAGGGAAAGTTGTTTTTTATGCTGATAACTACTATGATGCTTTGAATGCAGCTGTATTTACTGCTGGGTCGTTTGTGTATATACTTAAAGACACTACATGCCCTATGAAAATATTGATTGATTTTAGAATAAATTAATAGTATTGATTTATTTTGTTCGATTTTAGATTGATATTCGGAATATTTGTTATTATTCTGCACCTAAAGTGAAACCAACTTTAAATAGTATTGATGATGCTAATCCTGAACTTGTTAAGTATTATGAGGAACTTGATATCCCGCTAAGCAAAAAGGATCCATTAGTTGCTAAGGAGATTGTTTTTTATAGTGTTTCGATTGCAACGACAAATAGTGAGATTTTAGAAGAACAATCAGGAGTCATATTTTGTTCGATGTTGGAGGCTATAAAAAAATCCTGATTTGGTTAGAAAGTATTTAGGGAAAGTTTTTTCTTATGCTGATAACTACTTTGATGCTTTGAATGCAGCTGTATTTACTGATGGGTCGTTTGTGTATATACTTAAAGACACTACATGCCCTATGAAAATATTGATTGATTTTAGAATAAATCAATAGTATTGATTTATTTTGTTCGATTTTAGATTGATCTTCAGAATATTTGTTATTATTCTGCACCTAAAGTGAAACCAACTTTAAATAGTATTGATGATGCTAATCCTGAACTTGGTAAGTATTATGAGGAACTTGATATCCGGCTAAGCAAAAAGGATCCATTAGTTGCTAAGGAGATTGTTTTTTATAGTGTTTCGATTGCAACGACAAATAGTGAGGTTTTAGAAGAACAATCAGGAGTCATATTTCGTTCGATGTTGGAGGCTATAAAATAAATCCTGATTTGGTTAGAAAGTATTTAGGGAAAGTTGTTTCTTATGCTGATAACTACTATGATGCTTTGAATGCAGCTGTATTTACTGCTGGGTGGTTTGTGTATATACTTAAAGACACTACATGCCCTATTAAAATATTGATTAATTTTAGAATAAATGCTAAGGAAACGGGCCAGTTTGAGCGAACTTTTATAGTGGCTGATGATAGAAGTTTTGTTGAGTATTTTGAAGGGTGTACATCCCCTTCTTATGATAAGAATCAGCTTCATGCTGTTGTGGTGGAACTTCATTGTATCTAGGAAGCAGAGATTAAATACTCCACGATACAGAATTGGGATACGGGAGATTAAAACGGAAAAGGTGGAATTTATAATTTTGTGATAAAAAGGGGTCTTTGTGTTCGTAGCAAATCCTAGATTTCTTGGATTCAAGTAGAGACAGGGTCCGCGATTACATGGAAATACCCAAGTGTTGTGCTAAAAGGTGATGATTCAGTGGGTGAGTTTTATTCGGTTGCTTCAACTAATAATTTTCAACAAGCGGATACGGGTACAAAGATGATACACATGGGTAACAACACGAAAAGTGTAATTGATTCAAAGAGTATATCGGCTTGAAAATTGAGGACTACTTATAGGGGTCTTGTTCAGGTTCAGTCACGGGCATATAATGCTAGGAATTCGTTTTAGTGTGATTCGATGCTTATTGGTGACATGTCAACTGCTAACACCTACCTAGACATCCAGGTATTTTTCTTGAAATGCATGCTCTAAAACATGATATTTAACTTTATTAACTTGTGTTTAAATGTGTGTGTGTTAAAAATGATTAATGAACCTGATTTAGTAGATGTGTACTTGCTATTTGCTATCTCATCTTGAGGTCCAGTGACCAGTATCTTAATAAAAACACAAAGGCGAGTATCATATTGTATTGTACAAATACGCCATTAAAAGAACGTATTAGAACTTCAAGATCAAAATTACATCCTAAACCCTATTCCTTCACCATGTTTTGTTACCACTGCTTTTCTAATGCTGATTTCTGATTATCAAATATAACCTACCAATGTTTAAGGAAACATCTTGCCATTCAGGCATTCCCTCCATGACCCAAACATATATGCAACGGGTTTGATTTTCTGACGCTGTTATTCTTGATTTTTCGTTGCATTCTAGCGATCATTCATGTGTTAATACCAAACAACCACTATATTTGCAAGAATGGCCGATCTTGGGGCATATTATGGAAATCTGGATTCAACAAGGACATCTAGACTGGACACTTTTTTTGTAAAGTGGCTCATTTATTGAAAACTATGATGTTATTTTGTGTTTCCATAAGGATTGTAGTTTACAACAAACACTTTATCAAAAAAGTAAAAATACATAAAAAGGAGACAAAAAGTATGACAATGTTGTAGAATGAACAATATTTTGAACTTCCACTTAAATACAGATTTATTGTTGAAATAAACTTATCTTCAAGATTGACTAAGTTCATTTTTTCTAACTTATATTATTGTATATAACACGTTAGGTGTTTACCATTTTATACAATATAGTTCACTACTTTATTGGGAGGAAGTTTGATAAGTTTTTTGTTCTTTGCCTTGCATATAGTGTGATTTGGGTCTCATTTCACATCTGAGAGATTTTAGTTATCAGTTCATTCCAAAATAGAATTGCATTATCTGACTTTGTAAGGTAATTAATTATGAATTTATGATCATTAGTCGGATATTTTGATACCTTTTAGTAAATACATATCTAAGAGATTTTTTTCATGAATAAGAAAAGTTAAAGTTTCTATAGGACGTCCTGCGTGAACTTTCTTGCATTCTTCATGGGGTGGATAACTTATGTTGTTAGAATATTTAAACTTACACTTACTCACAAGGAATGATAGTTGCCTGCAATGATAATATTTAGACACTATCTATATGATTAGAAAATATATTTGACTATTTTCTGGTCAATGCTAGAATTTTTCTTGTACTTCAACAAATTTCGTTAGCAATTTTGAGTAACATAATCTGTTTTTGTAAAGATATTTCTATTTGTTTCTTTTTGTAAAAGCAGGTGAAATGTTCTTTTGCTCGTATAGAACATGAAGCAAGCACTTCAAAAATCGGGGAAGAAGAACTTTTTTATTTCCATCAAAGAGGGATTGATAATGAGAGAGCCAGGGATGCCATAGTTTTTGGGTATTGCGGGGATATCTTGGAAAACCTTCCTGATGAAATAGGTGCTGAAGCTAATGCTTTATTTAGCTTAAGACTTACAAAGTCGATTGGTTAAGGAACACGAAAAATCATTAAAAACTTGGGATCTTTGATTATAAACAGTTATTTATAATGTAATAAATTCGCGGAAAAACTTAGTGTTTTTACAAGAATTGATAAGCTTGATCCTTGGTAGGTTTTGCATTTACTTTGTGATTTATTACATAAACTTGAATTAATTTTTGGGGTCTTATTTTCATATGATAATTGTGTGTCAATACTTAGTGTGTTGTATGCATAACTTTGTGAGACCCTTCAATAATTCCAAATATCCATGAACTCCCGCTGTCGCTAGAAGTATTATGGTTTCTTTTAAACTTTTTTCAAAAATTGCTTTATAAAGTCTAAGTAAAGATTATTGTGTAATTTGTTGCATTAATTTTTTGTAAGCTAATTTCTCGAAAAATAGTTGATATTAATGTTTGTCATCAACATTGATGTTGTAGTAAGTTCTTTACTTTCTGATGATAAACTTTTCAAGCTTTTTCATGACATCGACACCCTTGGCCCTAAGACCGAACCTCAGACTTTCAAAGCCATAGGTGTAACACCCCAACCCGATAAGGGTAGAAGTATCACATTTATGGAGTCAAATCAGAACAATACATATAAACCATGCAAGCGGAAGTCTTATAATAATAATCAAAAGAGTAACAAGTCAACATGACTTGATCAATACAAAAGTTCCAAAAGATGTCCCAAAGGAAAAGAACGATACAAAGTCTAAGTCTCCAAATCAAATAACAAAGGTAAATAAAGTCTAGGATAAATAAAGCAAATCCTCAAAAGCATCCTACTCTCAATCCCCAAGATAAGCCCCAGCTCATAGCTTAATAACCTGCCGCAGGAAAAGAAATGCTACTGAGCTTAAAAAGCCCAAAGAATGATATAGCAATACAAAAGCAATAATAGAATCAAAGGTTTGGTTAAATGCGATATGAATGATATGAAGCAATATAGAGTAGGTAAATGAAACAAAGGAAAGGAAGGTCGCTTTTCCACCACGAGCCAACAAAACAAACCAAATCAAATTATATATCAATATCATGTAGTAACCATTGTATTCGGAGGGTGACCTCGAATACCAAACCAATATGAGGGAGTCCTCGAGTAGCCAATGGAGTGATCGGCTCCCAAATGTGAGGGGTGTATTGCACACACCAACCACATCACCAAACCATATATCAATACAAAACAAATACAAATCTAGGATGCATCCATACGCCCGCAAAACAAATAGTGGCCATACAATATCCAAAGCGCATAATCAATACAAATATGGGGACGGTGTGGAACATCACTCAACCACACTAAAGTCATGCCATTGGTGCATCAATGACACGGACATGGAACCCCATGCCTAGTTAATGGCTCGGGTTTCAATCGACGTGTCAAGTGTACAATATAGAGATCAAATCAATATCAAAGGTCCAATATTATCGCTCACAATTCAAATCAATAATCCAATATCAATGGTTCAATTATCAAAGGTTCAATAGCATAGCAAAGGATCAATATCAAAGGTTCAACAGCAAGGGTCAATATCAAAGGTTCAATAGCATAGCAAAGGTTCAATATCAACTTGGCAAGAGATCAAAGATGCAAAGAGATCATGAGAAACCTTATGAGAAAGGTCAGAATATCTGTACCTTATTCGAAGCAAGCAAACAATGAAAGTAAAGTCAAGAATGAGATCAATCACGCCGCCCGGAACCTATATGAATTAGATAACGTTCTATAAGAATCCGAAACACTTGTTTTAAGACGGCTTTCCATTTTTAGCAAGTTTCCCATTTTAATAATCTTTCTATTTTAAGTAACTTTCTATTTTAGGAAACTTTCTATTTTAGGCAGGTTTCTATTTTTAGTAACTTTCCAGAATTAGCAGATTTCCATAATTAGTAACTTTCTAAAAATAGCAGGTTTCCATAAATAGCAGGTTTCCATATTTAGCAAGTTTAGTTACTTATCTCAAGTTATAATAGAAAATGAGTATTATAATGCTTTAAGGATCATTTATGACATGTTACAAAAGTTTAGGGTTTAAAATGTCAATATAGCAAAGTATAGGGTTAAAAGTGTAAATATAGTAAGTTTACCCATTTTACTCATTTAATCCATTTAGTTAGTATTTTAACATGTTAATCCATCAAGTTTCACAATTTACCAAACAACCCCTTTAATTATATTAAATCGTAATAAAACATTATAAACCCTAGTTTTAGATTTAAGATTAACGAATCCTTTTAAACATATTAGCTCGATTAATACAAGATTACAAGACTCCTAATGTGATTACAAAATCAATTCGAGACACCCCTCCCCCATTTCATATTTGTACGCCCCTTATACATATACAAAACACCTTCGAAATCATTCGTTATTAATTTCAATTATCATATACGTAATCATGTAATCAAAAGATCATTAAACCCTTTTATAACCTTAATATAAATCGACATAGAGAAGACTCAAAATCAGTTTCAAAATCATATTACATGTCATATATCATTCGAATGATTATAGATTAAGATTCATGGTTTTATCATGTTATGTGCTCATTATTTCATGTGATGTATAGTTATGATTTTATGTTACCATTTCAATGTAAACAAGCCCTAGATCAACATGTATGCCACGAATAGACAAAGGAAACAAAAGGAAGAGATTCGAGATGACGAGATGTTACCCTTGTAGTGCGCACGAAACAAAACAACAAGAATCAAAACCCAAAAACCAACCAAGTCTCCCTTGGCCAAAACAATACCCACGTACACCTTAGGTTACCCACGACCAAGCCTCCAAAACGAACCAAACACCAATGCTACGTCCACCAAACGATTACCCACGATCAAGAGTCTCCTAAGAACACCTTGGCTTGAAGAATTTCGGATTGTATGGTGAAAAATATGTGTATGCCGCCACTATAGAGAGGAAAGGGATTAGGGTTTTCTAGGTGTGTTATTTTGAAATGAATGAGGAGATAAATGTGATTGACAAATTTTGATATGATGAGTAAATGTGGGAGAGGTAAGGCCGGCCATTTAGGGGGTTAGGAGACCAATTCCATAACTTCCATTCTTATCATTTTATTATGTATCTAGTCTTGTTCCAAGTCCAAGTTAATAGTGTACAAGTTATAATGTTTTAAAGTTACTTAGACTTTTATTTATTTAAGTTCTTTATTGTATAACATAAGTTTATTATTCTCATAATGTGAAAGTATTATTAATCATATACCTTGTTAAATGATATTTACGTATTTCCCGAGTTGGTGAAATTTTAAGTTGGAGGGCAAAATTGTCATTTACGCGATTTGAGATTTTAGGGTTTTACAACTCTTCCCCTCTAAAAAGAAAATTTTCGAAACGAAACGATAAACGAAGACATACCCGATGATGAAAAGAAATGAGGATAACTAGCTCGCATAGATTCCTCGGTCTCCCAGGTAGCTTCACGCTCTGGGTGATTCTTCCAAAGGATCTTAACAAGCGGAATAACTTTGTTTCTCATGACTCGATCTTGCCGATCCAAAATAGCTTCGGTTCCTCCGAAAGAGACATATCAGTGAATCGATCAAATGGATAAGAGGCTACATGCAAGGATGATAGTTGTATCCTCAAAAGAGATACATGGAAAACGTCGTGCACATGCGATAACTGCGGCGGAAGAGCCAAACGATAAGAAACCTCTCCAATGCGCTCGAGAATCTCAAACGGCCCAATAAAACAAGGACTAAGCTTCCCTTTAATACCAAAACGTTTAACACCCCGAAATGGCGACACTTTCAGAAATACCCGATCACCCACCTGAAACTCCAAATCACGACGTTGTTTATCTGCATAACTCTTTTGCCGCGTACGAGCCTCCTTCAACTTCTCCCTAGCAACTGCCACCTTCTCATTGGTGATCTCAATAATCTCAGGTCCCTCAATCAAACGCTCACCTACTTCGTCCCAACAAATAGGTGCTCTACATTTCCTTCCATACAAAAGCTCATAAGGTGCAGCCTTGATGCTAGCATGCCAACTATTGTTGTAGGCAAACTCCACCAAGCACAAATACTCATCCCAACTCCCGGTCCACTCTAAAGCACATGCTCGCAACATGTCTTCCAATGTCTGAATGGTCCTCTCCGACTGACCATCCGTCTGAGGATGAAACGCCGTACTGAACTTAAGGCGAGTACCCCAAGCCTTATGCAAACTCTTCCAAAAACGAGACGTGAAACGAGGATCTCTATCTGACACAATCGCTGTGGGAGTACCATGAAGTCGAACAATCTCCTGCTGAAAGATCTCTGCCAATCTACAAACACGATCAGTCGTACGAATGGGTAAGAAATGAGCAGACTTGGTTAGCCGATCAACGACCATCCAAATCGCATCATGTCTTTTACGAGTGAGAGGCAAACCGGTGACAAAATCCATAGAGATCTCTTCCCACTTCCAAGTAGGAATCTCCAAAGGCTGAAGTAGACCACTAGCTCGCTGATGCTCTATCTTGACCTGCTGACAAGTCATACACTTAGAAACGTATAAAGCCACATCCTGTTTCATACCACTCCACCGTAAATCTTTGCTTAAGATCTCGGTACATCTTAGTAGAACCCGGATGAATAGTGAATGGCGAACTGTGAGCCTCAGACAACACCGTCTCACGTAAATCAGGATCATTAGGAACACAAAGCCGGTCACCAAACCATACCACACCAGAGCTATCAACCCGAAACTCCGATTGTTTCCCCTCCTCAATGTTCTGAACAATAGACCAAAGCTCACCATCATCCTTCTGAGCTTCCTTGATCCGCAAAATGATGTTGGACTCTACCTTCATACTAGCCCAATAACCATCATAACCTCGGAAACACAATTCCACATCCATAAGCTCAAGATCATGAAGAACCCTGGGTTCAATCTCCAAACTAGCAATCATACCCGACTTTCGGCTTAGTGCATCAGCAACCACATTAGCCTTACCCGGATGATACCGGATGTTCGTGTCGTAGTCCTTAAGAAGCTCTAGCCATCTCCGCTGTCTCATATTGAGCTCCTTTTGTGTGAATATATACTTTAAACTTTTGTGGTCAGTAAAGATATCACACGACTCACCATACAAATAATGCCTCCAAATCTTGAGGGCAAAAACAACTGCAGCCAACTCTAAATCATGCGTAGGGTAATTCTCCTCATACGATTTCAATTGCCTCGAAGCATAGACAATCACCTTACCGTGCTGCATCAATACACAACCCAAACCTTTCTTAGACGCGTCGCTATAAATCTGAAAACCTCCGGAACCCGATGGAAGTGTCAAAACAGGCGCAGTAACTAACCTCCGTTTCAATTCCTCAAAACTCTGTTCACGCTCCTCCGTCCATTCAAACTTTTCTCCTTTCCTCATCAATTGCGTCAAAGGTAACGCCAATTTAGAGAAACCCTCAACAAAACGACGGTAATAACCAAGAAGCCCGAAAACTCCTAATCTCCGTCACAAGGTAGTAGGTCTCGCCATTTTGTGATAGCCTCTACTTTAGATGTGTCCATCTTGATACCATCGTGAGACAACGTGACCAAGAAAAGCAACTTGGCTCACCGAATTCACACTTAGAAAATTTCGCATACGACCTGGGCGAAGAATCTCAATACGATACGAAGATCTTTGCTCGTGCTCGGCCTCACTCTTAGAATACACAAGGATATCATTGATGAAGACGATTACAAACTTATCAAGGTACTCGTGGAAAACACGGTTCATAAGATCCATAAAAACGGCAGGCGCGTTAGTCAAACCAAATGGCATAACCAGAAACTCATAATGGCCATAGCGAGTACGAAACGCGGTCTTAGGAACATCTTGCTCCTTCACACGTAATTGATGATAACCAGACCTCAGATCGATCTTAGAGAAGAATTTAGCGCCCTGCAATTGGTCAAACAAATCGTCGATGCGAGGAAGAGGGTAACGGTTACGGATAGTAATACGGTTCAGCTCACGGTAGTCAATACACAACCTCATACTCCCATCTTTCTTCTTAACAAACAATACCGGTGCACCCCAAGGTGAAACGCTGGGTCTAATAAAGCCGTTCTCCAAAAGTTCTTGCAACTGTTCTTTCAACTCTTTCAGTTCAATCGGCGCCATACGATAAGGAGCTTTGGATATAGGTTCAGCACCAGGAATCAAATCAATGCCAAATTCAACTTCCCTAGCCGGAGGAATGCCAGGAAGTTCATTAGGGAAAACGTCGGCAAATTCACGCACAATAGAAATACTTTCAATAGTCGGAACTTCTGAAGAAGTATCTTTGATGGATGCCAGAAAACCAAGGCAACCATGAGAAATGAGAGTGCGAGCTTTCATAGCCGAGATAATCTTAACCGACTTAAGTGGTTGAGCACCATGGTATACAAAATCAGGTTGATGAACATTACCGAAGATAACATTACGAGCATGACAATCAATAGTAGCCTTATGCAAGGCCAACCACCCATACCCAATATAATATCAAAATCGGACATATCCAAAGGAAGAAGATTAGCGAATCGAATACCATCATCGAAATGTAGAGGACAATTCACATATTCGTGATTAATGAGCACATGATTTTTCATAGGGGTTGATATAGATAAAGGATTCATTAGTGGTGTTGGAGGTAATTTGAGTTTCTTAGCAAAGTTTTTCGATACGATAGAATGTGTCGCGCCAGTATCAAACAAAACAAAAGCAGTAGAATCACCAAAATAAATGGTACCAGTAATAGTACCTGACGCCTTGTCTGCCTGATCTCGAGTAACCGAATACACACGTACAGTGGTGGGAGGTGGTTTGATGTAGTTCGAAGGAGTAGCCGATGCCTGCTTGGGACAGTCCTTCACCCTATGATCTGTCTCCCCACAATGATAACAACCTCCGGTAATCCTACGGCAGACACCTGGGTGCGGCTTACCACACGTAACACACTTGGTAGGAGGAGGTAACACCTCAGAAGTCCTCTTCTGAGAAGAAGCTATCGCTGAACGATCCTGATAAGTGCTACGAGATGACTGATCCCGCTGCTGCCTCTGAAAACTGCCACTCTGACCCCTACGATCATCACCTGACCTATCAAATCTCCTCTGAGTGCCCTGCTGCCTCGAATCATAGCCACGGTCATAACGACCTCTAACACTCTGAGCCTGACCCTGACGGTCCCTCTGATCGGAACTGTAGTCCTGACGACCTCGAGAATGAATACGATCCCCATCTCTGTTCCTCTTATTGTAACCCTGCTCCTCATGTAACAACTCAATGTTGCGGGCATCATACGCAACTGCAGCCACCTCAGTATACTGATGGTTGATCATCCTATCTAGCACCCACTTCTTTAGCCCCCATTTGAACTTACGAGCATGACGACGAGCATCCCCAGCCACAACAGCACCTACAAACCCAACCATCCTCATAAATCGCTGCATGTACTCGTGAGAATTTTCCTTCTCCAACTGATGTATGGTCTCATACTCCCTCTCGTATTTCTGCTGTTCTGACTCAGGGAAATACTGCTTGTAGAAGATGTCCCTGAAGGTATTCCAAGCACAAGTATCAACAAAGTTCTCTTCCTTGGTCAAGATATAGGCTTTCCACCAGTTTAAGGCATCACCCTCAAACTTGAAGGTAGCAAGCCGGGTTTTCACCTCATCCCCACAACCCAGCACATTGAAAAGTTTCTCTATATGTGTTATCCAATCCTCCGCCTCATTAGTGGAAGCTGCCGAGCGAAAAGGAAGTGGCTTAAGCTTGTTAAAGCGCTCGATCCAAACATGAATGGGTGTAGGTTGGTTAGCACCTCCACCATTGTCCCCACCAGAAGAACTAGCACCATTCCTAACATTCTCAGTGATGGCAGCCACTATTCCGGGCATAGCAGTGGCTAAAGCGCGTGCGATCATAGCTTCGAAGTTAGGATTTCCATCCCCGTTGTCATCACCGTTCCTACGAGTTTGGACCATCTGAAGAGTTCATAAAACGATTAGCAAAAGTTAGGAAAAAGGATGAAGAGCATGAACGGAAATGACGATAATGAACCTAGAATCTACCCAAACCTCACCAAATCAAAACTTAAGCTCTACAGGTTAACGCTTAGGGTCCATATGTCACAGGTCCTGACTACAAGTCGTAAACCTGGCTTTGATACCATAATTGTAACACCCCAACCCGATAAGGGTAGAAGTATCACATTTATGGAGTCAAATCAGAACAATACATATAAACCATGCAAGCGGAAGTCTTATAATAATAATCAAAAGAGTAACAAGTCAACATGACTTGATCAATACAAAAGTTCCAAAAGATGTCCCAAAGGAAAAGAACGATACAAAGTCTAAGTCTCCAAATCAAATAACAAAGGTAAATAAAGTCTAGGATAAATAAAGCAAATCCTCAAAAGCATCCTACTCTCAATCCCCAAGATAAGCCCCAGCTCCTAGCTTAATAACCTGCCACAGGAAAAGAAATGCGGCTGAGCTTAAAAAGCCCAGTGAACAAATATAGCAATACAAAAGCAATAATAGAATCAAAGGCTGGTTAAATGCGATATGAATGATATGAAGCAATATAGAGTAGGTAAATGAAACAAAGGAAAGGAAGGTCAGTTTTCCACCACGAGCCAACAAAACAAACCAAATCAAATTATATATCAATATCATGTAGTAACCATTGTATTCGGAGGGGTGACCTCGGAATACCAAACCAATATGAGGGGAGTCCTCGAGTAGCCAATGGAGTGATCAGCTCCCAAAATGTGAGGGGGTGTATTGCACACACCAACCACATCACCAAACCATATATCAATACAAAACAAATACAAATCTAGGATGCATCCATACGCCCCCTGCAAAACAAATAGTGGCCATACAATATCCAAAGCGCGCATAATCAATACAAATATGGGGACGGTGTGGAACATCACTCAACCACACTAAAGTCATGCCATTGGTGCATCAATGACACGGACATGGAACCCCCATGCCTAGTTAATGGCTCGGGTTTCAACTGACAGGTCAAGTGTACAATATAGAGATCAAATCAATATCAAAGGTCCAATATTATCAGTTCACAATTCAAATCAATAATCCAATATCAATGGTTCAATTATCAAAGGTTCAATAGCATAGCAAAGGATCAATATCAAAGGTTCAACAGCAAGGGTCAATATCAAAGGTTCAATAGCATAGCAAAGGTTCAATATCAACTTGGCAAGAGATCAAAGATGCAAAGAGATCATGAGAAACCTTATGAGAAAGGTCAGAATATCTGTACCTTATTCGAAGCAAGCAAACAATGAAAGTAAAGTCAAGAATGAGATCAATCACGCTTGGAACCTATATGAATTAGATAACGTTCTATAAGAATCAAACACTTGTTTTAAGACGGCTTTCCATTTTAGCAAGTTTCCATTTTAATAATCTTTCTATTTTAAGTAACTTTCTATTTTAGGAAACTTTCTATTTTAGGCAGGTTTCTATTTTTAGTAACTTTCCAGAATTAGCAGATTTCCATAATTAGTAACTTTCTAAAAATAACAGGTTTCCATAAATAGCAGGTTTCCATATTTAGCAAGTTTAGTTACTTATCTCAAGTTATAATAGAAAATGAGTATTATAATGCTTTAAGGATCATTTATGACATGTTACAAAAGTTTAGGGTTTAAAATGTCAATATAGCAAAGTATAGGGTTAAAAGTGTAAATATAGTAAGTTTACCCATTTTACTCATTTAATCCATTTAGTTAGTATTTTAACATGTTAATCCATCAAGTTTCACAATTTACCAAACAACCCCTTTAATTATATTAAATCGTAATAAAACATTATAAACCCTAGTTTTAGATTTAAGATTAACGAATCCGTTTTAAACATATTAGCTCGATTAATACAAGATTACAAGACTCTAATGTGATTACAAAATCAATTGAGACACCCCTCCCCATTTCATATTTGTACGCCCGCATACATATACAAAACACCTTGAAATCATTCGTTATTAATTTCAATTATCATATACGTAATCATGTAATCAAAAGATCATTAAACCCTTTTATAACCTTAATATAAATCGACATAGAAGACTCAAAATCAGTTTCAAAATCATATTACATGTCATATATCATTCGAATGATTATAGATTAAGATTCATGGTTTTATCATGTTATGTGCTCATTATTTCATGTGATGTATAGTTATGATTTTATGTTACCATTTCAATGTAAACAAGCCCTAGATCAACATGTATGCCACGAATAGACAAAGGAAACAAAAGGAAGAGATTCGAGATGACGAGATGTTACCCTTGTAGCGCGCACGAAACAAAACAACAAGAATCAAAACCCAAAAACCAACCAAGTCTCCCTTGGCCAAAACAATACCCACGTACACCTTAGGTTACCCACGACCAAGCCTCCAAAACAAACCAAACACCAATGCTACGTCCACTAAACGATTACCCACGATCAAGAGTCTCCTAGGAACACCTTGGCTTGAAGATTTTCGGATTGTATGGTGAAAAATATGTGTATGCCGCCACTATAGAGAGGAAAGGGATTAGGGTTTTCTAGGTGTGTTATTTTGAAATGAATGAGGAGATAAATGTGATTGACAAATTTTGATATGATGAGTAAATGTGGGAGAGGTAAGGCCGGCCATTTAGGGGGTTAGGAGACCAATTCCATAACTTCCGTTCTTATCATTTTATTATGTATCTAGTCTTGTTCCAAGTCCAAGTTAATAGTGTACAAGTTATAATGTTTTAAAGTTACTTAGACTTTTATTTATTTAAGTTCTTTATTGTATAACATAAGTTTATTATTCTCATAATGTGAAAGTATTATTAATCATATACCTTGTTAAATGATATTTACGTATTTCCCGAGTTGGTGAAATTTTAAGTTGGAGGGCAAAATTGTCATTTACGCGATTTGAGATTTTAGGGTTTTACAATAGGAACCTAATTAGTACCAACCATTTAGCTATGAAATACTAGACACAAGCGATGCATCGCACGGGTTGAATAAAGCCTTGTATATATTCACGCCATATCAATCCTGGACTCTATTGATTCTTTTAGGTTTTTCTTGCCACATCAACCAAATCTATGGCTTGTCTCATAACAAATGGTGTTTTTTCAAGTATTTCTTCACAACCCTTTTCAGAAAACACAAAAATATCAAAAGGTTCATCTTCAAAATCTGTTTTTTATTGCAAAACAACAAAATCAAAGCCTCATATAAATAAGTTCCTGAAACTGAGGGCAAGTCAATCTGCCAGAGTTACTGAAGCTAATTCCTCACATTTATCTTGTAGCATCCCGCCTACTGTTACACAATATTGTCCGCTTTGCCTTTGTGGCTCACAGCTTCGCTTTTGTGGCCCTCGTTTTGAGACTTCCTGGTAGGTCATCCATACAAGTGCTACTCACACACGAGCACCCTTAACTGTGTAGTTCCTTGTGAACCCTACTCGTAGTGGACCACAAAAAGCGTTGTGTCTGATAAGGCGGATGTTATTCTTAAATACCAGCATCTCTCCAGGCCTTTGTCGATGTGGGATTTGCCTAGGGTGTTACAATCACCCCCTTAGGAACTCATCGTCCTCGATGAGGTTTTCCCCACCATCCTGAACGGCTCTGGAGTGGCTCTGATACCACTTGTAATATCCCGCCTACTGATACACAATATTTTCCGCTTTACCCTGATGGCTCACGGCTTTGCTTTTGTGGCCCTCGTGTGAGACTTCCTGGTAGGTTACCCATACCAGTGCTATTCTCACACGAGCCCGCTTAACTACGTAGTTTCTTGAAAACTCTACTTGTAGTGGACCACAAAACGCGTTGTATCTATTAAGGCGAATGTTATTCTTATATACCAGCATCTCTCCTGGCCTATGTCAATGTGGGATTGCCAAAGGTGTTACAATCACCCTCTTTGGCTAGGGTGTTACAATCACCCTCTTAGGGATTTATCGTCCTCGATGAGGTTTGCCCCACCATCTTTAACGGCTCTAGAGTGGCTCTGATACCACTTGTAACATCCGCCTACTGTTACACAATATTGTTCGCTTTGCCCTTGTGGCTCACGGCTTTGCTTTTGTGGCCCTCGTGTGAGACTTCCGGTGGGTCACCCATACCGGTGCTACTCTCACGAGCACGCTTAACTCGTAGTTCCTTGTGAACCCTACTCGCAGTGGACCACAAAACGCGTTGTGTCTGATAAGGCGGATGTTATTCTTATATACCAGCATCTCTTCAGGCCTCTGTCGATGTTGGATTTGCCTAAGAAGTTACAATCACCCTCTTTGCCTAGGCTGTTACAATCTGGTAACGGCAGATAGGGTGATTGTAACACCTTAGGCAAATCCCACATCGACGGAAGCCTGGAGAGAGGTTGGTATATAAGAATAACATTCGCCTTATAAGACACAACGCATTTTGTGGTCCACTGCAAGTAGGGTTCACAAGGAACTACACAGTTAAGCGTGCTCGTGTGATAGTTGCACTAGTATGGGTGACCTACCGGTAAGTCTCATACGAGGGCCACAAAAGCAAAGCCGTGAGCCACAAAGGCAAAGCGGACAATATTGTGTAACAGTAGGCAGGATGTTACATATCTTCAACTGATGATGACAAGCTTAAGAAATTACTTAAAAGAGATAATAAATGGGGATTTAGTAAAGATATCGAGTCATTCACTATACGTAAAGGGCTTACTGAAGAAATAGTTAGGCTAATTTGGTCTATAGGGAATGAACCTGATTCGATGCTTGAGTTTAAGGTGAAAGTTATCATCAGTCGCGTAAAATGTCTCCGTCCAAGTGGTCTGATAATGTATTCCCTGAGATTGATCTTCAGAATATTTGTTATTATTCTGCACCTAAAGTGAAACCAACTTTAAATAGTATTGATGATGCTAATCCTGAACTTGTTAAGTATTATGAGGAACTTGATATCCCGCTAAGCAAAAAGGATCCATTAGTTTCTAAAGAGATTGTTTTTGATAGTGTTTCGATTGCAACGACACATAGTGAGATTTTAGAAGAACAATCAGGAGTCATATTTTGTTCGATGTTGGAGGGTATAAAAAAAATCCTGATTTGGTTAGAAAGTATTTAGGGAAAGTTGTTTCTTATGCTGATAACTACTATGATTCTTTGAATGCAATTTGTATTCTTCTTTGGTCGTTTGTATATACTTAAAGACACTACATGGCCTTTGAAAATATTGATTGATTTTAGAATAAATCAATAGTATTGATTTATTTTGTTCGATTTTAGATTGATCTTCAGAATATTTGTTATTATTCTGCACCTAAAGTGAAACCAACTTTAAATAGTATTGATGATGTTAATCCTAAACTTGTTAAGTATTATGAGGAACTTGATATCCCGCTAAGCAAAAAGGATCCATTAGTTGCTAAGGAGATTGTTTTTGATAGTGTTTCGATTGCAACGACAAATAGTGAGATTTTAGAAGAACAATCAGGAGTCATATTTTGTTCGATGTTGGAGGCTATAAAAAGAATCCTGATTTGGTTAGAAAGTATTTATGGAAAGTTGTTTCTTATGCTGATAACTATTATGATGCTTTGAATGCAGCTGTATTTACTGCTGGGTCGTTTGTGTATATACTTAAAGACACTACATGCCCTATGAAAATATTGATTGATTTTAGAATAAATCAATAGTATTGATTATTTTGTTTGATTTTAGATTGATCTTCAGAATATTTGTTATTATTCTGCACCTAAAGTGAAACCAACTTTAAATAGTATTGATGATGCTAATCCTGAACTTGTTATGTATTATGAGGAACTTGATATCCCGCTAAGCAAAAAGGATCCATTAGTTGCTAAGGAGATTGTTTTTGATAGTGTTTCGATTGCAACGACACATAGTGAGATTTTAGAAGAACAATCAGGAGTCATAGTTTGTTCGATGTTGGAGGCTATAAAAAAAACCTGATTTGGTTAGAAAGTATTTAGGGAAAGTTGTTTCTTATGCTGATAACTACTATGATGCTTTGAATGCAGTTGTATTTACTGCTGGGTCGTTTGTGTATATACTTAAAGACACTACATGGCCTATGAAAATATTGATTGATTTTAGAATAAATCAATAGTATTGATTTATTTTGTTCGATTTTAGATTGATCTTCAAAATATTTGTTATTATTCTGCACCTAAAGTGAAACCAACTTTAAATAGTATTGATGACGCTAATCTTGAACTTGTTAAGTATTATGAGGAACTTGATATCCCGCTAAGCAAAAAGGATCCATTAGTTGCTAAGGAGATTGCTTTTGATAGTGTTTCGATTGCAACGACAAATAGTGAGATTTTAGAAGAACAATCAGGAGTCATATTTTGTTCGATGTTCGAGGCTATAAAACGAATCCTGATTTGGTTAGAAAGTATTTAGGGAAAGTTGTTTCTTATGCTGATAGCTACTATGATGCTTTGAATGCAGTTGTATTTACTGCTGGGTCGTTTGTGTATATACTTAAAGACACTACATGCCCTATGAAAATATTTATTTATTTTAGAGTAAATGCTAAGGAAACGGGCCAGTTTGAGCGAACTCTTATAGTGGCTGATGATAGAAGTTTTGTTGAGTATTTTGAAGGGTGTACATCCCCTTCTTATGATAAGAATCAGCTTCATGCTGTTGTGGTGGAACTTCATTGTAACGAGGAAGCAGAGATTAAATACTCCACGATACAGAATTGGGATACGGGAGATTAAAACGGAAAATGTGGGATTTATAATTTTCTGATAAAAAGGGGTCTTTGTGTTGGTATCAAATCCTAGATTTCTTGGATTCAAGTAGAGACAGGGTCCGCGATTACATGGAAATACCCAAGTGTTGTGCTAAAAGGTGATGTTTCAGTGGGTGAGTTTTATTCGGTTGCTTCAACTAATAATTTTCAACAAGCGAACTGGTACAAAGATGATACACATGGGTAACAACACGAAAAGTGTAATTAATTCAAAGAGTATATCGGTGGAAAATCGAGGACCGCTTATAGGGGTCTTGTTCGGTTCGATCACGGGCATATAATGCTAGGAATTGTCTCGGTGTGATTCGATGCTTATTGGTGACATGTCACCGCTAACACCTACCCGAGACATCCGTATTTTTCTTGAAATGCATGCTCTAAAACATGATATTTAACTTTATTGACTTGTGTGTGAATGTGTGTGTGTTAAAATGATTAATGAACTGTTTTAGTAGATGTGTACTTGCTATTTGCTATCTCATCTTGAGGTCCGATGACCGATATCTTAATAAAACACAAAGGCGAGTATCATATTGTATTGTACAAATACGCCATTAAATGAACGTATTACAACTTCAAGATCAAAATTACATCCTAAACCCTATTCCTTCACCATGTTTTGTTACCACTGCTTTTCTAATGCTGATTTCTGATTATTAAATATAACCTACCAATATTTAAGGAAAAATCTTGCCATTCAGGCATTCCCTCCATGACCCAAACATATATGCAACGGGTTTGATTTTCTGACGCTGTTATTCTTGATTTTTCGTTGCATTCTAGCGATCATTCATGTGTAAATACGAAACAACCACTATATTTGCAAGAATGGCCGATCTTGGGGCATATTACGGTAATCTGGATGCAACAAGGACATCTGGAATGGACACTTTTTTTGTAAAGTGGCTCATTTATTGAAAACTATGATGTTATTTTGTGTTTCCATAAGGATTATAGTTTACAACAAACACTTTATCAAAAAAATTAAAAATACATAAAAAGGAGACAAAAAGTATGACAATGTTGTAGAATGAACAATATTTTGAACTTCCACTTAAATACAGATTTATTGTTGAAATAAACTTATCTTCAAGATTGATTAAGTGCATTTTTTCTAACTTATATTATTGTATATAATACGTTAGGTGTTTACCATTTTATACAATATAGTTCACTACTTTATTGGGAGGAAGTTTGATAAGTTTTTTGGTCTTTGCCTTGCATATAGTGTGATTTGGGTCTCATTTCACATCTGAGATATTTTAGTTATCGGTTCATTCCAAAATAGAATTGCATTATCTGACTTTGTGAGGTAATTAATTATGAATTTATGATCATTAGTCGGATATTTTGATACCTTTTAGTAAATACATATCTAAGAGATTTTTTTCATGAATAAGAAAAGTTAAAGTTTCTATAGGACGTCCTGCGTGAACTTTCTTGCATTCTTCATGGGGTGGATAACTTATGTTGTTAGAATATTTAAACATACGCTTACTCACAGGGAATGATAGTTGCCTGCAATGATAATATTTAGACACTATCTATATGATTAGAAAATATATTTGACTATTTTCTGGTCAATGCTAGAATTATTCTTGTACTTCAACAAATTTCGTTAGCACTTTTGAGTAACATAATCTGTTTTTGTAAAGATATTTCTATTTGTTTCTTTTTGTAAAAACAGGTGAAATGTTCTTTTGCTCGTATAGAACATGAAGCAAGCACTTCCAAAATCGGGGAAGTAGAACTTTTTTATTTCCATCAAAGAAGGATTGATAATGAGAGAGCCAGGGATGCCATAGTTTTTGGGTATTGCGGGGATATCTTGGAAAACCTTCCTGATGAAATAGGTGCTGAAGCTAAGGCTTTATTGAGCTTAAGACTTACAAAGTCGATTGGTTAAGGAACACGAAAAATCATTAAAAACTTGGGATCTTTAATTATAAACATTTATTTATAATGTAATAAATTTGCGGAAAAACTTAGTGTTTTTACAAGAATTGATAAGCTTGATCCTTGGTAGGTTTTGCATTTACTTTGTGATTTACTACATAAACTTGAATTAATTTTTGTGGTCTTATTTTCATTAGATAATTGTGTGTCAATACTTAGTGTGTTGTATGCATAACTTTGTGAGACCCTTCAATAATTCCACATATCCATGAACTCCCGCTGTCGCTAGAAGTATTATGGTTTCTTTTAAACTTTTTTCATAAATTGCGTTATAAATTCTATGTAAAGATTATTGTGTAATTTGTTACATTAATTTTTTGTAAGCTAATTTCTCGAAAAATAGTTGATATTAATGTTTGTCATCAACATTGAAGTTGAAGTAAGTTCTTTACTTTCTGATGATAAACTTTTCAAGATTTTTCATGACTTCGACACCCTTGGCCCTAAGACCGAACCTCAGACTTTCAAAGCCATAGGAACCTAATTAGTACCAACCATTTAGCTATGAAATACTAGACACAAGCGATGCATCGCACGGGTTGAATAAAGCCTTGTATATATTCAAGCCATATCAATCATGGACTCTATTGACTCTTTTAGGTTTTTCTTGCCACATCAACCAAATATATGGCTTCTCTCATAACAAATGGTGTTTTTTCAAGTATTTCCTCACAACCCTTTTTAGAAAACACGAAAATCTCAAAAGGTTCATCTTCAAAATCAGTTTTTTATTGCAAAACAACAAAATCAAAGCCTCATATAAATAAGTTCACAGGCGAGGGCAAGTCAATCGAGACGAGTTCTCAAGCTAATTCCTCACATTTATCTTGTAGCATCCCGCCTCTTGTTACACAATATTGTCCGCTTTGCCTTTGTGGCTCACGGCTTCGCTTTTGTGGCCCTCGTTTGAGACTTCTGGTAGGTCACCCATACCGGTGCTACTCTCACGAGCACGCTTAACTGTAGTTCCTTGAACCCTACTCGTAGTGGACCACAAAAGCGTTGTGTCGATAAAGGCGGATGTTATTCTTAAATACTAGCATCTCTCCGTGCCTCATGTCGATGTGGGATTTGCCTAGGTGTTACAATCACCCCTTAGGAACTCATCGTCCTCGATGAGGTTTTCCCCACCATCCTGAATGGCTCTGGAGTGGCTCGATACCACTTGTAACATCCCGCCTCTTGATACACAATATTGTTCGCTTTGCCACGATGGCTCACGGCTTTGCTTTTGTGGCCCTCGTGTGAGACTTCCGGTGGGTCACCCATACCGGTGCTACTCTCACACGAGCCCGCTTAACTACGTAGTTTCTTGAGAACTCTACTCGCAGTGGACCACAAAACGCGTTGTGTCTATTAAGGCGAATGTTATTCTTATATACCAAAGATCTCTCCGTGCCTATGTCTATGTGGATTTGCCAAGGTGTTACAATCACCTCTTTTCCTAGGGTGTTACAATCACCCCCCCAGGGACTCATCGTCCTCGATGAGGTTTGCCCCACCATCTGAGCGGCTCGGGTTGCTCGATACCACTTGTAACATCCCCCTCTTTACACAATATTGTCCACTTTGCCGCTTGTGGCTCACGGCTTTGCTTTTATGGCCCTCGTGTGAGACTTCGGTGGGTCGCCCGTACAGTGCTACTCTCACACGAGCATGCTTAATGCGTAGTTCCTTGTGAACCCTACTGCATGGACCACAAAGCGTGTTGTGTCGATAAGGCGGATGTTATTCTTATATGCCAGCATCTCTCCAGGCCATTGTTGATGTGGAATTTGCCTAAGGTGTTACAATCACCCTTTTTTCCTAGGGTGTTCCAATCTGGTATCGACAAAGAGGGTGATTGTAACACCTTAGGCAAATCTCACATCAATAGAGGCCTTGGGAGATGCTGGTATATAAGAATAACATTCACCTTATCGGACACAACGCGTTTTGTGGTCCACTGCGAGTAGG
This sequence comes from Chrysanthemum lavandulifolium, assembly GCA_022545495.1. Taxonomy (NCBI): domain Eukaryota; kingdom Viridiplantae; phylum Streptophyta; class Magnoliopsida; order Asterales; family Asteraceae; genus Chrysanthemum; species Chrysanthemum lavandulifolium. The sequence goes on from CM040246.1 coordinate 65,833,071, forward strand.
GTTCACAATGAACTACGCAGTTAAGCGTGTTCGTGTGAGAGTAGCACTAGTATGGGTGACCTACCGGGAAGTCTCACATGAGGGCTACATATTAATGTAACTCATTATAGTTTTATGGGTCAAAACCTGAGTTGAGATTAATGACTATATATATCATTAGCATACCAGTATTAGACTACCGTTTCAGCATATATAATAGGCTTGTTACCATTATTGTTGACTAATTTGTGTATACATATGAGTACTATTGTTAGCTAAGTGTTGAATATTGTTTAGAAGCATTGTAGGTGAAGTGTACACTATAGTGTAAATATAATGTTGTAATTAAATAGGACTTGTTCTTCCAAGAGAATATTAAGATACACCTATGACAATAGTTTAAGTAGACAGCCAAATGACCATTATATGTAATTCTAAAGGCGTATATTCCCAATGGATTCGTGGGATAACTTTACAATGGGGTTATGTAAAGTACAATAATATACTAATTCATATAATTGTACAAATGATATTGTATCGATAACAATTATTATCCTTACACAGTATTATGTTTGTTAAGTGGGAACATTATTTTATACAAATAAGTCCTATTAAATCTGTTATAGTATATAACAGTAATAGCAATATTGTTAATAAGTTTAATAAACAAATGGTCTGATACATTATATAATGTGATCAATTATATACGACTAGCGAGTACCGCAGCGTTATTGTGGGCACTCGAAATAAAATTTTGGATAAATAATGTATTTTAGTTCATTATGTTATTTTTAACAATAAATTCTGATTATCAAAATTTCATATAGCCCGTGCTCGCTCGCCGGGCTCGAGCCCGTTGGTCCGCTTGCTTGATCGGGTTTAAGCCCATTTATTGTTGCCGTTCGAGACTTGAATATTTGTATAATGTGCTTTATTATTTGTTGTAGTGAAATTTAATGCATGAATTGTGTTTAATTTGGTTGTATAATATGCTTGATAATCTGTATTTCTTATGTAAGAGGTGTTTTAATAACTGTATTAATTGTATAAAATGCTCTTGGTTTTGGTGGCCTTCAACAATACACGATTATAACTCTGCAACACTAATTTGTTTACTTGCAAAATTGGTATTTTGTATATAAATAATAAGGAGTAAGCATTTTAACGTGTACTCATTTGTTGTTTATTTATTAGTTTATCACTCAGCCCATCAATTGTATCAAGCCCAAACGAAATACTTATAACAAAAATACTTACTCCCTCACTCACTTAACCCTAACCCTATTTCTCTTCTTTTCAATTATGCAGCCACCAACACTCTCATCTCATTTCTCTCTTCAAACTAAAACACAAACACCCTTTGTTTCTTGCATCTGCTATGGGTTACTACACAATAGCCAATCAAATCGATATCTTGGGCTACTAAATAACAAACACTAGGTATGCAAGAGCTATGTGTGTATTTGTTTTTCTGCTACAAGTGGTCCAAGCAAACGACATACACGACTGTTCATCATTAAGATTATAATAAACCGGATTTATTACACCAGAACATAACCAAGTGAATTGTATTATTGACTCAACCTCTTGGTATAAAAAAATGAGATCTTGATTCGTGACTCAACCTCTCGGTTTCTTATTTTTATACAGATTCTGATTTTTTTTTTCTTGTTTGATATGAGTCACGAATCAAGATCTATTGCAATGGCAAACTCGCCGGAATCAGCCAGGGTAGATCTTTTAACTTCGTGTAAAAATCGATTTTTACACAAAGATAGATCTGAGATCGACGATTATTTTTTTTTTCTAATAATTATTTATTTATGTCTCCTAATAATTTTTTAGTATTTGTTTGACTTAGTAGCTTGATTAAATTGTATATTGTGATTAAATTATTGTTTATTTTGGTGTAGGGGTGAATTAAATAGTGTATTAATTGACCACTTTAATAGTATTAATGTGGTGTTTTTTTTTTAATATGTGCATTAAAGTGTTATACACTATGCTTATTTGGTTGTAAGTCTGAAAATTATGTGCTTTCAAGTGTTGTACATCATGCTTTATTTGTTGCAAGTCTGAAAATTTATTAGGAGAGAGATTCATTTGTGCATCATAAGTAGTAGAGATTACAAACGCATATTACAATATCTTTAAATACACAATGAAATCTGGCTAATATCGACACATAGTATTATCGTTGGATTTCCCTCTTGGATTTGACCATTCAATATATAACAGACTGGGATAACACGTTACAAGTCACTTCTGAGAATGTATTGATGAAATTCTGGAAATTAGCTATTCTGGGACACACTATTGCTACGAAATACCCATACCTTAACTTTTGTCAGGGAATATTCCCTTTGTCACCGCTTTTCCAAGTCAAAATTTTTTTCGGTTTTGTTCGTATTCGGCGGTTTTAAGCGTTTCTTATTAAACTTTATATTCTGATTCGCGTTTTCGGGTTTATAAATTTTGATATAAACAAAATTATAAAAATAAAAAAAAAATAAAAAAAAAAAATAGCCACCGTATGAATAAAAACATAACCATCCGTATGAATAACTCATCCCGCTATTAATTGTACGGACAGTTATTCACAACTTATTTGATGAGTGTGCTCTTAAATAAGGTATACATAAGTAATGTTAAACTATACCCGTGTATAATATGAAGTTATCATATTGCGGGATTCGGTATATTCTATGGTATATCTACATTATGTAGTAAAATGGTATCATCATCGACAATTGGTTTTACACAAAATACATTAAATAGAACATGTTATGAACTAAATTGGTGTTCACATATGCCCTATATTTTTGCTGTATATAAATACTCCACATATTCTTAAACCATCTCGGCTACATGTGGATTATAATTCAGTATTTCATTAATGTACAATTATTGCTCATTGGTATACCTATACGAATAGGAACATTCGAACTTGATTGATAATTAGTGAACACATCATATTTGTATGAGCATGAAATAGGTTAAGCATACAGTCTATTATGTACAACTTTCACCATAACATCCTATAGTACTAACTAGTTGTAATGCCCGCGCACGCGCGAGATTTGTTCTATTTTTTTTTTTGAATAAAATAGCTTTATTTATTAAAAAACAAATAATTTAATCATTGTTTTGTTTTATTTATGGTTTTTAATTTTGTATTATATGATGAAGAGAGCTCGATTATGTGTAGCTATAATGCCCGTAAATGCACGAGATTTTTATAATACTCTTGAATAATGTATTTTATATATATTAAAAAACCAAAATGTTGATTTTCTTGACTTAAACTTGAATAAGCTTTAATGTCACCTGAGTTGAATAATGTATATACTCCGTATGATTTAATACATATAAAGCCTTGGCAAATAATATTGCAAGCCAACCATGTATATTTGATAACACATTACAACAATAAAAGTAGTACATGTAACTTTAAGTTGCACACAGAGAGACACATGACATTTTGCCTCAACGTTTCCACTTATAAATCCACTTCTTTCCCACATCCTTTCTCTCCATCTTCGATGATTTGGGTCAATAAGCGTTGGGTAACGGTGATGAACATCCAAAGCGTTATCAACCTGAATGTTCTTGAGAAAGGCAATAAGTACTACATGTTTAATCTTTCGAAGGCCAAATTGTTCTTCCATTTGCACTATTCGGAAATAATATTCAATAATAACGTTAGTTATGGGCCTTTAAAAGAAGCGAATTTAATTTAAACTACACACAAGACATCGTACTACAATAATTCAAATCAATAACAGGTAAGTATATCTCACATAGTATGGAGTAAGATAAGAAGTATTGTTCTTATTGTTCAAGAATATTTTGTTCTTTTGGAGGATCTTATCATGTCTAGCATCTATAAAATATCCAAATCATCACAAAATTTGGTCACAAATCCGGTTCAGCTTAATTACTAAATTAATAATGTTTTATTCTCCTAAAATTATGACTTACAGCTATGAATTGTTTAAAATGAACTTAAATGCAATAAATCATCATCACCACGGACCATGTAGTTGAACCGTATAACATAGGCTACTTATCAATTATCTCAACTAACGGATTAACATCTACTAAGTGCAAGGTTTTTCCAGCTCAAACCATTATATAGTCCTAGATCACAACCAAAAATTAAAATCAATCTACAGTGCCATGTGTATGTCTAGATCAATAAAAGTTAGATGACATGTATGCTAAAGAGAGGTATATCTATTGACAACACCTTCTGTTAGCACCCATATACAGAAAATAACATTCGAGCCACAATATAGAAAATATTAAATATCTTTGAATTACTAACTTTTAACCCATCAGCATAACAATCTGATATAATCCATCCGGTATGTGCAAACAATAATGGCCAAACACCTGTGATGATGCCACCGATTGGAACCACCAGGGAAATTATCTAAGACCTTTTCAGCAAGAAGTAGCAATAACCATGTTTATATGGAATTTTGACTTTCGCCTGTGACCTTTTTAGAAAGTTTTGTGCCTTTTCAAGATTCTATAAAAAGATTTGCAGAAATAACTTCTTGCAATGAGTATTCGGTATCCCATATTTGACTGTCATTATAGACGATAATTCTTTCATGAAATTAAAAAGAACTCTACTCCTAGATTATAACTAAACAAATATAGTTATTTTATTCATATGTGCACTAATTACTCATATAGATTGGTTAAACGGGTGAAAGCGGTCTGCAGTTTTCCAAAGCGTAATTTTCTTCATCTAACCTCTTGAATTATAATTTTATAAAAACATTACTGACAAAAAAAACTTTTCTAATCATATGTTTGGTTCACAGAACGTGAGCCGACCTGTTCTAATCCACACAAAAAGTTACCCATTTTGAGCCATTACTCAAGCCATCCGACCCACCAAGAGTGCGATATCATATACACACCTTTAGTTTCATGTAATCTACAGCAAGCCATAGATAATCATGTATTCTTGGGAGATGAAACATAAATGCCTTTGAGTTTGGATCTTCTACCCATCAAAAAGCAAATTTAACACCTAAGATATCCTAGTTTGATCGAAATGTGACTTTTATTAGAAAAGCATACAAAAATGTACATAAGAAATGCTTACTTTTGTTTGTTGGTCCTATGTATACATAGTGAGTATTCAGGTCTTCATACTGAACATGTTCCACTACACGCTGAGTCTTTTTTTTTCCTTCTAATCTTCCTGGGCCATTTTAGGAAAATCGGTTCCACAATCTTGTCGATATTTACCCAAATAAATTCATGGATAAACGGGCGTGGAAAGTATAGGTCACCTTGAAAGTCACCATTTACTTGACTCATAACTTTCCTATGTTCACCTTTAATCGTTTAAGAGCATTCTTGTTCACCGTTTTCCCAACAAAGCCGCATCAACCTGAAGGAGCCAGAATATGTATATAATTAAAACAAAAAATAAAATTTGGAAATCATGTTAAACAATTGAAACATGCTATAAGGCTAATTTCCCACACTCTAGGATCAACTCATTATTGCACTCTTCTTTTGTAACATTATAAGTGATATATAAATTCATTCACATAAATAGTTCTAAAGTAATAGTTGTATGTGATTATGGAAATATAAAGTTAGTCTAATATAGTTTTAACTTAGAGTGCAATGACGTGTCCTCATGAGCGCAGAGTACTAATTTGGTTACATTAACTTGCCACATGATTCGACAAAATGCCATCATAGTATCACATTATCTTTCAAAATGACAAAACTTGTTGATTAGCGGATGTAATAAATGCAGCTTATATTTGCCCCACTAAACATGAAATGTAACTTGACTTTACCCATTTGTAAAAAATGGGCTGATATTGCCACTTCTACCATAAACTATAGAAGAAGAGCGAAGCTCATAATGCAGCGTTGTTCAAACAATAAAACTCGTAATGCGGTACATAAATGTTGCTACAACGGTTTTTCTAAAAAATTTAATTATTTTTTAAATATAGTATAATTTGTAAAGATATTAATGAAATATAAATTTTTATAATATGTAATAAAATTCAAGAAAAAAAAAATGTCAAAGCTATTGGAAAATGACAGTTCTCACGATCCTACAAAAGCATTGAGCAATCCCAAGTTTTCATTATCTACGCTATGGATAAGTAAAATCAAACTTCACACATAAATTATATAAATATGGGTAGGTGGGTTGGCTCACCGTCTCACATAGACAAGTTATGGTTTTTTCAAATTGACCGCAACTTTTTAATAATAAGTTAGTATTTAAAAACTTTTTTCTTATTATATATAAAGATTGTAACCATTATTACACCTATGGAACTCATTATGACACTGAGTTCATACCAAACATTTGTGTGCACTTTTCATTAGTTTTTGACATAAGTCAATTGGGCTCAACGCCATTGTGTCAATCTGTTTGGAAACTAACTGAAAGGTTATGTAGGTCGATTTTGTTCACCTTTGAAGTTTATCTATCCAGTATTTTTTTTGTTTGTTGAAAGTTCTGATTTAATATGCGAAATAGAAAAATGAATCCCTACATTCTCGAACTCGAAAGTACAAAATTGCATTTTTAAAAGATCAAATTAGACCAATAAGCAAGCTCCCAGTGAAACTTTCTGATTGACCAATAAAAATGAAAACTGAAGTTGATCCGGTCAACATTACAATAATTATATATAAGTTGTTACGCAAAAGGGAAAAAAAATTGGGTTAGATTGCCAAAAGAATTAACTTTAAAAAAAGGCTAATTTATAAAACTTTGGAGGTTGAATTCCAAATTACGTTATATCGTGGTTAACTAATAGAATTTATATTTACGTTTATTCTAGATTGCTTATTTGAAAAAGCAATAAGCAGATTAGGAGTTTATGAATCAATTTCAAGCAACCCTATAAGCCATGGCAAGTATAGAAAATTCATTATTGTACATATTTATGTTTATTACGGCTATATTTAGGTACGGTATAGATAAAATGACTCTAATGGATACTAAACTTAAAAAAGGCGATGATGCAATTGACTTAATTTCCAATTTCTTGCCCTTTTTCTGCTGCACTTAGAAATGTTAACATGTGGAACCATTATCTAATGTCATCAAAAAGATCAAAAGAATGTTGGTTATAAACATGTGTGGTGATTCAAACCAAAAAGTAAGATAAAACGGAGTTAAAAGTTACCTGATTTTAACGACGATGATGAGGAGATTATAATGTTGGAGATGCGAACTGGTGGTCGTGTTGTTGTGGCCAGGTGGTGGTGTGGAGGCTGCATTGATAAGAATTGGAAAAACGTAATAATGGAATTTTAGGGATGGAAAACATAATAACAAAGGGTCTTTTTTAAAGATTTTTCTATAACTAACATAATTTTAGAGGTATATGCAGAAAAATTACTATTTGATCGACATTTAAGTTTTAACCCATTTGACATCCTCCCTTTCAAAGTGACTTTGATTGATCATAAGAGATAAACAAAACAAATAACCATAACCATATAATAGTGGTAACTCTCAAATAACCAAATAACCATATAATAGTCTTAACACAAATTACTAACAAATAACCATATAAGCATACGCAAACAATATAACACAGATAAATAATACTAAGTTCAATTACATCTTCAAAAAAAATTTGAAAAATCATACCCCATCAAAGTTATGATATAAAGTTTATAACTTCAAATCTTTAAGAATAAAATCCAAAAATCTATGTTACCAAAGAAGATTACCTGAACTTGAAGATTTAAGTTTCTCTCTTGTTTTAGGAATTTATTTTCATTCCAAATCCAATTAAGGTTTTCATTGATTCAATCTGATGCGTCATTGAAGAATTGGTGACTGATTGTAGGTTCTGGTTGATTTATATGTTAGTGATTTTTATATTTGGTAATGATTATCATTGAATCGGAGATTTTATTATACCGCGGATCAATTTGCGAATGAAATTGATGAAACAATTGAGAGGTACAATTATACGAATTTGGTTGGGTTCAGGGAAGGGAATTTGGAAAGAATGATCAATCATCAGGTCGGGGATTAAACTTTAGGAAGAGGAGCGTTTTTTTCTTCCAAATTTTACACTTGGGTCCTCAAGTATTAGCTATCTAATCATAAGTACATGTGTATTTTTCATCTTTTTTACTTATGCATATACAAAATCGAATTTACATTCTTTTTTGTCAAATACGGAAACTTTTACCTTTTATTATATTAAAGATTTAAAATAAATAAACAATAATTAAAAAAATATTACCAAATAAGGTATGGTTTGATTTTCTTGAAATAAAAAATTCCCACTAGAAATTTTGTTTTATTATATAAAAGATTAAATATATCCAGTTATTATGGACACATAACCGTAAAACCATTAATTTATTGCATATGAGTGTCGTATTGTATAGACCATAGACATCTAATTGTGTACACTAGATATCATTATAGTAAATATTAGATGACTAGAGAAAGTTCAATATCACTTGTGATATCATGTGATATCAGCGGTGATATATCGCGGTGTTTGAAACTTTAAGTTTGTTGTCTTTCTTCAACCATACTTTTTAATTGTTGATTCAACGATAGATATTTTTAAATCCTCTATAAAACCTATCGAAACATACACAATGTATCTATTAAATAGAAAAATCCACCACAAGTCTAACAAAAGTATCATAACATCTCTTGTTTTCAAATGAAAAACTTTTCTAATATTTTATAATATCATAAAACACAAAAATCTTCCTATGTATTTTCAAAACACAAATAACCCCAATCATCGAATCATCACATTCTTAGTTGATTATCCCAATCGATAACACATACATGATAAAGAATGTAATACTCTTCATCTTTCTTACAATGTTATATCACAAGAGATAAATAAGTGTCACTTACAAATATCAAAATGAAAGTCGAAAACGGACAAAACGTATAAAATGAATGAAAACCGTATAAGATTGTATGAAAACGGACAAAAGCGTCATAAAGCGGACAAAACGTCGAAAATGGACAAAACTTATAAAACGGACGAAACGTATAAAAGCGGACGAGCGATGAAAAGCAGATTTAAAACGTATAAAACGGACGAGCGTGCGAAAGCAGAAAACGTCTAAAATGGAAGAAAACGTAAAAAGCGGACGAAACGTTTGAAAGCGGACGAAAATACATGAAAACATAAAAATAGAGACAAAACGTCTAAAAAGGGCGAAAATACATGAAAACCTAAAAAAGCAGGCAAACGAACAGCGTATGAAAGCGAGCGAAACGTAAGAAAGCGGGCGGCGTCTAAAATTGGAAGAAAATATAAAACCGGACGAAAACATATGAAAGCGGACGAAATCGTATATAAACCTATGAAAGCGGATTAAAGCGTATAAAAGCGGACGAAACGTATAAAAATGACGAAAACATGAAAACATAAAAAACGGACGAAAACATTTGAAAATGGACGAAACGGTAAAAAGCGGCGGCGTAAGAAAATGGAGGAAAACGTTGGAAAGCGGACGAAACGTATAAAACGGATGAAAATACGGCGTAAAAAGCGGACGAAACGATGAAAGCGAGCGAAACGTGAAAGCGGACGAAAACGTATGAAAATGGACGAAAGCGGGCGGCGTAAGAAAATAGAGGAAAGCGTTGGAAACGGACGAACAGATGAAAACATACGAAAACGTATGAAAGCGGAAAAACACTAATTAAAAGCGCGAATAACGCGAATTAAAAAAAAAAAAACGTTCATTTATAAAAAGCGGGATTAACAAAAAAATAATAAAATGAAATAAAAAAGGTGAATAAAAAGGAAGACAAAAGACAAGAAAAAAAATGGACTTAAGTTTAAGTATTAAATCTTGGGTTAATCCTTAAACTAGATGGAAGGTAGAGATTTGTCAGTTTAGAAGCCCAAATAAAGAAGTGAAAAAAAATTCCTCTCCTATAATTATCATTTGTATTTCTAATTATACCAATATAATATAAATGACACTTCGTCACCTTAATATACACATATCACTTAAATAACATATAATATACCAGGTCAAATACCACTAATAAAATGAGATGGTTTAATATAAGAGCATTCAATATTAATTTAAATATATGGGTATTACATACGAATCAATGTGTTTAAGGTATGAACAATACCACTATTACAGTTCCTCATGTGTTGTATTCTTAAACCAATTATATATGGATATCATAAGTGTAAAACACAGATATGTTGTGAATACAAATAGGGAATTTCTAAAATGTGCCCCATGGGCATAGGATAAAATGCATTAATTGCTACAAGATTCTTCTTAAAATCCTAAATTATTTATTAACTATTTTACTTTTTATGTCATACCAAATATAACCTTTGTTTTACAATTCAATTAAATAATCAGTCACCCTCAAAACAAAAAAGTAAACATACTCGTCACTTTATGTTTACTCTCTCCCTCCAATTTTAAGTTCCCTCCAAATATCAACTTCTAAGTTCCTTCCAAAGTTTGACTTGTCACATCCTTCCAAAAGTTAAACTAGTCACTTCCTTTATTTAATTCAACAAAAAAATCAAACACCACAAATGATAAAAAGTAACATACCCAACACTCCAAAATATACCTTTGAACAAAATACTCAAATTCCATATCTTAAGTAATGAAGTCAATTGGTTCAAAAGTAGGAATAATATTCTAAGTTCTAAACAAAGCCCAAAAGAAATCAAAAGTAGCAGTTTGATCAAACAAAAAGATAGCGCCTAAAAGAAATCAAAAGTAGCCAGTTAGATCAAACAATAAAACTTGATAAATCTTAATATTTAATACTAAAAACTGGATTTAAGTTTTCATTTTCCGAGGCAATCTTCTTTTTCTTCCTAGCAAGTCGTTGAGCAATACCGCGATCGGTAATATTTTCCTTCTCCGGACAGCTACTAATGTAATGGCCAGTAGACTTGCATAGGCTACAACGTCTTACTTGTTTTGTGAATTCATTTCCGCCTTTCGGACGTATCTTTTTTGGCCGTCCTTTCGGTGTGGACTTATGAGGACGTTGAACCAAATCACTTGAAAGAGGACCAAGCTCAGAGTTGTTTAAAGGTGTTGAATCCATCAAAGTTGCTTCTTGGTCTAATGGAGAAGTGTCTTGAAGTTGATCTTCTCGTCTCCAACGTGATAGCCAATACGTAGAAGGAATTTCAAAGCAATCTTTGTGTACAAAAACGCTTAAAATATGACGACAAAGTATTCCAACAAATTCAAAATATTTGCAGCTACAAATAGCGACATTACCATCCCAAAATACCGTATGATGTCGAGTTGCTTTATGATGGTTGACGATAAAAGTGGTGCAATTTTCTTCTTTGATTGAATATTGAAATGCTTTACCGAACTCATCTTGAAATTTTTTGAATGCATATGGAGTCAAATAATGATGACCTTGTTCTTCCAACGGTGAGAGTGATCTCAAAAACGACCCCCTATATTTCTCCAACATAGTGTCATGCATTTGTTTTTGCTCAACTTCTTCAATTGCAAGATCAACCTACAAATTACATCTAAGAATAAGTTAAGAGCTACATAATGAATAACATATCTACTCTTAAACATTGTGTCTTTACCAGATACATAAAATAAACATTTTTTTTTTGTTTATGAAGTTGTAAACGTCTGATCTTGTATATTTGCCATCACCAGATCATGCAAATATTGTACTTTCTTAACCAAATAAGTATATTGATACATACTATACATGGTCAAGCTAGGTACATATATAAAGAAGACATCTAAGAATAAGTTGAGAGCTACTGAGCTACATAATAAATAACATATTTGTTGTCCAAAAAAGCAACTTTAATGGATTATATGGAAGTTATTGAGCTACGTATTGAATAACATATATAAGAACTTACTTGTCTAACAAATTGATTTAAACATGTACGTGAAGAGAGAAATCTTTTTATAAAAGCATTTATACTTTCCGATCTTCCGGTAGTCGTCATGCCACCAAAAAAGAAACCACGAAGATAAGCGGGCACCCAAAATTCTCTGATCTTATACAAGCCAACTACATGTTTATTATCGCTTAAATTATACTTTGCGATAACCAATGGCCATTGTTGCTCAAATTCTTCAACCGTATCTAACTTGTATAAGTTGTAAAATTCCGAACACCAACTTGAATACTCACTTCTTAAAAGAGAATTAAACCAACCACTAAACTTAGTAGTGATATGCCATATGCAAAATGCATGTTTTGTTGTAGACATCTCTTGTGCAATTGCCTCGCTCATCCATGGATCTTGATCGGTCATTATTGTTTGTGGCGGCTTACCCATAAGTAAAGAAAATTTCTGCGGTTCGTAGAATAGTAAATAATAGTAAATATAAATTTTAATTTTAAGAACAAATCTTGAAAATTAACTAAGAGTACCTTGAAAAGCCATCGAAATGTATTTGTTGTCTCGTTACGTAAAAGTGCACAACCAAGTAATATTGTCCTTCCATGATTGTCAATACCCACAAAAATCCCAAAAGGCATGTCGTACGAGTTCACCTTATATGTTGTATCGAAAACTACTACATCTCCATATTTTTTATACCAATCAAAACTGTGGGCATGAGACCAATATATATGTTCTAACCTACTTTCGCCATCAACTGTATATGTGTATTGAAAGTTAGGATTTTCACTTTTAGTTTGTTCACAATACTTTAGGAGATCTCTAACATCATTTTTTGAGTGGATTATATGAAATTTGTTAAGGAAATTATGAACATCTTTTAAAAGAAAAGAAAGTTCTCCATGCCTCACATTTCTTTCAAGTTCCATAACACGCATAATTTGTCTAACAGATAATCCCCCTTCTTTCAACATAAGTATACGGTTTTCATCTTCTATTGTAATGCATCGATAAGATGGAAGAAAACGAACCTCTTCTGTTGACAATAATACATGATTATGCTCCGCGACGAATTGAATAACTTGCCATTCCTCCAAAAATATTTCGTTAATTCTTTTCAGTTTAATACGCATGTGTGCCTTGCATCCACATCTTGAAGAACCTCTATTTCTTTGTTTTTTAGAGTTGTCTACCACTTTTCCCTACGGAAATCCTTCACGATGACAAAAAAAATCACGCCTTTTCTTCTCTCCGGTTTTCTTTTTATTCTCGAACCTTCCATATCGAACCGAAAATCCATTCATTTTTGCATACTTTTGGTAGAAAAGAAAAGCTTCATCTTCACTAAGAAAACATTGCCCAATAAAGGGTGTGTCAAAATTTTCTTTATAGCTTTCAACGTCTTTTTCTGTTGGCATTTCGTTCAAATCAAATAGTTCCTCCCTCATCTTAAAATAGTACAAATTGTTCACTAAAAGATTCTAAGTATAAAAGGAGCAATGATCAATATAAACAAGAAAACGTATACTAAAAAGAAGCATGTTAGTGTGACTAAAGCTTAAGAAACAAGATATTGTATATATTTATTCAATATAAAGAGAAGTGACTAGTCTAGGATGTGACAAGTCAAACTTTGGAGGGAATTTAGAAGTTGATATTTGGAGGGAACTAAAAATTGGAGGGAGTGGAAATCTTGAAGTGACGAATATGTTAAATTTTGTGTTTTGAGGATGATTAATTATTTAATTGAATTGGGAAACAAAGGGTATATTTGGTATGACATAAAAAGTAAAATAGTTGATAAACAATTTAGAATTTCAAGAAGAATCATGTAGCAATTAATGCATTTTATCCTATGCCCATGGGGCACATTTTAGAAATTCCCATACAAATATCTACATATAATAGCTTGTGGTATAACACATTTTCATTAATAGCTAACCAATAAGATTATATGAGGTATATAATCCACCATTCTAGAAGTAATTTAGCAGATATATAAACTACTTTCATAGGACTTAGGTGAGGCCTATCGTAGTACTTACTTTTACTAATTAGATACTCGGTCCAATATGTCGTTTGATACAACGTAGTTGAGACCTGTGATCCACCACCAATTTTCATTAGCTTCTCCCTATCAAAAAAATCCAACAAAACAGGAATACTTAACAAAGTTTTCATAACCGCAGGTGGTTCGTTTGCAACAAGTTTGGACGTCATGTTGTTGTTAAAAACAAGGACAGTGACTGTTTCACGGCTGTTGATCTCATCGTTAAGTCTTGTTTTTGTAAGGTAGTCGTTATAGACCGAGTACTCAGGGAAGTTTGATAAGATGTCAGTGATGTTGTGACTTGTTACAGTGGTGATGATCATGGTGATCATTAGGGTGATGAGGCGTAAGATAGTCATGGTGGCGTAGGTTAGTGAAGAAAGGGTGTGTAGGTAAAATAGGTGTATTGACTCTAGACCAAATAGGTGTAGTTATCAATATATTACAGTATAATATGATAAATAAGGAATTACCCCTACTTAATCATTTGTTAGATTACAAATATCAGATAACTATATTGTACAAATACTCCCTCCGTCACAATTTAATTGTCAGGAGAGAGAAATCACAAAGTTTAATAAAAGTGGGGCCACTTTAATTTTCAACCACACGAATAGAATATTCCCTCTTTTGATTCTTTAGTTTTTACTAAAAAAGGAAAATGGACAATATTTTTGAGACATCTAAAAATAGAAATATGGACAATTAAATTGAGACGGAGGGAGTATTACAATTATAAATATACGTGTATGAGGGGGAGGCATTTTATTTTGCTTACCCACAAATTCATGTTTACCAAATGACAAATTCCCACCATCTATAGTTTGATCTAATAGCAGGCATTAACCTAAGATTTAAAATATAAACCTAAATCCATGTTTTTTTTTCTTTTATCTTTGTCTTTCTTTTTTAATTCACATATCTTTTTTGTCTTTTTTTCCCTTTAAGTAACGTTTTTTAATTTAATTCACGTTTTTTTTTTTTTTTTTTTTTTTTGCGTTTTTTAAATTTGCATTTTTTTTATTAATTCACGTTTTTTTTTTCATTCGCGTTTTTTTTCTTCGTTTTCGTCTATTTTCATACGTTATTGTCCGTTTTCATACATTTTCATATGTTTTCGTCCGTTTTCATCCGTTTTCATACGTTTACGTCCGTTTTCATCAGTTTTTTTTCGTTTTCGTCAATTTTTCATACGTTTTCATCCATTTTCAAACGTGTTTTTACGCTTTCATACGTTTTCGTCCGTTTTCATACGTACTCGTCCATTTACTTACGTTTTCTTACGTTTTCATACGTTTTTGACTATCACAGGTGACTTTCAGAATATCACTTTTTAATATTTAGAATATCACTTGTGATTTTCTGAATATCACTTTGTGATATTCAGAATATCACTTATGATTTTCTGAATATCACTTTGTGATATTCAGAATATCACTTTGTGATATTCAGAATATCACTTTTTGATATTCAAAATATCACTTTTTGATATTATGAATATCACTTGTGATTTTCTGGATATCACTTTGTGGTATTCTGAATATCACTTGTGATTTTCATGTTACAAAACATTAGTTGAAAATCACTTCACAGAATATCACTTGTTGATCATCTGGATATCACAAAAATATCACTTGTGATATTCAGAATATTATTTGTGATACTCAGAATATCACTTGTGATATTACAGAATGTCACTTGTGATATTCAGAGACATATGAAAACGGCCAAAACATTTAAAAACCAACGAAAACGTATGAAAACGGATGAATATGTATGAACTCTAAACCAAAATTTGACCATTTTCTCTTTATACGTGGTAAATATAAACTTACATATTTTTATAAGTTTCAAAATAAGCAAATTAAACTTGTGAAACATAAACCGAAATCACATAAGCTCATAAGCAAATAAAATAAGATTAAACAATTTCCCCAAAACTATGTAGTTGTTATTCAAATTATATATTTGTGATATTCTGAATATCACTTGTGATTTTCTGGATATTACTTTGTGATATTCTGGATATCACTTTGTGATATTCTGAATATCAATTGTGATTTTGATGCTACAAAACATTAGTTGAAAATCACTTGTGATATTTAGAATATCACAAGTTATATTTTGAATATCACAAGTTATATTTTGAATATCACAGAATATCATTTGTAATTATCTGAATATCACATAATATCACTTGTGATATTCATAAACATATGAAAACGTCTAAAAACAGACGAAAATGAACGAAAACGTAAGAAAATGGAAGAATATGTATGAAAACGGATGAAAACGTATGAAAGCGTAAAAACGAGTATGAAAACAGACGAAAATGGACGAAAACATATGAATAATGAATAAAAACGTAAGAAAACGGGCGAAAACGTATGAAACGGACGAAAACGTAAGAAAATGGACGAATATGTATGAAAATGGACGAAACGTATGAAAGCGTAAAACAAGTATGAAAGCAGTGAAACGTATGAAAGCGGGCTAAAGCGTGTGAAAATGGACGACGTGAAAGCAGAACGTATGAAAGCGGAAAAAGCAGCGTATTAAAAAAGCGTGAATTAAAAAAAAAAAAAAAGTTGAAAAAAAGCGTGAATTTATAAAAAAAAAAAAAAAAAAAAAAAAAAAAAGCGTGAATTAAAAGAAAAAGACAAAAAATAAATAAATAAAAAAGAAAGATAAAAAGACAAGAAAAAAACATGGACTTATGTTTATCTATTTAATCTTAGGTTAATCCTCAGCATTAGATTAATCAAAATAGATGGTGGAAATTTGTCCCTTGCTAAGCACCAAAATAAAGGTAAGCAAATAAAAATTCCTAGTATGAGGGGTGAAAGACACATGATTACAATACTCAAAATCAAAATGTATTTATAGAATTCCACAATAAATTGTAAATCATGGGACCCTAAATTCAATTGTTCGTGATACAATTATGTATTTAGTTAAATTAGATAATTGATTAACATATTTACAAATAGTATAAGTTATCAATACTATCCTTCAGAAGATTAACATTAATATGAAGTATCTTTATTAGTACATAATTATATAACATATTCGTATTAATGCTGGATTTATTGTATAATATGCATAAAATATCTGTTTTAACTTAAATCTTAGGGATATAATGACGTATAATATGGGAATATCTCCCATAGTTAGATATATACATGTGTTAAAATTGGTAATTAGTGGATATTTGCCTGTATAGTGGCCTAATATACAATCATTTACATATTGCCTATATCCCTTAGGTATACTAATTATAACCGTATGGCTGTAGTTAAACATGGTATACCAAACGTATAAAAAATTCATGTACTAGCTAGTCCACTATATGATATAGTTGCATTAGATAACATTTAGTGAGCATGGGGTATAGACCTGTTTATAATGAACCTATAAGTTCACTTAAACATTGAAAGTGTTTTAAAGAGTCATGCCTATGGGTGAATATAATGATAGGTTATGACATCATACCGAATGTGTTCGGCTATGGAGTCCTTGGTACATATACTGCAGGATCCTCCTTGAATCATATCCGTGCACCCTCACAAAAATTTGAATACAAACGGTTTAACCTGTGTATTCACAATATATGTCTTTTGAATTTGAAAATAAGAAATTAACCAGGAAGCGAGTCATTTTATGAAATATAGGGATATGGCAGTGTACATATACTGACGGCATAGTTATATTAGTGTATTTTACATGGTCATATTAAAAGTACATATGAATAACATATAGCTTAATCCACCAATTGATAACAACGAGTATGAAAATCCGCGCGATGCAGAGGGATTGGCTTTAAAGGACTTACTTTGTAGCGACACTTAAACCTTAGGGACTAATTTTGCCAAGTTGCTATAGTTAGCAATTAATTCTACAGGACTTACCTTGCAACACCTCTTAAACCTTAAGGATTGTTTTTGCCAAGTTGTGAAATTTTGCATTTAATGTTTGGACTTACTTTGCAGCGTCACTTGAACCTCAGGGACTATTTCTGCCAAGTTGTGAAATTTTGCAATTAATGCATGCTTTGCACTGTTTTCCTCCCCGCCAATTAGTATATATATATAATTATGTCACTAAGTTGAACGACATATAGTGTCATACTAAATAAGTGTATAATATGACCATGACCTAATTAGTATACTATTATGGGTAGACTTAATGATGGCTAACAATATTAACACTCATGATGTATGTTACATTAAATGGTACAATTATAACGGGATAATTGAAATGTGAATCAAAGATCAATTTAATTCATTTAACACCTAATCAATCTAATTCATTTCTCCAGACGGGTTATAATCAATGGCAAGTCGGAGGCCCCCGATCCCGGAGGCATTACAAGGTCGTCTTACAAAAATTTTTGTCACGAATCTACCAGATAAGTGCAGTGGAATGGATCTGGCAGAATACATACGTCATCATGGAGGGATCTTTGATTTGTATATCGCACGGAAAAGAGACAAGAACGGTAATCGGTTTGGTTTTGTGACATTGTTGGACGTAAAGGACAAGCGAGAGATGGTGACGAGGCTGTGCAGCATCAAGATGGGTGATATTAGATTGAAAGTTAATGTCGCTAGGTTCTCTTTGGAGGATGGGGAGATTGGTCCGAATCCGAGAGAGTGCGGAAACAAACAAAAGTCTGGCTATAGGAAAGATGATCGAACAGAAGGTCGTCATAGAGATGGTAAGGAGCCTATTTTTAATGTAGGTGGGAGATCGTTCAAGGATACCCTGACGGGAAAGCAAAGTGATTCTAAGGGAGTTCGTTCCGTTATCGTTAATGACCAGATCAGTATGTATAAAGCTTTGCATGGGAAAGCTCTGATTGCTCGCATGTTAGATTTGGACGCATTGAAGAGCATCAAGATCATTCTCAATGAAATATGTCCGGGTTTTGGGAAGGTGCAGTACTTGGGAGGCCTTTCAGTGATGATTTCTTTTGAAGATAAGGAGACAACTTCGTCGGTTCTTGCAGCGGCTAAGGAGGTCATTGGTAGGTTCTCCTCGGTTACCATGTGGGAAGGTCAGTCACTTTGTTATGAAAGGTTAGCCTGGATCAAAGTGCAAGGCATTCCGCTTCACTTGCTCAATAACGTGGTCATTGATTCGGTGGGAGGGGAGTTCGGTAAGGTTGTGCATCGAGCGAACCGGTCCGGAGAGGATGGCGATTTGTCCTATGAGTACATCGGCGTTCTGGTGGGAGAGGGTAAAAGAGTCAATGAGGAGGTGTCGTTGCAATGGCGGGATAGGCGATACCGAGTATGGGTGTTGGAAGAGATGGGTGACTGGGTTCCCGATTTGTTGGAGGTTGATGAAAATATGGGAGAGGATTCCGAAAAGAATGAGGATGTTAATATGGCAGGGGAGGGTAGCTTAGCTCATGAAGGTGTGGAGAGAGCTGCGTCGGTGGAGATGGAACCGGTGGTCGGAGATGCGATGGCGGATCAGGATGTTTCCGATGGGTTTGTTGCGGAGAATATTGACCATATTAATGACGGTATTAACTCTCCTTTAAGGGAGGAGAATAATTTGGATGGAATAATAAATGAGGAACCTGTTTTGGAAAGTAACGGGTTTAAAAATTCAAACTTGGAGGAGAATGTTTTGGGAAACATTAAAGGTGATGGATTTGCTAAAGAAGGTAACAAGGATGTTGGCAATCTATATTATTTCTCCTGTCAAAAAAATAATAAAAGAAAAAAGGGGAAAAAATTTTAAAAACAAGGTTTGGGCTTAAACAATTCGGGTAGTAGTGTTGATAGGTCCAAGACGGGGAAACGGGCCAGAGGGGACCCTGACTTGTTTGGGCTCAATAAGCTATTGGGGATTGTAGAGCCTATGCAACATGTGGATCGTAATGAAGATGAGGTTGGATCTCAATCCGGTTCTGTAGAGGTAACATTGAACATGGAAGAGGAGGTTGCATCTCAATCGAAGTTTAGTGAAGAAATTATAGAGCCGATGAAGACAACCAATGAAGGGAGACTTCCTCTGGTGGAGGAGGTTTCGAATACAGTAACCATGGGTCGGAAATTAGGTGTCGAGTTACAGAACTTCCAGGATTTGATTGGTGATGTGATTACGAAGGAAGGTTTACAAGTGGCTGGAAGATGAATTGTCTTTGCATCAATATCAGAGGGATGGGTGTTGTTGGTAAGGATGAATGGGTGAGTAGTTTAAAGAAAGAACATGATGTGGGGTTTTTGTCTATGCAAGAAACAAAAATTAATGGTTTAGAGAAGAATGCTTTGGGTCGGTTTTGGGGTGGTGGGAATTTTGATTATGAGGTAGTGGATCCTACAGGGCTTTCGGGAGGTCTAGTGTGCTTGTGGGATACGGGATGCTTTGTGAAAGAATTGGTGACCAAGAATAGACATTTTCTCATGATTTCTGGTCGTATGAAGGACCATGATATGAAGGTTAATGTTGTGAATGTGTATGGTCCTCATAATGATGTTCAAAAGAGAGTGTTGTGGAATCAGTTGAGGCGCAATATGATTGAACATGAAGGGATGTGGTTATTGTTAGGTGACTTTAACACGGTTAGATGGCCGGAAGAAAGAAAGAATTCGATGTTTAACGAGACGAGTGCTAGAGATTTCAATGAGTTCATTGACGAATCGGGTTTGGTCGAATATTCTATGAAGGGAAGGAAGTTCACGTTTGTGGTGGGGAAAGGAAAAGAGAACAAACTAAGTAAGATCGATCGTGTTTTGGTAAGCAATGACTTATTCAACAAATGGCCAGATGCTTGTTTAAGAGCGCTTCCGAAGGGGTTGTCGGATCATTTTCCATTAGTGTTATCTATGGTTAACAAGAATTTTGGTCCGAAACCTTTTCGGTGGTTCAACTCTTGGGGGAATAAGGAGGGTTGTGCAGAGATTGTTCGGGTCTCTTTAGGCAGGTCGTATGGTCAGGTCTCAGCTGGAAAAAGATTGTTCTTAAAATTGAAACACTTAAAAGTTGAGTTAAGAAGATGGCATAAAGGTATAGTCAAAAAAGAAACAGAAAAGATTGACTTATGCAGAGCAGAAGTTGAGCAGTTAGAAGAATGTCTGGAAACTAGAGAATTACTGGAAGAAGAGGAGTGGGTGATGGAGGAATGTAAACATACAATTGCCGAAATATATGAGGCCCGGAATAAAGACTTGAAGCGGCGTCTTGCGGGTTAAATGGGTCACTATGGGAGGCGAAAATACGGGTATTTCCATAGAATTATTAATGGTAGAAGGGCGTCTAACGCGATTCCGTATTGAGGTGGATGGTGTTTGGAGGACAACGCCGAATCTGGTTAAAAAAGAAGTTATGAAATTCTTTCGAGATCACTTTAAAGAACAGCACAAGGATCGGCCAAGATTGGTTTGTGAAGATTTGAAGTTTGTACCAGAATCCAAACGTGACGAGTTGGTAAGCTCTTTTTCTAAAGAAGAAATAAAATGTGCGGTTTTCGATTGTGGGAAGGATAAGGCTCCGGGACCAGATGGTTTCAATTTTAATTTTGTGCAGAAATTTTGGGAAGATTTAGAAGGGGATTTTTATGATGTTCTTACCGAGTTCTATGATACGGGCTTCATTAGTCCGGAGTGTAGTACTTCATTCATTACTTTGATCCCAAAGTGTAAAAACCCAGTTAATATGAAGGATTACAGGCCCATTAACCTTATTGGAATGATCAGTAAGGTGATATCGAAGATTTTGGCGAATAGAATTAAGAAGGTTATGGACGATGTAATTTCGGAGTCACAATCGGCATTCATTAAAGATAGGTACATTTTGGATGGCCCGCTAGTTCTTAATGAGGTTTTAGAGTGGTTGAAAAGGAAGTCCAAGAAGGCATTTTTATTGAAGATAGACTTCGAAAAAGCGTATGATAATGTTAATTGGAAGTTTTTGATCTCCATTTTAGAGCAAATGCGCTTCCCGAGTAGATGGTGTATGTGGGTGTTGGGGATTTTGAGGTCGGCTCGTTCGGCGGTATTAGTCAATGGGTCACCTTCGTTTGAGTTCAATTGTCAGAAAGGTCTTAGACAAGGTGATCCATTGTCTCCTTTCTTGTTCTTGGTGGTCATGGAAGCCCTCTCTTGCATTATTAATAAAGCTACTCGGATAGGAGAGTTCAAAGGAGTTAGCATGGATACGGATGGTATGGTCATTTCTCATCTTTTCTATGCCGATGATGCTCTTATTCTAGGCGAGTGGTCAGATCTTAATGTGACTAAGATGGCGAGAATTTTGAGGTGCTTTTACGCGTGTTCAGGATTGAAAATAAATGTTAATAAGTCAAATATTTATGGGATTGGTACATGTGATATAGAAACGGAAAATACGGCGTTGTCTTTGGGTTGTCAACGAGGTGTCATGCCTTTTGACTATTTGGGTATATGGGTGGGAGCTAATATGAATAGAAGCTGTAATTGGAAGAGAGTGATAGAAGTGTTTGAAGCGCGACTAGCTTCATGGAAGGCGACCCTCTTGTCGATTGGTGGACGTATAATTCTCATTAAAGCGGTGCTTGAAAGCCTTCCGATATATTATTTCTCGTTGTATAAAGCCCCGAAGGTTTATGATACCATGAGCGTATTATGAAACGGTTTTTATGGTCGGGTTCGAGTGATTCTAATAAAATACATTGGGTTAATTGGAATAGAGTGACTACTCCAAAGAAATTAGGTGGTTTGGGGATAAAAAGGTTGAAGGAGATCAATGACGCGCTTCTGTTTAAGTGGGTTTGGAGGTTCCGTACCAATCCTAATTCGATGTGGCGTAGGGTGGTGGAAGTGTGTCATAAAAACAACAACATGTGGGAAGTTTTGCCTGTTAATAAATATCTGACGAGTTCTTTGAAATCTATAGTCAAAGTCGGAGGTTCCTTAAGGTGAATGACATTCTTACGCACACCGTATTCGGCCAAGGTTGGTATAGGGTCTTCGGTTCGTTTTTGGTTAGACATATGGCTGGGAGAGGGCGTGTTAAAAAATAGGTGGCCTCTATTATACCGGTTAGAATCGAACAAGAACTGTTCTATTGCGGATAGGGTCACATTTCGGAATGGATGTTGGGTGCTGGAAGCGGATTGGTTAAGCGACATATCTACAGTAGATGAGTTTGAAGCTTGGTTGCAGCTATCTGTTTGTGTTGAACGTATGGACTTTCCGAATATGGTTGATAAATGGGTTTGGGTTGGGGAAAATAATAAGCCGTTTTCGACTCAATCTGTTAGAAAGGTGATTCAAGATGGCGTAGATTATGGCTCGAATTTTGTTTTAAAGTGGGTCTCGTGGGTTCCATTAAAGTGCTCTATTATGGTTTGGCGGGCGGAAATGAATAGGTTGCCAACCAAAATGGAACTGGTCAAGAGGAATGTGGTTATTACGAATACATTGTGTTCGTGGTGTGACCATTGCGAGGAGACTACCATACACGCTTTGGCGATTGTGTTATTGCTTCCAATGTTTGGGATAGAATAAGTAGTTGGTGTGGTTTGGATCCGATATATGCTTTCGAGATCAAGGACTTTTTGGGAGTGTACAAGACAGTGAAGGGAGACAAGATGAGAAGAAAGATTGTTCACGGGTTGATCATGGTCACTTTGTGGAGTTTATGGGTTGCGAGGAACGACACGATTTTCAATGGGAAAAAGCCTAACGTAGGGGATATAGTTGCGAAAATAAAATCGCTATCCTTTTTATGGTTGAAGAATAGATCTAATTGTAATAGGTTATTTTGGGAAGATTGGGTTCGTTCCCCTTTGTACATGTTGTAGTGGTGGTTTGTGACTTCCGGTCCTTGCTTTGAGGACCGGTTGGTCGTTTTTTGAATGAAATTCTCTTTTCAAAAAAAAATTTTTTTAACACCTATGTTAAAATTGTGTATGTTAAACTAAGGAGCAAGTACCACATTAATTAACACTGTAATCTTATTCCAAGCATTGTCAAATGCATTTAATAGGGTAACCCATTAATTATACACGGAGTAGTTCTTCTAAATATTTATGAAAGTAGTTTA
This sequence comes from Chrysanthemum lavandulifolium, assembly GCA_022545495.1. Classification (NCBI taxonomy): domain Eukaryota; kingdom Viridiplantae; phylum Streptophyta; class Magnoliopsida; order Asterales; family Asteraceae; genus Chrysanthemum; species Chrysanthemum lavandulifolium. The sequence continues at coordinate 65,857,029 of CM040246.1, forward strand.
TGCATATAGGTAATCAAAAAATTCATGTACTGTAGTGAGTGTAAATCCATATCTTGGTACGAATTTGATAACATGGGGGAATCAGTCATATCTTTTAACTATTTAGGTTCACTCTTAATCGGTTACGCCATAATTAAGGTTTTCTGCTAATTAACTTTACTATTTATAAAACCATTAATTATAAATTGATTTCCACTATTATAAATTGTGCAGAAAATTTGTATAATTGTAGCCAATACTCTATTATTTATAATGCATTTAGGCCTTCTAAAATTAGAAGGCTTAAAAATTCAGATTTTTTTACTTGCTTATTATGGAAAGAATTAATAAAAATAAGATAAGGAGCTCCAATCGTTGAGTTCATATATGTCACCTCTCTAACTAAAAATAACAAAAGGAGGAGCTACAACAAACTAAAATAAAGAGCCTAATAATGGGGTGACACACGCTACTTCCTAACTAATTAATCGCTTTTATTTTTAAATTTAAATATCTTTTAATCCGTTTAATTTTGTATGATCTAATTTCACCATATTTTTAAAATTTTGTGCTCTTTAATTCAACATCCATTTTGATATATTTTATGAGTTTTCTTTAGTAGTCGGGAAGAAGCGGAGTTGAAAAGAGAAACTTACTTGAATTAGGCGTAAAATGAAAAACATTTGTTATTCTGAAAATAGTCATCGAGTACCACGCATTCTTGGGTACCTTCTAGTACTCTATTAAGGCAATGGAAATTACTGTTCAAATTAAATTATACTGCCTTTGTGTTTTCAATTGACAATTAAATAGTCACCATAATTTGATATTGGATACTCCTTCTACAATTCAACCCCAAAGTTGCTATATTTACACATTGGCACTATACATGTAAACCTATTTTTTTTTTTGGTAAAAGGGTTAATTCACCCCGGTAAAATTCATTACACCAAAAACCATTGAAGTACAAATGACATGGGTGAATCCCATGCCCTCAGCCTATTACATAGGCAATACAGCTGCAAAAAGCAGAATAACTACACAGCTAAATGCTGTAACAAACAATTATATTTAAAGCCTATCTAAATATAATAACCAAGGTTCAAAGAACCACTTCCAAAGTGAGCAACTCAATCAACGATAAGCATCCATTCATTACCCTTGAGTGCCACACTAACAACCACAACCAAACACACCCTAGCACCACGAAAGATGCTAAATGATCAGCGGATCTGAGATTAGGATTCTTGAACAAGTGTATCCTAAAACTTGACTTACAAAATACCTCCATTGCATCCAAACAAACCACCAAACGCAGCAACATACAGCAAATAAAGGAACGACAGAAGAATAGCACTCTATCAAATCATGTGTCGCCCAAACTTGCCCATAGAACCGTACCAACATGGGCACAACATCATGTACCCAACAATCATAAGATGAATATCATAAAAGCCAATCATATATGCGAAATCAAGCAGCTATATGACAAACATCGGACCTGAACCAATCGTCAGATCGATCAACAAACAAACTGAAACAAAACATCGGACCAGCAGCAACGAATGCAACATAACATCCAAAATCACCATCATCACCATTGCAACCGAAATAGAGACAATCCGATCTGCAGTGATGTAATGATAACAGCAGTAAGCTAAACCCACATCCAGATCGATCACTAAACAGACAACTCTCCCACCAAAACCCACATCCCAATCATACAGAAGCCACAAAGAATCATACGATCCATAAAACAAACCCAAACAGGTTTGACTTGCAATCAAAGATCAAGATCGCCCCTAATATATTAAAGATCGGTGTGTAACCGACTTAGAATAATTAGAGATTCAGCAGCACGCCACCTCAGAGTAAAAACAAATCCCTAGACACGATTGCATACCAAGATACAAAGATAGTATAATGGTAGAGAAGCGGATTTAGGAGTTTGTTTGGCCGGAAAAGTGAGGAGGTGGCGGCTGTTGTAAATGGTAATCGATTTCACAAGATATAGAACAATAGGCAAGACACAACCCTTCCCAAATAATCACATCCAACAAACCGATTGCATATTATAGAGAATAATAGAAAGGCGGTTTAAATGAGATGCTAGATCTGATCGGAAAAGGAAAAAGGATTGGCCGGAAATCTCCCCATAGGGGAGAGAGAATAAGTGGGTTTTTTTCATGTAAACCTATTTGTATCTACATTAAAATCAACCACATACTTATTTGCAAGATATGATGTAGTCACAACTATAAAACATCACATTCTCATATAACCCCTCAACCTTAACCTACACACCCTTTCTTCACTAACCTACGCCACCATGACTATCTTACGCCTCATCACCCTAACCCTAACCCTAATGATCACCATGATCATCACCACTGTAACAAGTCACAACATCACTGACATCTTATCAAACTTCCCAGAGTACTCGGTCTATAACGACTACCTTACAAAAACAAGACTTAACGATGAGATCAACAGCCGTGAAACAGTCACTGTCCTTGTTTTTAACAACAACATGATGTCCAAACTTGTTGCAAACGAACCACCTGCGGTCATGAAAACTTTGTTAAGTATTCATGTTTTGTTGGATTTTTTTGATAGGGATAAGCTAATGAAAATTGGTGGTGAAAATATACCTCTCCTAATACTTGGTCATGCTCAGGTTATGAAAAGACACTTTCTCACAAACGGATTTTGGCCATGTTGTTCTTATTAAGGTATAGTTACAATGTTAATTCTAATACGTAATTTACATATTTGGTGGTGTAGATTTTAATCTAGGTATAGCAAATTATTGGATGTAGTATCTATTATTGTGTTTACCACAATAACGTACATTATTACTAACCACTTTTATTAGATATACTGTACAATATATCGTAATTCATACTAAATTGTATAAATATTCATAAGTAATAATGATAATTTATATTAGATATCTATGGTATGGGATTAGTGCCAACTGTCATGCTAGGTATAATATACATGACAAATAACATTATTAAGTAATTGTATATAATTATATTGGTGACTATATTTATCATTAAGAAATCATAAACCCTTAGGAAATTATACAATTGATATATAATTTCATGTGTAATATATTGTGCTGACATATACGTGTTCAATTTAACCTTTCCCGTCTCAGTCCGCTCATTATTGTTCACTTGTGTAGCGCTTATAATTTGTGATAAGAGCTGTTTGTCTATCTCACCCCTGATGGTTGCGATCTCGGAATCATCATTACATTGTGTACATGAAGCACTAACCGGTAGCACTTTATCATAAATCATATAGGATGTTGGGGGCAAACCTCATCGAGGACGATGAGTCCCTTGTTAAAACTCTATGAAATTGAATTAAACTCACAACTTTGATAGGTTTTTAACGAGTTTTCGTTTACTTCTCCCATTTTTTGTAGAATCAACGTTTATATATTTATAAACTTTAAGAAATTTATGTATATGTAAACGTAATGTCAAAAAGGCTTCATCGATGTGCAGATAAATTAAATGTAGTGTCAGGGGTTGACAACCTCATATGTAGGGTCCTCATATATAACGTGAGACGGGAGGAAGTGGAGCAAGTGCAAGAAATGTTACTTGCAGTGTTGGATAGAAATTTCCCAAGATAGAGATATTGGAAATGACCGTCTGAAGAGTTCTTTTGGAGCGACATTCTCGACATGTTCAATTCTAAGACCACCGATAACCGGTGGCAAGAATATGATAAGCGGTAAATGGTCGAGGATTAACGGTGATTGCCAGAAGTTCAACGCTATTTACAAACATCTTCAGCGTCGAAGTGGTGAAAATGACCACGATCATGTCCAGAATGCCAAAGATAGCTTTGCGCAGCGTTATGGTGGGAAGGAGTTTGCGTATGAAAAATGTTGGAATGTTTTGAAAAATTGTCCCAAGTGGGATGCCGAAGATCCCATTGACATTACATGTCTCGAGGATATATTCGGGCCGGATAGACGACCTCGGCCTGAAAGAGATGGAGGCAAACGAGCCAAAAAAATGCAGTTAACTTCAGCGTCGAAAGGCCGCGAGCTCCTGGAAGTCAATCGAGCACTTTATTTGGTATCTTGTTATTTTGGTACTTACGAAGATACAAATCCTTACCATCTATTTAATTTGATCTAATGTTGAGAGTAAACCTAAGATTTAATATGAAAACCTAAGTCCATGGTTTTTTTTTTTTTTTTTTTTTTTTTAACATATCTTTTGTTTTATTATTATTTTTGAATTCATGTTTTTCTATGTAATTCACTTTTTTTTTTTTTTTTTTACATTCAAGTTTTTTTTTTTTTTTTTTACTTTTATAAGTTTCGCTTGTTTTCGTTCGTTTTCACACGTTTTCATACGTTGTTTGTTTTCAGACGTTTTCGTCCGATTTTATACGTTTTTATCCGTTTTCGTCCGTTTTTGAACGTTGTCAATTTTCATACTTTTTTGTCCGTTTTCGTACGTTTATACACGTTTTCGTCCGTTTTCAGACTTTTTTGTCCGTTTTCGTCCGTTTCTTACGTTTTCGTACATTTTTAGACGTTTTCGTCCGTTTTTATACGTTTTTGTTCGTTTCATACGTTTTCGTCTGTTTTCTTACGTTTCCGCCCGTTTACATCCGTTTTCACGTTCGTCATTTTTTTATGTTTCGTTTGTTTCGTTCGTTTTCATATGTTTCGTCTGCTTTCTTTCGTTTTCATATGTTTCGTCCGTTTCGGACTTGTTTTACCCTTTCATCGTTTTCTTACTTTTCCTACCTTTTCACCGCCGTTTATTACGTTTCGCCCATTCGTTCACTTTCATACGTTTTCTTCCGTTTTCTTAGGTTTTCATTCGTTTTCATACGTTTCCGTTCGTTTTCATACGTTTTCGTCCGTTTTCATACGTGTTTTTACGCTTTCATACGTTTTCGTCCGTTTTCACACATATTCGTCCGTTTTCTAACGTTTTTGTCTCTTTTCATTCATTTTCGTCTATTTTTAAATGTTTTTGGCTATTTTCAGACGTTTTTGAATATCAGAAGTGGTATTATGAATATCACAAGTGGTATTTTGAATATCACAAGTGATATTCTGTGATATTATGTGATGTTCAGAAAATCACAAGTGATTTTCAACTAATGTTTTGTAACATGAAAATCACAAGTGATAAATATTCAGAAAATCACAAGTCATATTAAGAATATGACAAGTGATATTTTGAATATCATTGAATGTCATTTGTGATTTTCAGAAATGTATAAAAATGAATGAAAACGTAAGAAAACAGACAAAAACGTAAGAAAACGGCGAATACTTATGAAAACGGACGAAAACGTAAGAAAATCACAAGTGATATTAAGAAAATCACAAGTGATCTTTTGAATATCACATGTGATATTCAGAAAATCACAAGTAATATTCTGAATATCAAAAGTGATATTCAGAATATCACAAGTGATATTAAGAAAATCACAAGTGATATTCTGAATATCAATGAATATCACTTGTAATATTCAGAAACGTATGAAAGCGGACGAAAACGTAAGAAAAAGCGCGAATAGGTATGAAAACAGATGAAAACATATGAAAGCGTAAAAACACGTCTGAAAACGGACAAAAATATATGAAAAATGGACGAAAACGAAAGAAAGCGGATGAAAACGGTCGAAAACAAATGAAAATGTAAGAAAACGGACGGAAACATATGAAAATGGATGAAAATGGCCGGAAACATAATAAAACGGACGAAAACGTAAGAAAACAGACGACAATGTATGAAAGCGTAAAAACACGTCTAAAAACGTATGAAAAATGGATGAAAACTAAAGAAAACGGGCGAAAACATATGAAAACGAACGATAATGTAAGAAAACGTACGAAAACATAAGAAACAGACAAAAACGTATGAAAACGGACGTAAACGGGCGAAAACAGACGAAAACGTATGAAAGCGGACGAAAACGTATAAAATGAACGAAAACGTCTGAAAATAGACGAAAATGTCTAAAATGGACGAGAACGTAAAAACAGAAAACGTATGAAAACGTCTGAAAACGGACGAAAACGTATATAAACGTATGAAAACGTCATAAAACGGACGAAAACGTCAGAAAACAGATGAAAATGTACGAAAGCGGATGAAAACATATGAACGCGGACGAAAACGTATGAATACACATGAAAACGTATGAAAGTGAAGAAAAAAATCTTGAATAAAAAAACGTGAATTTAAAATTAAAAAAAAATGAATAAAATAAACATGAATCTAAAAAAAAAAAAAAAAAAAGCATGGATTAAGAAAAACGTGAATTACAAAAAAGATAAAAATAAAATAAAATGTTAATAAAAAGAAAGACAAAAAGACAAAGAAAAAAGATAAGAAAAAAAACATGGACTTAGGTTTCCATATTAAATCTTAGGTTTATTCCCACCATTAGATCAAACTAGATAGATGGTGATGATTTGTCTCTTGGTAAGCACCAAAATAAGAGTAAGGGTGTGTTTGTTTTTTTTAAAAAAAGTCTTACTAGCCCTCTTACTCTTACCAGTAAGAGGTGGGTATACGTTTTACTTGTTTGTTTTTTCATCACCAGTCAGACATGGTAAGAGCTAATTTCTAACACGGTAAGAGCTTTTTAAATTATTTGATATTAGTTAAGTTACTTAATTGTTGTTTCATAGCGTTAAGCTTATGTTTTCTTTTAAGACGATTTATGTAATAGTTTTTATTATGTTAAATTTTGGATATGCATTAACATAATTTATTTAATGATTTATAATTGTGTTAAATCTATGATAAAAATGTTTTGTTTCAAGTTTACACTATCTACTTATTAATCGTATTTGCAATAGTTTAATTGATAACATCAAATAGTCCTGAATATTAAGTGTCAATTTCCCTCAATAATGCTCGTTATTTATATCATTTATATGGATTTACGCTTGTTTTCCATTGTTTTTCACTTTCAGGTAAATTACGAGCATTGGAGCTAAAGAGACGCGGAAATGAAAACATTACTAAAGATTCATCACAGTATGCCTATTTTGAAGAAGTTACGGCGTAACTCCTCTCTCACATTACGCCGTAACTATTGCGTGACTCAGAATACCAACTTATCAAGAGGTTACGGCGTAACTTTTCCCAAAGGTTACGACGTAACTCCATTAGGTCAAAAGAGGTTCCACGCCGCCGATACTTACGCCGTAACTACTGCATCACTTACGAAATAACCGAGTTTATTGAAGACTACGGCGTAACCACTAATAAGGTTACGCCGTAACTAGCCGATCTAGTGCATTTACGAGGAAATAGAAGGTTACGACGTAACTCCTGTATTGGTTACGCCAGTAACCCGGACACAACGCCTATAAATACCCCAATTCCAAAGATTTCTAATCATCCCTTCCACACACAATACTGAGAGCGTGGGAAAAAGCTCAAGGCAGGTCTAGGGGAGCATACAGAGCTGTTTCCAAGGGAGAAGTCACTCCATTACGATAAGATTTAGCATTTCTTATTTCTTTCAATTTATGTATTTCGTACAATTGAATATTGAATTGATTTGCATGGTTAATATGAGTGGCTAAGCACCCTTTGGTGCTAGCCTAGTTATGATTCCTTAATTGTTTTGTTTACGTTTGCCTTTACTTCCGTACAATTATTTCTAAGTGTATGCATGCATAGTTCTTTGGTAGTCACCCCTGGTTCGGTAGTTTTGAATGGCGGTAGAGGCCAATTGTCTAGGAGATATGACCAACTGACCCTAGGTGAGCGGACTGAGACGGGAAGGGTAAGATATGACCAACTGACGACCCTTTTTACTTGTGCGATTTGACCAACTGATCACCTATCGTTTAGATGAAATTTAGAACTGGGGGGTGTAGTGTCTAAGTTCCTAACGGCCGGGCACTCACTATTTAGAATCTAGCATGTAGCGGTACTTAATGACTTGGTTTAGGGGACCAAGAATAACAGGACTTATGACGGTGCGCTTGATTTCTCCTGTGGTGGCATCTTTGCTGATAGGTTAGGGCGAATTGACCAAATGCTGTCCTCTCGAATTTGACCCCACCTGAAGTAATTGGAAGTAGGTAGACGTAGGCATTACTAGCTAGGATGATTGACTAGGTTAGCACCACTATTCCTCTATTGATTTCCCTTCATCTATTTATCTGCTTTATTTTATTCCGCATTAGTAGTTTAATCAATTAATTCCCTATCAAAACAACTATTATTCTGTGACACTAGACTTAATAATAATCCAACACACATAGCTCTTGGGACGACCTCGGCTTTACCATTTACTACACTACACACGACCGGTACACTTTGCCTGTTAGTGCATTAGGTGAGACCATAGGTTTAGCGAGACATTATAAATATTAAGACACAGTCGATAAAACTGCGTCAAGTTTTTGGCGCCGCTGCCGGGGAGTTATATTAGGATTGATATTAAGTCTTTCATTTCATTTTTAAACTCTTCTCACAATCATATTGTAAGTTTCAAGGTACCATGGAAGTTGTTAACATCGATGACCTCACTCTTGAGGAATACTTGGCGTTGACGCATATGTTCGTTTCGAAATTAAAGACTAATTTATGAGGGAGCTTCACGCTAACCCTTTCTCAGGAAACAGGGACGAAGACGCATATGAGCACATTGAAAATGTCCTATACATCGCTAGTCTTTTCAACATTTCGGGCTTGTCTCATGATCTTTGTTATGCTTAGAGTTTTCCAATGACTCTTCTTGAGCGACGGAAGATGGATCGAAGATTGCCGTAAGGCGCTTAATACTGGGCTCTACTAAAGAAGCATTTTATTCAAAGATATTGCCCGCCATCAAAGATTTCTAACAAGCTTTTGGAAATCCATAATTTCAAACAAGAAGACAACGAAACTTTGTATCAAGCTTGGGACAAATACAACGACCTTCTTTATAAGTGTCCTACTAATGATCTGAATAACCAGCAGAAGGTCAATATTTTCTACAAAGGAATTAACGTAACTACAAGGCAAATGCTTGATTATCAAGGACCAATCCCAAACATGACTCCTACTCTTGCAATTGAAGCCATTCAAAAAATGGCAGATCACTCTAAAAAATGGCACGACGGAGGAAGTAATAGAAACCAAGGCGGAAGTTTTGACGGAATCGCAGAAATCGCTAGCAAAATTGAAAATCTTAGTCGAGATATGCTGAAAGTCAGGGAAACCGTTCATGCCATCCAAGTAGGTTGTGAAAGCTGTGGGGGAGGACATCTTACGAAAAATTGTCCTCATGTGAACGAAAATATTGAAGAAGTTAAATATGGGGAAAATCGTCCATTTTACGGAGACAGTCGAAATAATAATGGTTATCGGAGAATCTACAACCGTGGGCCCTATGGAGAAAGAAGGCCTAGTTTGGAAGAAACAATTAATAAGTTCCTGGAAACTTCGGCCCAGAAACAAAAAGAGCAAGATATTTGGTTAAGGGTATTCCAGGAAAACACAAATAAAAATCTTTCCAGGCACGACGAAACCCTAAAAAATCTTGGAACAATGATTGAAAAACTCAGTGCTGAGATTGATGGATTTGAACTTAATGAAGCCAAGCGCAAGGAGGAATGCAATGCTGTTTTCGCCAATGATTCTCAGGAGGTGATTGAGGAATGTATATCCTCAATCGACAAATTGGAGGACACGAATACCGACCAACAGGAAGAGTTACGTCGTAACTACTTCCCTGAGTTCCGGCGTAACCATGCTCCGGAAGGCATATCCAGGTTAGGATCAAGTTTATTCTCGGTTAAGGATATTAGTGCAAATGGGCTGATCATTCCGTGTTCTGCTGGTAATATTGATATTTTGGGAGTAGTAGATTTTGGGTCTTGTGTAAACATCATTCCTCTATCCATATTCTTAAAACTGAAGATAATCCACCTTTGGGAAACAGATATCGTGATTGATTCAGCAACTGAAACTAAGATTACCCCTTTAGGTATTACAGGAGGTATATGTGTAAAGGTCGATAAATTTACTTCAGCCCCCAAATTTGTGGTAGTCGATAAGGTGAAAGACAAAAAGGAGCATTTGATTCTTGGTAAACCATTCCTTGACACATTAGCACGTTACGGTGGAATCTATGGAGATATAGTGAAGTTTAAATTGGATAAAACCTTGAGCCTTGAGCCAGACAAAATTGTTACAAAGGAACCACCAAGGATAGAATTAGATGAATCCGATAGATTTCCACCTTCATCTTTTAGCCATTTGCAGGACTCCGAATCTAGTGACGATGAAGATGATGAGGAATAGATCTCGTTTTCTGCTCCCAGTTACGTTGTAAAAGGAAAAGTTCACTGTTGTGCTCCTTTAGTTGAGGGGACCAAAGTGATATTCCCCACATGTTCCCCTTTCCAAAAAGGATGTAATGGAGGAGGGAAGTATCTCATTCGGATGATTAAAGTAGCTACTGAAGTTTGGTGGTGCTGGGAAAAAGAAGAGGATATCAGAGAAAAGTGGTTACAAGAGCATAGTGCTTTTAGTGAATGGTTCTCCGATATTGACTGGACCATTCATTTCTGCAAACCAGCTACCATGCACAATGAATACACCATGGCATGGCCTACATGCAACCCCAATCGCAAGATTTGCGATGGAGGACAATACCCTGAACCTAAATGGCTCAAACGCAAGGAATGGGCATGTTTTGACGAAGATATGAGGAGTAAGGTAGGATACAGGGGGATCTCATTTGAAAACTGGTTACGAGTAAAGTTTGGGTATGTTAAAATTGATGAGGAAGAAGAGGCTAGGTTTCATTTCGAATGGGCACGAGCTAATTTTCTAAAAAAAGATACTCCATGACTCGTTATGTTTTGCCGCATGTTTGGGACCAACCTTATCCAATGAAAGACATGGATGAAGTCGGGGATGGTCAAAGGCCTCCTTAGAATTCCCGCGGCTCTGAGTCTAACTTAAAGACTCATTAATAAAGAAAAGTGCTCTTTCGGGAGACAACCCAAATTATCCCTTTCTTTTGTTTTTATTTCTTTTCTTTTGGGTTTTGTGTTTTCTAATGATTTTTGCAGGAAACGAGGAAATTATCGCTGCTACAGTTGCTGATCTGAACAGAGTTACGGCGTAACTTATTTTGGTGATTACGCCGTAACCAACATTTTAGCAGCAGAACTCTTGACGCATAACCAATTACGGCGTATGATAACATCAAATAGTCCTGAATATTAAGTGTCAATTTCCCCCAATAATGCTCGTTATTTATATCATTTATATGGATTTACGCTTGTTTTCCACTTTCAGGTAAATTACGAGCATTGGAGCTAAAGAGACGCGGAAATGGAAACATTACTAAAGATTCATCACAGTATGCCTATTTTGAAGAAGTTACGGCGTAACTCCTCTCTCACATTACGCCGTAACTATTGCGTGACCCAGAATAGCAACTTATCAAGAGGTTACGGTGTAACTCTTCCCAAAGGTTACGACGTAACTCCATTAGGTCAAAAGATGTTCCGCGCCGCTGATACTTACGCCGTAACTACTGCATCACTTACGACGTAACCGAGTTTATTGAAGACTACGGCATAACCACTAATTAGGTTACGCCGTAACTAGCAGATCTAGTGAATTTCAAGCAAATATAAGGTTACGGCGTAACTCTTGAATTGATTACGCCGTAACCCAGACCTGGCCTATAAATACCCCACGAATTCCAGCATTTCAAAGCATCCCATTCCACACACAATACTCTGAAAATGTGGGAAAAAGCTCAAGGCAGGTCTAGGGGAGCATACGGAGCTGTTTCCAAGGGAGAAGTCACTCCATTACGATAAGCGTTAGCATTTCTTATTTCTTTCAATTTATGTATTTCGTACAATTGAATATTGAATTGAATTGCATGGTTAATATGAGCGGCTAAGCACCCTTTGGTGCTAGCCTAGTTATGATTCCTTAATTGTTTTGTTTACGTTTACCTTTACTTACGTACAATTATTTCTAGGTGTATGGATGCATAGTTCTTTGGTAGTTACCCCTGGTTCGGTAGTTTTGAATGGCGGTAGAGGCCAATTGCCTAGGAGATATGACCAACTGACCCTAGGTGAGCGGACTGAGACGGGAAGGGTAAGATATGACCAACTGACGACCCTTTCTACTTGTGTGATTTGACCAACTGATCACCTATCGTTTGGATGAATTTAAGAACCTGGGGGTGTAGTGTCTAAGTTCCTAACGGCCGGGCACTCACTATTTAGAATCTAGCATGTAGCGGTACTTAATGACTTGGCTTAGGGACCGGGAACAACATGACTTATGACGGTGCGCTGATTTCTCCTGTGGTGGCATCTTTCTTTGATAGGTTAGGGCGAATTAACCAAATGCTGTCCTCTCGAATTTGACCCCACCTGAAGTAATTGGAAGTAGGTAGACGTAGACATTACTAGCTAGAATAATTGACTAGGTTATCACCACTATTCCCTTATTGATTTCCCTTTATCCATTTATCTGCTTTATTTTATTCTGCATTAGTAGTTTAATCAATTAATTCCTTATCGAAATAACTATTATTATGTGACACTAGACTTAATAATAATCCAACACACATAGCTCTTGGGACGACCTCGGCTTTACCATTTACTACACTACACAAGACCGGGTACACTGCCCGTTAGTGCATTAGGGTAGACCTTAAGTTTAGCGAGACATTATAAATATTAAGACTTGGTCAGTAAAACTTGCATAAAGTTTTTGGCGTCGTTGCCAGGGAGTTATATTAGGATTGATATTAAGTCTTTCATTTCATTTTTTTTAAACTCTTCTCACGACCATATTTCAAGTTTTCAGGTACCATGGAAGCCGTTAACATCGATAACCTCACTCTCGAGGAATATTTGGCGTTGAAAAGAGATGAACAAGGACCAGGGATTGTTAGACCTTCCATTGCGGAAGATGCTCAATTCGAAATCAAACCTCAATTCATGATGGAATTGCGTGCAAATCCTTTCTCTGGAAGCATATCCGATGATGATGGATCTAGACACACTCCTTGTGTCAATGATATTTTGTATGATATTATTAAGCACGCGGAATTTACTTAGTAATACTTAGAAGATGGATTATATGATGTATTGTATGTAAACACAGATTAAACACAAAACTTAAGCTCCAATATTATTGATGAATAATACGAGTGATCTTAGCTTATCACTAGGGTTACACCTTGAAGCCTTTGTGAGTAATACGTAGGTAAATTGACAAGTACCTAAGACAATGACCTAGGATCTCCTTTTATACAACAAAGAGTCCTTTACAAGATAAGTATAAAGCTAACATTATAGAATATACACAAGATCTATTCTATACTTATCTAGACGCGTTAACCTAATCATAAACTGATAGCAGTGGTAATAATGTACTTGAAGTGGGAATACGTTTCCACTGCTAGTGTTAATCCGAGCAGTGTAAACCACAACTATCCGTGGTAACGGATTATTCCCAAAAATCCTCCCCTAAACTTATGATTTCTCTGCAAATCAATAAGTTTCTTCAATATGCGTTATCTTCAAGGATTTGGGGAATTCAACCAAACACTTCACTTCTTCCTTAACTTCTGTATAGCTCTTGAACATTGATCTTGAAGCCTTTGTAATAATGCTCTGACCTTCTCATTGTCTTCATGAACTCTTATTGTTAAGCTTAACATCACTGTAAGAGCTCTAGCTCTAAGTGGATATTCTTTTTCAGCAAGCATGAAGAAATCTTCTCTATTTGCTGTAGAGACATGATGAACTTCACATGAATCATAGTAAAACCATTTAGTACCAAAACATGTGAATAAGGTTTTCCAGAAGTCATCATCAACATTTGGTTCATAGAGCCTTCTAAGATTAACCCATAACTGCATCTCCTTTGTATCTTTGAGATCTTGAGCATTAAACCTTTCTTGAACTAACCTCCATAGTGTATTAAGGTCATCTCTGTCAAAAGCTTTAATAAGATCTTCAAATGTCATGAATGATGAAGTTTAACCACCTAGCCTTGTGATCTTCCATGTTGGAGCAAAATTGCTAGCAGTGTAAACCTCCTAATCAATGATAGGATGTCGAACTTGCAGTGGTTCTGGATAAAAATCTTTTTCTTCAATCACAATCATTCCAGTCAGTTGTTCTTTAGTGAATTTCTCAGTAAGAATTTCCTTCTCAGTAGACATTGCTTGTTCTTCAGCAACCTTAGTCTTCTTAACAGTTTGAGAATCACTTACTTTGGCCTTTCTCTTTAATCTAGGAATCCTTCTTGCTTCTTCTTCAGAACCCATTGGAATAAAAGCTTTATCTTGTTTTTGAGCTCTGTAGTAAGCCTTTTCAACTTGATCACCAGGCATTCCTTTGAATTGATGCTTCTTCCAACCACCTACATGACAACAATAAGTCTTCATATATGAAAGAATTTGTGCCTTGGTTGGTTGTCTTTGTTTCTTCGACCCTTCGATTGTACTAATCACATCTTCAAGTGCTCGATTGTTCTTCATTATAATAAAATCCTTCAACCGAAAGCGGTTCTTTGTTCCTCGATTAAGGATGCATCGACTACGGTGTCAATTGCCTTTTTCTTGATTATTTGATTATTAGCAATCAAGAACTCAATATCATCTTGATGAGGAACATAACTAAACTCTAGAGTCTTCTATAAAATTGTAGGTTGAGCGATTGGAAAGTGGATCTTCAACAAAATCTTCCATTCTATTCAATCTTTTAGTCTCCAAAAAGCTTGCAACTTCCATTTCTTCAAGCTTTTTCTTCTCAGCAACTTGTTCTTCTGCTATCTTCTTTGCAAGTTCTCTATCAAGAGTGATATGTTCTTGTCTTTTCTTTGAAATCTTTCTTCCAGTTTGCTCTACATCTTCCATAACTGCTTTACCTTTGTCTTTCTTCAATTTATCAAATTCTTCACTTGCAGTGGCAATAGTTGGCTCTGCAGTGGAAATATAATCAGTGGTAAAATCAGTTGCAGTACAGAAAATGTCTTGATCATCAAGTTGCTCTCCATGAGTATCAACTTCCTTTGCTCCTTTACTTGTATCTCCTTCATCTTCAAAAACAATTTTCCTCCCTCGTTGTCAAGACTGTTTTCCTCCCTGTTTGGGAGAATTTCCCAAATCATGATCACCGAATCACCATCGGTGGGTGAGGATGAAGATGAAATCACCAACTTTGCGCCCTCTTGTGCTTTTCAACCCTGCATATCTTCCTTTAAGGTCTTAATCTCTTCCTTTAAGTGTTTAACATCCTTGGCATGTCGCTTCTTGACATGTGCCAAATCATACAGAGATTCAACTCGCTTGGCTAACTTTGTACAAAAGCCATCAATTCCAATTGGTTCCCACTGCCCTCATCACTTCCAACTGTGTTACCTGTTGGGAGAGGTGAATCATGGGGCAAAGGTTCAGATTCCTCCCTAGTTGAAGCTCGTCGGCCTGCAATGGATATTGTGGTAGAGGTTATGCTTATCATGTTTTTCAGAACCCAG
This sequence comes from Chrysanthemum lavandulifolium, assembly GCA_022545495.1. Lineage (NCBI taxonomy): Eukaryota > Viridiplantae > Streptophyta > Magnoliopsida > Asterales > Asteraceae > Chrysanthemum > Chrysanthemum lavandulifolium. The sequence goes on from CM040246.1 coordinate 65,872,544, forward strand.
AAATGGTTGCCCTTTGGCAGGTGAGTTTGTTACTTTGGACATGAAATTTATGATTTTGGTTTCGCTTTAACATCCAATTAAAACATGAGGTAGGAGTGTATATGCATTCAAGGAACTATAGGGTCTTCTAAGTGTTGAACTATGCGTAGAAATTTTGATTTTTGACCCATTTGCCAGGGTTGACCGGTCAACTTGGGTTATATTAGTCTTCAACGGCTAAAATGGTAAATTCTAAACATGCCAACTATGTAATGGGTCTAGAATCTCCCAAAATGTTCAACTGCTTTACTAAAAAAATTAGATTATACTCTTAATAGTGCAACTTTTGTAATCATATTCAGTAAAATAATTAACTATAGAATTTAAAATGAAATAAGGCAAAAACTGTTGGTGGGTCGAGACCACGGGACTTTTCATCCTACACTGAATCAGATGCGGATGAACATGCTCGTCGAAGTACTACTTCTATTGATGAAAAAATCTCCAACTTTGTCCAGCAACGTAAGCCTATTGATACGATACTGGAGAAAGACGAGGATGGTGAAGATAACTCATCTGATTCTGAACCAGATCGACAGGTAAGCAGTTCGACTTACATAGATATTGTTATACTACAATGCATACTTTTGAAGTTATTAATAAACACATAGCTCTGTTTGGTATGCTGCTCGTGAATGGCTTCTCTTTAATTACAGTAATTTGAGGTGAATTCATTTCTTGTGAATGCCATATTTGGAAGGGCAGATGTTTGTCGTGATTGCTGTGTATAATACTTGGTGCTTGAGGCTTTTGTCAGTATATTGATTTTGATATGGTTTGCTGCTCTTACATTTAGTCAAGTGATGTTTATGCTTTGTGTTCTTTTATTTTGGGTCCTGCGATTTTTTTATTCCTATGTTCTATTTTTTCAAAGACTAAGTATATTTGTACCCATTTCTGCGGTGGAGAACTTTCCAATCTTGAGATTGATAATCGATGACTATTGTGGCTAATCCACATCAATTCAAAATCGGTCGGTTTTGAGCAGAAAGAAGGACTACAAGGATGGAAAGTACTCCCAGGTTACATCAAATGCTGTTGACATGAAGTTGAGAGATGATATTGAGCGTTTGAAGAAGATTAGGTTGGTCGTATTTCCTTCATCGGTTAGAAAGTGTTTTTATGGTTTTCTTGCCAATGAGAAAGTGGACCGGTTTATATGGTTGCAACAAGTGTTTGACCAAAAATACTGCCTGTCCGTTGGGAATTATATGTTTGAGTTGATAAAGACAAAAAGAATGAAACAAGAGGGACTTAATATGACAAGAAGGAAACCTACTAAAAGATGGAAGGGCTTGCTTGCAATGGAAGTTTTATTATTTAGTCCTTATCCTCTAGTATATAAAGAGGACATAGGTATAGGTTTTTAATTAAGTCTTCCATAATGTAGACGTCTAGTAAAGGTGTGTGTGTGTCCTAGGCGTATGATCATGTAAACGCCTAGGTTACTAGGTTAGTTAGTAGACGTGCTTCTATAAACGTCTAATATTAGTTAGTGTTAGTGATTGAAAACCTTTAGCAATAACAAAGTATTGTTTTGATTATTCTGCTGCGTATTATGTTTATCTTTGTTATTGATCCCTAGCTGAGCTCATAAACGATCTTCACACTGTCCAATAATTTTTATTAATATGGTAGTGTGTTATTTGATAGGGTTAGTGTTTTAAATAGTTAGTACTTATTTAAAAATACAATTTTCTTTGGCAGGAGAGAAGTGTGGGGATGGAAAAATTCTCATATACTACATACCTATGTTATTTGCTGTATGCACCTCTCTATATTGGTGGACCCATTATAAGCTTCAACGCATTTACACTACTTGGAATAGGAATCCTAGGAGATCTCACTATCAACCTAGAAGATATTCCAATACTTGGAATAGGAATCCTAGGGGATCTAGATCACAGGAACCACCTGTTAAAACTGAATGGGTTAAAAGGGAAAGTACTGCTGAGGGACAAACAATATGTTCAACAAAAAGTGAATCAGATGTTTTTGTGATACAAGAAAATGCTAATAATTTGGTGAAAGAGATTTATGTTGAAAAACCAGATAGTTTTGAAAATCCACATGCTAAAAATCATAAGATAATTTTGGATCATCATTTGAAAGATAGTGGAATTACATACTCAAAGAATTTGAGTTTGTAACTCCTCGAGGGAACACAAGTCGAAGAATGGCTTGGGTTCCTAAAAGTTTCTAACTCTTTTCTTTGTGTGTGGCAACCCAGTGAGGAGCTTAAAGATCATCTTATTGTGGATAGTGGTTGCTCGAAGTATGACAGAGACAAAGAGATCCCGTCGATTTTAGAAATATTAGTGGAGGAAAAGTTGCATTTGGGAATGATCCCAATGGAGGAAGGATTCTTGGAAAGGAACAATTAAAGTCGGACGAATCGATTTTGAGAATGTCGATATGTGAAGGAGCTAAAGTTCAACTTGATGTCGGTCTCTCAAATTTGTGATAAAAGCATCCCGTGTTATTCAACGACACGAATGTCTCATCCTTTCCTCGACTTTAAACCTATTGATGATGACTTGGTAGTACTTAGAGTACCAAGGACAAATGATGTGTATAGTTTAGACATGAAGAGTCTACATTCCTATGGAAGAGCCACATGTTTGGTGGCTAAAGCAACATCTGAAGAGGCACATCAATGGCATAGAAGATTGGGCCATATTAATTTCAAGAACATCAACAAACTGGTCAAAGGCAATTTAGTTAGAGGTTTACCTTCAAAGACTTACAAGAATGATCAATCATGTTTGGCATGCAAGAAGGGTAAACAACACAAAGCTTCCTGCAAGAAGCTTGAGGAAAGAACTATTAGAGAACCATTGAGTCATTACATATGGATTTATTTGGACTGTCTCGTGGCAAGTTTAAATAAGAAAAATCTTGTTTGGTTATTCTTGATGATTGTAGTAGATTCATTTGGGTTTTCTTTTGGGCTTTAAAGATGATACCTTTGATGTTATTCGACACTAATTATAGCACTTGAAAATCAATTAAGACTCAAGGTTAGATGTATTAGATGTGACAATGGAACCGAATTCAAGAACAAGCCTATGGATGACTTTTGTGCAAATAAAGGCATAAAAGGGAGTTTAGTATTGCTAGAACACCACAAAGAAAATGGTGTTGCGAGAGAGGAAGAATAGGGCGTTGATTGAAGCAAAGAAGGACAATGTTAGCGATTCCCATCTCCCTATTCAATTTTAGGCGTGTCGTAAGTATTGCATGCTATGTACTCAACAGGTCTCTCACACCAAACCACATATGAAGACACCCTATGAATTGTTGATGGGCAATAAACCCAACATTCGCTTTATGAAGCCTTTTGGATGTCCTCTTACTATATTGAACACCATTGATAATCTAGGGAAATTTGATGGCAAGTCCAAGAAGGTTACCTATTGGGTTATTGTACTAACGATAAAGGCTTTCAGTATACAACGAGTTACTAAGAAGATTCAAGATTGTATGTTTGATCTTGAGTTTTAGAAGATCAAGACAATGAGAAAGGAAAAGGTCCCGATTGGATGTTTGATCTTGAGATTTTATCTCCTTCGATGAATTATGTTCATGTTAGAGAAGAAAATCAACCTTTGCACAATGAAGAAGATATCCAATATGTTGTTCATGATGTTCATATTAGACCTGATGTCGTTCACGATAAAGATCCCGTAAGTCCAAAACAAAGTCTCATTGCTCCTAAGCAAAATCTTGATTCTACAAAACAAAATCTTGTTGCACCACAATCCTCATTATCTGCTGAGGATCAATCTATTCAAGAGGAACTTAATCGGATGCTTCTTCAAGATGTCTTAGCACATTCTTACACCGATGAACAAAGGAGAGCTTATGAAGAGGCAAAGAGGACCAAGATGAGAATACTCTCACAAGATTTTAGACAAGATTTTTGACCAAAGCTTCTTTGCACTGTTGATGATTTTAGATGATTTGGATGATCCTACCATGCAGGTTAGAAAAACGATGATGAGCTTGAAGATGAAGGTATTTTCACATATTCCAATGAAGGTGCCGATTATACTAACTTGGATGATACATATGCGCTTCCACGATCACCAATCTTACAATTCATAAGAATCATCCATTGATCAAATCATTGGTCCTTCTACTGGAGTTATTACAAGACACAAAGCTAAGGGTCTCACAAAACCTCACAATGCTTTACTTAGCTTTGTGTATAAACAAAACAATTTGAACCATAAGGACCATCAAACACCTTATTTACATTTCATCTCTCAAGAGGAACCCAAGAATATTGCTCAAGCTTTGACTAAAGAAAGTCGGGTTGAAGCTATGCACGGGAAGTTTGGGTTTATGTGATCTTCCGGATGGGAAGAGAGTTATTGGAACGAGATGGGTTTTAGAGTCAAAAGAGATGAAAGAGGCAATGTTATCAAAAACAAGGCAAGATTAGTTGCTCGGGGTTATAGGCAGGAGGAAGGGTAGATTATGATGAGGTATTTGCTCTCGTGGCAAGGATTGAAGCAATTAGAATCTTTCTTGCTTTTGCTTCTTATATGGGTTTTCAGGTCTATCAGATGGATGTCAAGAGTGCCTTTCTTTATGGCACTATTACAGAAGAGGTGTATGTGAAACAACCTCTAGGTTTTGAAGATCCTAAACATCCAAACAAAGTCTATAAGGTGGTTAAGGCTCTTTATGGTCTTCATCAGGCACCTAGAGCTTGGTATGAGAGGCTCTCTACATTCTTATTACAACATGGATACAGGAGGGGAGCCATAGATAAGACTTTGTTTATCAAGAGAGACAAGAAGGATATCATGTTAGTTCAAGTGTATGTTGATGATATCATCTTTGGGGCTACCAAACAGTCCATGGTTAAGGAGTTTGAGCAGCTGATGCAGAAGGAATTTCAAATGAGTTCAATGGGAGAGTTAACATTCTTTTAGGACTTGAGTTAAGCGGTCAAAGGAAGGAATTTTCATTAGCCAAGACAAGTATGTTACGAGACATACTTAAGAAGTTTAATTTTGATGATATGAAGGTTGTTACTACACCTATTAAATCTATCAATTCATTGGGCAAAGATGAAGATGGATGACTGTTGAAGTCAAGTCGCATGGTCAATGATTGGCTCTCTTATGTATCTTATCGCATCAAGGCCCGATATCATGTTTGCGGTTTGTCTATGTGCAAGATATCAAGTCTCACCAAAGATCTCTCACATGAATGCGGTAAAAGAATTTTACATTATTTGAAACAACAACCTAAGTTGGGGTTGTGGTATCCTAAAGAGTCACCTTTTCACTTGGAAGCTTTTTCGATAGTGACTATGCAGTGATAATTATGATAGAAGATCCACAACCGGTGGATGCCAATATCTTGGAAGAAGGTTAGTCTCCGGCAATGCAAGAAGCGGATACAATTGCGACAACATCATCTATGAAGTCAATATGTAGCTGCGCAAGTTGTTGTGGACAAGTTTTGTGGATGCAGAATCAACTCTTGTACTATGGGTTCAATTTTAAGAATACTCCTATCAATATTGATAATGAGAGTACTATTTGTATTGTGAAGAATCCTGTGTATCATTCCTAGACCAAGCATATTCTGATTAGGCATCATTTTATTAGAGATTGCTATGAGCATAGGCTCATTAATGTGGTTAAAGTTCACACGGATGACAATGTAGCTGATTTACTCACAAAAGGTTTTGATGTGTCACGATTTAATCACTTGGTCGTGAGCATTGGAATGATTAACTACTAAGCTATGTTTGAGGGGAGGACTATAAGGTGGTCGTATAGTCCTGTGTATTGCTTGAGGGGAGGATACTAGTTAATACTTAGTTTCTATGAAGGAATTTGGCAAAGTACTGATTTTTCCTGAAAGTACTGCTTGGAAAGTACTGCTTGGGAAAGTACTGCTTATGTGGAAAGTACTGTTTGTCGTATTAAAGTACTGTTCCAACGGTAATATTGATGGGTAATTGATAGTAACGGTAACTTTGTTATTCTAGGCTGTGATTTTTCAAATCCCACCTATAAATAACTACTTTCCGATTTTCCCTCTCATATTATTACTTTACATCTTTTCCATACTTATCTCCCAATCACCATCTTTATTATTCGATACAATCTTTATTGTGCTCACTTTTTCAACAATGGCGAATCGTTTAACTGTTTCAAAGCACAATATGGTGGCTAATTTGGACAAGACTGAGGCGAATGTGGCTTTTTATGATATCATTGATTATCTTCTTGGGTCGCTTATTAGTTATGCTCTTTAGTTGAACCGGATATTATTGAACCTTGGATTCAAGAATTTTGGGCTAATGCTAGAGATAATATGGAGGAGGATGAATATTATATTAGATCAACGATTCTTTGGACGGACTATCAAGGTTACAAGCCTCTATTCGAGAAGATTTATTATTTGGTGATGAAGATGGGGCTATTCGATTTGACAAGCAAGCGATTTGGGATACTTTTAGGAATCTTGGTTATGAAGGATCTTTGATGAACAAACATTCAAGAAAGCATTATTCATCCTCAATGGAAGTTCTTGATTCATGTCTTGCTCCATTGCATAAGTTCTAAAAGTACTTCTTGGGAGCAGTTTGGGTCAAATATAGCATCCGCGGTGGTTGGTTTAGCTACGCATGAGTGTTTAATTTTTCAAGGCTTATTTTGGATGGATGCTATCACATATATCCTCCGGGTCAAAATGGTTGATGTACCCAAGGTTTGTGCAGTTTTCTTAAACAAGCAATTGGTCGATGTTCCAAAACCTCCGCTTTGTTACTGTCATTGTGCAACAAGCCAAAATATTTACATTCATGGCTAGGCGAAGTGATTTGTTCGAGGTGGAGATATTCCATTAACTACTACAATGATGGAAGTTGTTCAAGTATGCGTGATGAAGCCGGAGAGGATGAAGAAAGTGAAGGTACCGATTACGTACATGGTACTCGCTTCACAAAGTCTTGCCTCTCAAAGTTACTCGCTTCTCAAGATCTCGCTTCACAAAGTCTTTGCCCACAAGGTATCGCTCGCAATCTTGCTTCTATTGAAGTCTTGCATCTTTCTGGTCTTGTTTCTCCAAGCCACGAGGTTCAAGCGGATATTGAACGAACACCTACTACATCTCCACAACGTTCGTTCCTATTTCGGAGGAACATTCACATCTTCAAGGTGATGATCATACTATACCTCGTGAAGGTTTGACTTTGGATAATTATGCTTTGACAAGGAGCTAGTTAGGATGAACAAAACTATTGAGTTTCAAGCTAAAGCACTTAGAAGTTGAAGCGTAAGTATATATGGTTAAGGAATTTTATTAAACCATATATTCAAGGTTTCAACTTATGGGTTAAAGAGGAAAACAAGCGTCGTAAACACCTTGAAAGAAATTAAAACGAAGAAGGTTCCTAAATCATCTTCTCATCAACTTGGGAGGAATTTAGAAAAGGAAAATTTGAAAGAAGATGTTACGAAGAAGAAAGAATGCATAAGTCTTGCGAAAAGATTATTTGATTCGAGGAACAAGAAGAAGAAGTGCAAGTTCAAGGTGCGATGATCAAGGTACTGAACATCAAAGTGCTGTTTTTCAAGATACATCTAGGCAAGAAGTAATAACACCAAGAGTATTTCCATCTTCTGTCAAAGTGCGTTTGAAGAAGATCAGGTTGGTCGTATTTCCTTCATCGGTTAGAAAGTGTTTTTATGGTTTTCTTGCCAATGAGAAAGTGGACCGGTTTATATGGTTGCAACAAGTGTTTGACCAAAAATACTGCCTGTCTGTTGGGAATTATATGTTTGAGTTGATAAAGACAAAAAGAATGAAACAAGAGGGACTTAATATGACAAGAAGGAAACCTACTAAAAGATGGAAGGGCTTGCTTGCAATGGAAGTTTTATTATTTAGTCCTTATCCTCTAGTATATAAAGAGGACATAGGTATAGGTTTTTAATTAAGTCTTCCATAATGTAGACGTCTAGTAAAGGTGTGTGTGTGTCCTAGGCGTATGATCATGTAAACGCCTAGGTGATTAGGTTAGTTAGTAGACGTGCTTCTATAAACGTCTAATATTAGTTAGTGTTAGTGATTGAAAACCTTTAGCAATAACAAAGTATTGTTTTGATTATTCCGCTGCGTATTATGTTTATCTTTGTTATTAATCCCTAGCTGAGCTCATAAACGATCTTCACACTGTCCAATAATTTTTATTAATATGGTAGTGTGTTATTTGATAGGGTTAGTGTTTTAAATCGTTAGTACTTATTTAAAAATACAATTTTTTTTGGCAGGAGAGAAGTGTGGGGATGGAAAAATTCTCATATACTACATACCTATGTTATTTGCTGTATGCACCTCTCTATATTGGTGGACCCATTATAAGCTTCAACGCATTTGCCTCCAAGGTTTTGTGACCTCCTACTGTTCTTGATTAGCTTTGCAATTTACATGCTATGGCATATAACATACAGCCTTTAGGGAATCATATATTCACAGATATATTTCTAACTCTAATATATGTGGCATTTGAACTACACCCGTTTAGGCAGACTCATTGACTGACTTTATGCTGCTCTTTAAGAGACGTTTTTCAAACAGGTCAATTGTCGAGTTTGAGATTGCGGCCTAAGAACAAATGAAAATCACATAATTAGTTTTGGCTTATGGGAGCTGAGGGTTTGAGATTGCTTATTTAAAATGGTTATCTGATTATTAGTTAATGGAATTACTATGAGCATTTTTAAGTTGCTTATCCCAAACTACTTATCTAAAAAATTTACAACAACCAGATAGCAAGTAGTTTTAGTAAGCAATCTCAAACACCCCTTGACATTGACCTAGCTAATTTTCCCATGGTCTACCAAGAATCTGAAAGTCACTCAACAGATGCTGCAAAAAAAAAACATATATTTAATTATCTGATTATGTGCAATAATCTACATTAGACTTACTAAAGATGCTGCTCCAGTTATAAAAAGCTACAGTCCTGAGTTGATTGTGCATCCTTTGCTCGAAGAATCATACAATGTGAGGTCGGTTAGTCTCATCCGTTTCTCAACCTGGTCTTTTAAATATTGAATTCGTTCTGATTTATGTGAATTTACAAAAACGAAGACAAACAATCAATATGAGGCTCATTAGTAACACAGTGGCTTTGCTTGTTGGTCGTGGGCGTGGTAAGTCGGCTGCGCTTACTATTTTATTAGTAATATTGTAATAGAGAGGTGTTAGGTCATGGGCGGAATTATTTAGAACCCTTAGCCTGTTGAACAAGAATTTTAACTATAATCATAATGTATTTTAATACGACCTTTTGACAATTCTAAAAAATGTATTTTAGTTAACAAAAAACAACAAACAAATAATTATAAGACATGCCCGCCCATTGGGCGGGCTTTGAAAACTAGTATATATATATATATATATATAGGGGAGAGTTAACGTGAGATCAAACTTAAAGTTGTAAAAATAAGATCAAGTCTAAAAACCCACTAAAACATTTATAAATAACAATTTTAGCAATAATACACCTAAAAATAATATTTTAATACAGATTTACATTTTAGCAACTAATAAGCAAATGATACATGAGTTTGGATTAGTGATACACCTGATACACATTACACTAATAAATATTCCAAAATCTGATACACATACAAAAACCTGGGTGGCCGGAAAGTTGGCCGAAAAATATGACGGCGCCGGAACCCTAATTTGGGTGGCCGGATTTTAGAGAGAGAGAGAAATATTTGTATGTGTGTGTTTTGTAGAAAGAGAGTGAAAGTGAGGAAATGGGAGAGTTGTGAGTGGTTGGGGGTATTTATACCCCTGGAGGGACCTAAGGTGTACTAGTGAAACCATAAGGGCTAAAATGAAACATTTAAAAAGGACCCTAGATGTAACTTCGTAAAACTTTTGTTATATTAGGTTCGAGGCTCGTTTTGACTTGTAAACGAGGGATTCATGACTTGAGAATTACACCATTGTTTTTAAAATATTAATTCCAATAAAAACGATATAAAATACGACTCGTATCTCAAATTAAATCAAACGATCGCTCTAATCGACGTTTCTCCAATTACGACGCATCGAGGAATTTACGAGTTGTCACATCCTCACCTCCTTAAAAGGAATCGCGTCCTCGCGATTCAATTCCCGTTATCCGTTAAGTCTATAAGGGGTGAATGCAAAAGCACGAAGGCTTATCTTCACGTTCCTAACGTGAAACAAGGATCTTACTGCGAGTTCCTATGAACTTTGATGACAAAGAGGCAACTTTACTAAAGTTTCCAGGTTTCATCATCTATGGTTTAGATAGGTCAACAAAGCTTAAACGTCCAAGGATTAGGATTTCCTAAAGGGATAACGATTTCCTCATCGGCGAGGCATTTCTTCCTATTACACAAGAAATGTTGGGAACTCTCTACTGAGTCTCGATGGTAGCTTAAGGCTCTGAGCTACTGGTCTTAATCTAGCAAGAATTCTCCAAAAGATTGATATAGCGAGGATTAAGTTTTCACGTTTACTACTCGCTTCACATAATTTCATTGTGGATCCGAAAGCTTAATTCTAGGTTACCTCGGAGGGTTCAAGAGATTCACGTTGTCTTTGTCTCCAAATGGCTTGTGAGTAACTCACATATCCATCTTAACTTAGAGCGGTTTCTTGGTATCATTTCGAATAGGTTCAGGGTTGCTAAGTTGGGGTATTTCCATTTCTTCCCAATCATCTGAATTTACTCTTACATCCATAGAGGATCTCTTATGGTGCCTTTGGGGTACTATAGTGATAGGTACGGTTATAGGAGATGTTGACCAAGGGAAAGTGTCCATCCCAACCATTGCCAAACTTGATAGGTACGTTATGTGTTCTACTAGGGTTCGAATGGTTCTTCTACTTCAGCCCTTAGTTTGGAGGTGATACACTATAAGCATATCCAGATCTATTCTCTCGGCTCTAGGAGGTGATGATGAAAATGGGTGTGTGGCGATTGCCATAATCCCGAAAAAGATAGAAATTAGCATTTCCTAAGGCACACGGTTTCCTTTACGTGTGAAGAAGTCCATTTGTGTAACTTAGGTTTTCTGATCGCGCTGCTTCCTTAAAGAGTATCGAAATGAGTTGAAGGTTGAGGAAGGAGAATCAGATGTATCCTAACATGGTGAATCTTAGGTAGATGAAGTGGATCAAGGGGGATTCCCTTTTTAATCGAAGTTCCATAGTGGGAAGAAGGTAAGGAGCTAAAGTTCGGAGTGAGGTCTAGCTTATTGGAGCGAGTCATTTTACCGGAGGGAGAGGATTGAGTACCCTCTCACCTCCTTAAAAGAAGATAGCGGGGTGCTCTAGTGTTGTTATAACTATACGAGGAGAGACAAGCAATGTCGTCCATTCTTTCCATTTTACTAATTAGCGGGAGGTGAATAGGTTGGTAAGACTACTAACAACCACTTAGGTAAAGGCGGGAATCTACTTCCAAGGTTTCGTCTATGGTGTAGCTTATCTTTTGGTGAGAGGTCCGAAAGGTTAGCAGGTGCCTCTCGAAGGATGAGAGAAAGATTAAGTGATTGTCCTAGAGAACGTGGTTCTGGTTTCTCCTGAGGATTTCAAGATTTCTGCTGAGTACGGAATCTCTACTAGATGAGAAGTCTAGGAAGTTCAGAGTATGTCTCTATTAGAAAGTGTTGATTACTACCATCAATCGGTCGGTTGACTTAGCATGATATCTAGGTTAGAGGCAAGTACGACTCCTAAGAGAGAGTATTGGTTACTAACCACAGTCTGTCGATTGACTCATTGGTGCACTTAACACTTAACGCAAAAGGTTTCAAGGTTCAACTCCAAAATCATAATCTCCAAAAAGAAGTTCAACTACCAATTGATATCCAAATCATTTCCTACATACGAGTGAACGTCAACGGCTCTAAGTAGGTACGCTAGAGAATTTCTCATCTATGGTGTGTAAGGTACCATATTGATAAAATAGGGTAGGTATTACCATTACCGGTTGTGACGTAGCAGACTATTGTTGACAAACAATGTTGAGGGTTAATGTTTGCTAGAGTCAACATCGACGGAACAATATCTAAGGATAATCCTCGGTGAACAACTTCACTAAAACAAGTTGTTAGATCGTTATCGATAGGGGTACCTAAATAGAGGATAAGGTACGACATCAACAGCACGTAAGGTACTACCTTAACTGAAAGCTGTTGGCGAAGCAACGTCGACCATTATCGGTTTAGGAAGTGAGCAACGTCAACTAGATGACGTCGCTAAAGGTTTCGAAAGTTTTCTCAACAATTGATTCAAGACTAGGCTTGAGGTATAATTGTCGGTAACAGAGTTACCAACGAAACGAGGCTAGATGACAAATCCAATGGTGTTACTACTGAAACGATGTGGAATGATAATTAAAACAAGATTACTATCGAAATACGGTGGAATGATAATTCCAATACGGTTACTATCGCAACGCGACCGGATGACGTTTCGAAATCGAATACCGACTACAGGTCGAAAGATGATTTTAACAAAGTTATCAACGAAACGGAGCCGAATAATAATTCGAGGCCAAACGATGACTCAAAGTCAAATGACGAGTTAAAACTCGGAACGAGACCAAAATTACCAAATAAAAAACCCAAGGACCAGAATCCAAAACCGAATCCAAAATAGTCAAGACCAAATCTAAAAATAGCCCAAAATAATTTCAAATACTCGAATAAGATCAATGAGGCTTATGTCGAAAAACAATTCGCATGAAAACAGTGCCAATCGGGTCTCACCCTAATTATGGCGAACTACGCTCAAGTGCTACAACCAAGAATTTCACATAAACGGAGATGTATAGTGATGCCAGAAGTGTTACGATTCCAGAGGTGTTACGATGCCAGTGTGTCGTGTGTGAGTGCGGGATTTCGTGATGTTTAGTGAGTGTGAGTGTGCGATTCCACCTAAAGTTTATCGTTCTTAAAACCAATCTCAAATCCGAACACAATTTTGTTATAACAATTCACAGTATTTGTAAAAATTCACCTCTGAGACAGACATAGGTGATCAGTCCATGTCCTGCTATCTCTGGCTGAATATAGGTGATCAGTCTATATTCAATCGAGGTTCGATAAATTTTTATTAAGCAAGGCACAACCAATTATTATAACCAATACTCAATATATATATTCCCAACTTCAATGTTATATGCCCAAAATGTATTCATTTTCTTATCTCAGAAATATCGCGTTGCTCCATTTAGTTATTCGCGTTAGGTATCATCGTGTGTGTGTGTGTGTGGTATCAACTCGACAAACACCATGAATCCACTCAAATAACCACAATGTGACTCATAATGACACAATGAGAAGTCTAAATGATAAACTTTATAGTGTAATAAGTTTTGAAATAAATTGTTAGACCTTATCGAATTCGTCAACTCGATAAACTCAACCATTTGTTCATGTCGCTTATTATCCCAAAACCAAACACATTCTAACGAGTTATAAGGATAATTCACCCATTAATAACGCTATCATACGTAGATAGCAGGCGCCTATTAGGTTCGTCAGCCTAATAAGTCCGTTATCCACGTGGATCGATGCTATTAATGTTAGGTCATCTGTAACCCACGCACAACACATAAATGACATTAAATATTCATAAATGACACCCTTCGATAAACGTGCCCTCGAAAAATTTAATGACTCATTTATTACAAAACATTTCTATTTTTAAACGTTGGTTCCCTCTTTAAAATGTCGAATAACAAGGCGAGCCTTGTTATCGAATGCTTAGTACAAAACCATTTATCATCTATATCTTCCAGTACTATTTACTAGTATATATATATATATATATATAAATTTCAAGATAAATTTTAATATAAATTTATTCGTTTCAATATAATTTTTAATGTAAATTCCAATATAAAATTTCGATATAAATTTTGATATAAATCTCGATATAAAATTTCGACATAAATTTCGAGTCATTATTCGTTTCGAGTTCCCAAGCCCAAGTCATGACTCTCGGCTTTTACACAATCATATTGCCCAAATAAATACTAAAGACCACGTTACGGCGTTGCCAGGGTAGTCGAGACTAGAAAGTCACGATAACACCTGATGTAGCGCAAAGTTGACATATATATCATTAAATCCAAAATAAACAATTTTCACAATCCTAATAAATCCTCCAAACAATCTCATACCAATCTCGCCATCTACACTGAAAATCAAACATACCCAACACCATAAAACACTTCCAATTGACTCTTTTAATTCCCAAACACAACCGATTAACGGGTATCAAATCTAATGTTTGTCAATAACTTACCAATTGCCCCAAAACACCATAGTTAATTTGTTATTCAATCAAGGCTGTTAATTGAAATGTCGTCCGATTCCAAAAATCTGATTCATACCAATGATTCAACGTTAACCAAATAATCACACGTTAGTCCAATTTATTATCTGAAAAGACTTACTGGTTTCACATATCATTATAACACTTACGGACATGGACTCATTATTAATAATCAAAACCAATTACCACTTGTTTGACAATTCTAAAGAATAAAACAACGGTTTACGAATTTTTTGACTCAAAACCGCGAAACGAGTCCATACACCAATCGACATCATCAAAATCATTATAATCCATCATATAGTTATGACCAAGGACACCTAAACATGATAAGATGCAAAAACACGTGAACATGACACAACACGCGATACCAACACACCAGTTTACACGTTTTATTAGTTTTAACGCGTTTTAGACTCATGTTCATCAAGATTTAGCTGTGGAACTCACGTTCACGAGACAAAAGGCCTCGTTTGATACTCCCTGACTTAGTTATGATATTACCATTTCCTTTATATTCCCAAATCATTTCCACGACCACTACTAATGTGCAAGTTTTAAATCAAGTGGTGGGATTACGCCAGGAAATTGCGTAACCCTGATACTTTGAGAGTATCAGCATTATTTGATAAATAATGTTGAATTATTGGTTATCACATTCTGTGTTCATTTGTTCACTTTAATCTTCCAAATACATTCCAATAGATCCCACGTATTTGTGTATATTCATACAAAGTTTTCTGTTTATTGTTTTGGGATATACCCAAGGCAACTACTTAATATAAGTTAGGTGATATAAATTTAAGGTTTGTGACACCACACTCTGTGATAGGTATAGTGCGTGCGAAAACATGAGGACATGCTTTCTGTACATGTATAAGCGTGAGGACATGCTTATAGGGCGTGCATAAGCATATATAAATGCTTATGTGGTATGCGTAAGCATGAGGACATGCTTACTGTGTGTGTATAAGCATGTGAAATGCTTATAGCGAACTACTAAGATAAGCAGACTTAAATCGTCTACTAATAGGGCACACGCTCAATCAAGTGTTCAATCAAACCGTTCATCAAATCAGCCATAAACATCTCATCAATCATCTTATCAATCAATTCATATAATGTGTTCTCAATCATCCATATCAAATCAATCGAGTTCAAATTTCCGAAATCATAATATACCGTTTACTCAAATCAAATCCGTAGTGTCTCGATAATCACATCTCATTTACCCAAAATCATATCGTTTCAACAATCAGTTCACAATATCCCATAACAAATCATCTCATAATTCAAATCGCAGTTCATACCATAATCAATTAAGAAGCTTCGGCTTGGCAAGCGGGCGTGCGTCGGTTGAGGATCAATTTTCTTTAAAGTGGTTATAGTTTAGGGTTTATAAAATACCTAATTCTCTATAACCTTGAGCTCTGATACCAATTTGTAACACCCCCAAATCTCGGTACAACAGAAGACTTAATCAAGTTTTCGGGGCGCTACTATTGGATTGGTATCGCACACAAGTATAGCAAAAGATAGTCATTTAACATTTAAAACCAATCACAAATTTAAGTATTCAAAACATTTAATCCAAAAATATAAATATTAGGCCCAAAACATGATTTAATAAAATAGGTCCCCAAAGTTTATCAGAGTCAGAAATGATCCTTGAACCCCGCCTTCTTGCCAAGCTTCCACCGATCACGTATTCCAAACATCTCTCAAATACCGAGAAATCATGCTAAAAGGTCACTTCTGTTGGTGAGTTCATAGGTTTAAGTTCAACAAAATCATAGTGGACCAAGAGGAGTTGATTTGCTATGCAAGACCTAAGATAGATAAATACCGATCCTACCGGATCACCAACCATAATCATATCCGCATCCGAGGATTAATCGAGCCCAATGACTCTAGTCCTGCACTGTCGTGGCAAAATCTAGAAAAATTGCCAACCCCGGACTAGGTCGAGGTAGAAGTCTATTCTTAGCTAGGCAACAATTATATCAATTAGGATTGCTACCCTAGTCTCAGGCAACAACTACCGCACATCTATCTAAACAGTCAAGCATATAAGCAAATCCAAATAGTTTTCACGGTCCGAAAACAGTAGCATGATTCTCACCCCAATATAGTTAAAAATGTAGATAAAAGTGGGGCTATGAAACTCACCTTAGCCACAGCAATGCACGAATAAACACTAATAGAAGATAACAGGTAATCACGGCACAACAATGCACTATACACTATTGACATGACTGGCATCTAAAGTTAATCTCCATGGCATCTAGAAGAATGTACAACAAATACGATAAAGTAGACGTGACGCAACCTAATGCGTATACGATATTCTTAGAATACGGCTCATATGATAAAGAAATCAATAGAAAGTAATGTGTTGTAGTTTTCGTGGATCCTTCATGTCGTTACTTTCAAAAGTACATTATCGTTCCCAAAAGTTCATAATTAATATTTCAAAAGTTTAGTTTTAACGTTTCGTGTGGTGGTAAGAAACATAGGCGCGACGCACAACTCACGCGAATGAAGAGAAGACGTTGACACAGTCGAGACATACTGACCATAACTCACGCCAAATAGGAAAAGACATCGACCAAATTAAGAAATACCGACAATACTCAAGCTAGTCAAAGACTAGGAAACGATGACAACCATTTATGTAACATAAATAGGTTAATTGATAAGTTTCGGCAATTTACCCAAAAATCCCCAAACGTACATGTCCAATAATAAAAGACAAGTTTCCATTTATCGCTCAATTAATAAAGGATTCTCAATCGCTCTTCATAATCATACAAGTTCACCCGAAATTACTTCATATAAGGTATAGTAAATAGTGTACTATAAATGACACGTTCGTTTATTCCCAAACCATTACGACTTTAATAAGCTATTTTATCAAAATAATATTTCCAAACAAGTCTATAAAAGTTAACGTATGTTATAAAACACGAGTTACCATTGTATCTAATAAGGGTTTATAATAGATTAAACCATATCCGTCAATAATATATAGTTATATAATTCATCATTAGCTTAAATGTGAAAACGAAATATTTAGTTTAATCGCAAAAAAAATATATTAAACTCATTTAAACCAAAACGCTTATTAAAGTACAACGTACTAATCAATATAACTTGTTATCAATAGTCATCCCAAGTTTATAAAAGTTAATTTTGAAATTACAAACCATGAGTTATTATCGTAGTAAATAAATGTTTATAATTAAATAATACCGTATTCGTTAGCAATATGTATAGTAATATATTTCATTATCGGTTAAATTGTGAAAACATACTATTTAGGCTTATCGCAAAACGAATATATTAAACTCATTCCCAAGTCTAACATATTATGCTTGGTTAATTCAAATTAGTTTATAAAGTATATCTTACGCCCAAATAACTTGCATGTCAATTGTTACTCTAAATGCATAAACCGTATTAAACGCTATAGGTTATAACGTATATAACTAATATCCGGTATTAATTATTAAACATGTAATTAGCTTTTAACATTTATCTCCCATTTCTATAAGTTCATGATGTCCAATAGTTGACCAATGTCCAAATCGCATAGTAATTCTCGAGTACTAAATCCAAACATTACTTCCAAAGTCATATTGCGACCTTTTACGATATATATATAAGTTATTATTTCAAACTAGTGGAATTAAACCCGTAACCTTTATCGACTTATATTGTTTGACTAATTAACATATCAATCCATTTTAAATCTTGACACTCATTAATATACTACTAAGACCAAACATTCATCAATTGATTATTCGGGTCAAACCCGACTTTGGCTACATTTTACCCCATTCAATCACCTTATCATGACTAATACGAAAATTATAACCCCAGCTTGTTTGCACCACTTGTAACTAACAGTTACTCACACGGGTCATTAGGCCCGACCTGATACGAAACCCAAACGGATCCCAAAACTGACCCGAGAACAAAGACAGAAATTGACACTAGTTCATATAACCGGACTTGGCTCATGAATTTAAACGGGCGAATACTAACGCAAACGAGCACCCCTCCCATGGGTCTCGTCACCAATCCAAACACAAGACGGACAACACAACCCTATGCGCTTCTAAATTCAACCGAGACCAACATAATACACAACCACACGAAGTTATTTAATCCGTTTACCATGCGACATAAATTTCCGAACATTTTTATTATGTTTTTATCCCTTTTGTTACCATGAAAACTTTAACAATGACAGTTTATAATTGGTTCCTAAAACAAAACGAGATTCAAATGTTCTTCGACCAAATTTTATCCACGAAAACAACACATCAATATATATATATATATATATATATATATATATATATATATATATATATATATATATATATATATATATATATATATATATATATATATATATATATATATATATATAAAAGCTACCGATGGGCGGGCATGACTTATAATTATCGTTTATATATTTTTATTTACCTAAATTTGAGTGTTAAAAATTGTTTATTATACAAAGATTTTAAAATAATAGTACCAACATTTGTCAAATTGTTTGTGTTTGGTACAGCTTTTCTTTGTATAATAGTTTACCAACATTTGTCAAATTGTTTGAAAGAATGTTAATGAAAATAAGTTATAAATATACAAAACTTTTAATTCAATGCATTTTCTTTGTTAACAACAAAGTATACAACCAAATAAACTAAAATGTATAAAGCTGATTTAAACTCTTATGTTTTGTTTTAAAAATAACATGTCTTATACCTTATATACACAACGTTTGTAGTAGCATAGCCCGATGGGTGGGCGAGACTTATGAATATCGTTGAAAGAATTAAGTTAATGAAAATAAGTTATAAATATACAAAACTTTTAATTCAATGCATTAAGAACGAAAAGAAATCAACGTTTATCGAATATAATAAAAAGTTAGAAAGTGAGACGCAAGAACAAAGTATACAACCAAATAAACTAAAATGTGAAATAAAGCTTATTTGTTTACAACATTTGTAGACAATGTACGCGTTCTTATGTTTTGTTTTAGCTCATAAATATGATACATGTCACTTGTATATACACAATTATTTATACATGCAAAAATGCAGTTGGTTGATTACTTCACAAGAGATAGTGCATATATTCGACTTGAGCGAGATGCAGAGCTTTAACTTCATGCTTCCTAACCATCTCCCTTGATATACTCATGTTGCCGATGATTTTTCCTAATGTTTTGTAGCCTTTATCGTCGAGTGCATATCTTTTTCTGATCACCAAGTTCTCCTTCAATTTTATTGAATCGAGTTGCACACGATTACATTAAACTTTAAGCTTTATAATCTAAACAGAAATTGCATTCTTTTACTGAAATTATGAAATCATGAAATTACCACATCATTAAGTGCAAGCCTGAGAAGAGCAAGCTACCGTCTCTAGTTGCCATCATTATTTGCAAACATCTCGATAAATTCTTTCTGTTTGACTATCTTTCTATTAAGAGACACAACGGGCTTCGATACTTTTGTAACTTCACAATATCTTTAAAGGGAATTTCATTTATTATTATTATTATTATTATTATTATTATTATTTTGCTATTTCTTCTTTCGTTGG
Organism: Chrysanthemum lavandulifolium; assembly: GCA_022545495.1. NCBI lineage: Eukaryota > Viridiplantae > Streptophyta > Magnoliopsida > Asterales > Asteraceae > Chrysanthemum > Chrysanthemum lavandulifolium. Next base: position 65,892,578 of record CM040246.1, read on the forward strand.
CTGTCTAATAAGACCAAATCATAGCTTCTTTTTTCATATTTTTATTTCAATTCTAACCTGCATTGATCAAAGATTTCGATTTTTCAATAATTTTTAATAAAGGAAGCATTTATTGCAATGATTCAGTTCAAACAATGGTATAAAATTAAAGTCTTGTTTTTTTTGATAAAAGTTGAGCTATTTGTTGAATACCGTAAGCTTAAGATCAGCATTGTAGGCAAGTATTCATTTTTACCCCTAACTTTCTAAACACATATATAAATGCCCCATGAAACTGATTCAACAATGAAGACATGATGTTTAAACATTGTAGAACTAATTGAAAACTATTCATACTATAAACATCCTTAAAGAAAATGAGTAACATAATCAGGTGATTAGAATAGTTCTAAAGGTAGCTCCATGCTTTATAGATACATAACCTGTGTTTTCATAACATGTGTTACAAAAAAAAAAAAAAAAAAAAAAAAAAAAAAAACATTTACCTTGGAATAAAAGTGTGTTAATTAAAACATCAACTGGTAAACAAAATCGAGACTCATACCATGACCATGGTGTAGAGACTCATGAGTGAAGACAAAGAGCGAAATAACAGAATAATCAATCCACCAACCTGCTCAGTTTATAGAGTTCTTGCTAGAAGATTTGGTGTCAATGCTTCAAAATCCTGGAACAATGAGAACACTTAAATTTGCATGTGAACCAACACTTTGACCAAATTACCGACAAAAATGTGAATAGTACTCATCTACCTGTAAATGACATAGGTATTTCCAAGAATTTTCTCAGAATCCTTGTACTTGCAATACGTAATCTTAGTAGTTTGAAGAAAAAGTGAGAATTCATCCGACTTGTCAGGAACTTTAGCTCTTCTATTCTTAATCATCTTCGTCCGTTTGGCTTGTTTCTTCAGACACTACAACATGGTAGTTAATAAACAACATATAATTTGACCCAAAAAGTGTTTATGTCGGACTACTAATACTATTGATGATACTAACCTAATCTCTTGCAATTACACATTTACTAATCATATAATATACTATTGAATTTTAACTTTCCTTATATTTTGATAAGAGCTTTTAGATTGTCTAAAATGGCCACATTATGCGCTTACCCAAACACTCCTTTAACAAAAATAATTCAAAGGAAATTAGAATGTGTCACCTGTGGTTATGTGGTTATCAGATGATATAGTTCGGTAGTTCAATGGGCATTGAAATAACAGAACGTAAAATACACTAATCCCTTTATTTAGAATATCACTACCAATCAAAGCAATAAAGTAGTCCTCGAATTCATTTACATCATGGCTCTGACACTCTGCAAAGTAATGTTTCAAACCATAGAAATTAATAAGAATAGAGTTTCTCCTGCCCTGACATGAAGTGCTGTATCTCCATTTTCAGTGATACTAAACCTTACCAACTCTGGTCTGTTAGCAAAAATGGCTTTAGCAGCAATCCAGTCACATTTAATCGACGCTTCGTATAGAGGGACACAAATTTTAAGGTATTCTTCTATGGATCCTTTAAAACAGTACGAGGAGATTCAGTTAGTACACCTTTAAAGTACACTGTGATTTTAGTTTTACATATATCAAGACTACCATATAAATATCCTCTTAGAAAACTAATTCAACTGTGGTTAGCGTAATGAATCTCCAACTTCCTAAAAAAAATATGTCCCATCCTTAAGCATCCTCAATGCTAAGTCTTCAATGACATTTTACTATTTTATAAAGCTTTTTGAAAAGGTTTTACCATTGTGTTAAAAGTTTCTTGAAAAGCTTTTTTATGTGTAACTCGGTAAATTTCAAGCTTTTGCCAAAATCTTTTCCCCTCACTCTATCTTATTCTCTTATGAAGTATATTTTTTCATTTATGACAAAAGTTTATAAAGACTTTAAGCATCGGATAATGACTTTTAATTAAATTTTAAGTGAGTAAATATAATAAAAAGATGAGTGATTAATGTAGAAAAGTCTTTGAAGATGCTCTTATAACAGAAATGTCATACAAAGTTCAAAATCCAAATTTTATCGATTCAGACAACTACCAAATAATGAAAAATACATATTTTGGTATGCGGTAACAGCAACGAACAATGTACAGCAGAAATTACCGGTAAGTAGATCTAGAAGAGGTAGATTCGGTGGTGGTCGGCTTGAGTTCTGCTGGTAGCTCGTGTCATCGATTACACCCGTTCGCTTCATCTGCACCGTGCATCAGTTATAATGAATTAAAATTCATCAAGTATATTGAAAATTACTAAAGGCCGTTTACTATTATGCTGCAAATTTGCAACTGATAATACCTTTTCCTTCCGATCTGCTATTCGACAAATCGAGTTATCGAGGGAGAAATTATATAAATAAATGTAAATGGAAAAGCGTTGAGGTAATTATTTTAGCATGCATCATGTCTTTATATGCAATCTCGTTTGCATATATAGTCAACGTTTGCATATATAATCTCGTTTACACTATGAAAAGAATTTACAGCAATATCATCATCGATATTATTGTGAAACCATCAAGTGGAATTTTAACTAAAGGTAGATCCGAGTTAACTGTGGTTAAGGATTGTAGAAACTAATTATTTCTTTCCACTACCAGGACATAAATCATTACAACCTACCAACAATAGAGCTAGTAAATTAATTGTCACTTTTAGTATGAGTTTCCCTAAAGGCTTGAGGTAGATGTAATTAGAGCTGACATTAACTAAAAGGTTATCTTAAGATTTAGAGCAACTTTGTTGAGTGGGAGACTACAACAGAGATGCATGACCTGCCCTGCAGTGGGACCACATCTGTTTATGGTAGGAGAACTGCATCATTTCAGAAATTAAAGTTGCATGACCAGTTGTTTATCTGGTTGCAGTCTCAACAACTGATTTAACAGGTGTATCCTCCGACTCATTGCGACATTGCCACATTGATCATTGCAGTCATTGACGATGGAATTAATTTCAATGAAAGATGCAGGTGTCAACTTAAGCTAATCCCCTTCACTTTTAAAGCATAGGAAACAGTGCTTAATAAGAATCCATGAATATTTAATCAATGAATATTACAAATTCCTAAGAGATGTGTGTTAAATAGATCCAGTCAATAGATTATAGATAACACGTACGTTGTTGAACGAACGCAGTAGAATTTAGCTTTGACACCTGGTCCAGATCCAATTGGATAACTGTGGTCACTTAAGCTGCTGAATCTTCACCTGGAGTTATAAGTATGAGATAAATGATTGTAGGTGTGCAAAAAGAGAACAAAAATAGGAGGGTATAAGTAGCATTTACCATGATATTCTTAACTAAAATGTGAATACATACACTCTGTCACTCCAGGAAGATATGACGATGCCCTCGTAAAACTTGATGGTTTAAGCGGTTAGTAATATGAATCTGATTAGAGCTCTGAACAACCACCACATCTCCTTGCAATGCTATTAAATTCCTCACAGAAAAATTTACACCAAAGTCGCCTAATGGCATCAATGGACTCATCATGGTTTAAAGGCTTGAAGAACTATTACATATTCCTTTGGTTAAATTAGTTAGCTAAATAAGATCTGCTTTTAGTTCTCTAAGTTTGACCTCTAAGAAGCTTCAATGATCAGCTGAAAGATGTACATAGGGGTGCATTTAATTCGACCCTTGATTAATTTTAAAGAACAACATTGGGCTAATTGTTTTCTTTTAGTTGGGTAAGAATGAAATTGGGGTCATCAATTTCTATAAATTGTGCTTGTTTTTTATTAGGTAAAGCATGGCCAGCAGCACAAAAAAGTGGAATGGCACAACATTGAAAGAACAACACCCTTAACAAACACGAATTTTTTTAACCCCGAAAATGTTTGGAAATAAATACTTCCAGGTTACAGGATTTGCTTGTTCTAAAGAATTCTTATGAGCTGTCCATGAGTCACTGAAAGATAGCAGTCCATAATTCTATACTGACCCAAAACTGACATATAGCAAGTGTTCCAACACCAAGAAAGAAGCAGGAATGCAAGTGTAACAATTAAATAAAGAAAAATAAGATTCATATAAATCCCAAAAGGCTATGCATCATAGATAAAGGAGTTGCACAATCACCATGTCAGAATTTTTGTTAACGCATTTAATCTCACTATGTATTGATGCATCCTACACAATATAGTAAGAGGAATTCTAATCATAATGACTCAAGAATGATACTCTAATTTGTCAATGAAGTCGAACCTCCCGTCAAAAGATAGAAAACTCATTGTTTGATCTTTGTTCACGAGTAAATGAAATCAACAGGTATGATAAACCGAGTTACTCATTCAAACGACCTTAAATACATGTACCTTCTGCCTCTATGCTTGTCTTTTATCTATTCTCCAACTGTTAGCCCAAACCCGAACTTGTAGTAGTTCTTCTATATCTAGACAAATCTCAGGGGATCCATTAATAGATTTGAGTACAAAAATCTCAACTTGACAAGAATTCGGGGAATTGCATGCCTACAATACAAATCCAATAACACAACCTATAGTGATAGTCAACCCATTTTATTTAATAAAAAAATCAAGAGTTTATTATTTACCTGAATTTAGTGAAATTCAAAATATAGTAGCCGATGCTTACTTACCCAAGTAAACTCTTCCATAGGTGAATAGCAATCTGAGGTTGTAGCACGCGCTGAAGCAGCGAATCCTGACATATAAGGATGAACTCAGAAGATGCCGCAACCATATATAGGTACAGTACAGTTAATACATAGATAGAGAAAAGTGAGCCGGTTATATACACTGTAGCAGCAGCCTGCGGCAGGGGGAAGGAATTGAAACCGGAACATTGATTAGGGAGTGTATGTGGATACCCAATAAGACGACATGAATGGCCTAAGTTCATAACACTGATGTCCCATGGTGAACAGCCACCCGACGAAGGAGCGGGTACATCACGATAGTCTGTGTACTGAAATCCAGTATTTTCGGGTCTGAGTATTACAGCCTGTAAATAACAGCAATACATACAAATAGAAGTATTAACAAACAACATATGCTACAAAACTTGGAACATAGTAGAGAGAAACACAACTAACCATAACAGTTTCAGCAGTGGGAATTGGAGCAGTGGAAATGGAAGAAGAACCACCATAAATTGGGTCAGTAACTGAAAAGCCAATAGTGGATGACCGTAAACTTGATGAACTTCCACCGGCACAGGTACCCATATTGACCGAATCAACAGCCGTAACGAAAGGCATCGGAAACTGAGAATGCGAGTCAAAAACAATTTTGCCTTTTCCTTTTTCATTCGCAGAAAGATTGTTACAGGGAGACATAGTCGACATATTATAGTGCTGCGTTAACGCAGGTTCACGAATAATTATCCCCAGGTTTCTGGGTTTTTTTCTACCGGGCTGGTTAATGTCCCAAATAATAGGAGTGTCAATAGGGAATCGGACGTTTTGTATACCTTCACACTTTTGATCAAACATAAACTTACGTCATTAGTGTATCAATTTGCAGTATAACAGAAACTATGCGCTGACATAATCGACCAACTGAAGTCAATAACCTCACAATTATTATGTGGCTAGCTATTTTACTTTAAAAAGTCTCTGACCCTAAATAAATTATGTAATAGGTCACTGTTTTCTCTACTTTTCTTGACTGCCAGCTGAAAACAAAATTAAGCTATAAAGTGCACTTACCTTTTAGTCTTTTTGCATCCACAAACTCCCACTGATTTCAGATGTTGGTTACGTGTTGTTACAAAAAAACATTAGTTGGTTACTACATTATAAATTAGTACATATATGTATCATTAATTCGTTAACATAGCAATCCTAAACCATTTATGCAGTTCCATGACCATTTATACAGTTCCTGAACCATTAATTCAGTAGCATAGCAACGCTAAACAATATAATACAACTAAGAGTATGTGTCAACTAACATGGCACGTTATGTAACTCAAATTTATTCAATCATGGAACGGTTCCAACGCAGTGGCAAAATAATGAAATAAACCTTCATTTGTTTGACTATGAGCGTAGCTTATCGACTCATTCATAGCTAAGGCTTTGCTATAGTATTTTTTCCACAAACATGATATACGTCTAGGTCATCTAATGCCTTAGTTCAGGTGGCTATATTGGTCAAAGATATAACAGCATATAACAACATATAAATCTCTCATAAACTACATAGAATTATACACGCATGCACACATATATGTAATTGTCTGTGTACCTTGTAAATCTCCATCAGCTTATCAGCTTGGAAAGTGTCCACCTATAGGAGATGTCATCATTCATCAAATCTAATAAGCAAATCTTATACTACTAAACAAAACAATATTACATATAAAGATAAAAATGTTTAGAAAAACATTACAGTATTATTTTTTGCTTTTTGGCATCATAAGAACACATCATAAGAACACTCGAATAAACACATCATAAGAACTGATCATACAAAAAAAACTGATCGGCTAACAAAATATGATTCGGTTTGACCAAAAAACAAATTAAGAATTACCTTAACATAGGTTAATTAAAAAGATACCTCCGATAATGGATGATAGTGCCAGAACTTCGTGCGAGTTTTTTTAATTCCATTAATTAGGTTTACATTTAGGGTTTTAGTTTGATAATATTGTGTTTTTGAAATCATCTAATGATTTTGTTGACATGTTTTTCAAAATAAAAAAACTCATAGCGATGAATAGGATAAAGATCATTATTTCAAAATTAGGTTGTGGGATCCATCAGAAGTATACCTTGGTTATGCTAGATAAATTCTGGACTAAAATATCAATAATTATCTCGTAAGACTTGGACATCTTGCTTTGCAATTTAGCAGGTAAACCCTTTAATTTGCTGCCTGATTATCATGATCAGAAGAATATTCTTTTACATCTGCCTATGGCTTCATATAAACTTGGAAGTCATCACTGATACTTAGGTAGTTATCAACCTAGAGTGAAAATGATCATCAGCAAAAATTACAATCAAAAAATCAAAAATGTACTGATTTTCCTATAAGTAATAACTGGTTATAGTGCAAACTTACACCCGATTTAAGCATCAGCTTGAGTACATCAAAAAACTAAACCTTCTATTAACGTGTTGATTCTAAACCTGTGAAACAAAACAGTCAATATTATTAAACTATTCAAATCAAAAGTTGAACATAATTCTAGGGATAACTAAAACTCGAAAAAAAAAAAAATCAAAACGTCACCTGTGAAAACTAAAAGTCGATAATAGTTTTAGGGATAAATATGTTTAGGAATAAGATATTAGGGTGTATTTATAAAAAAAAAAAAAAATAGGTTAAAAATATATATATATATATATATGGTATATTTATCTTTTAAGTAACATATATCATAATTTATATTAATTGTTATCTTCAAAAATACATGCCTAAAATAAAAATCCGAATTTTTTATACTCTCCTTATTTATATTGATTTGAAAGATATAAATCAAAATCAATCTACTCTAGTGGTAAGTTGATTACAAAATACATGAATGACCCAAGTTCAACTCCAACAAATGACTTATTTTTATTAAAAAAACTTTAAAATTCAAAAAAAAAAAAAAACGAAATTTATAATTTATTTTAAAAAATTGTACATATATTAATTAAAATGCCACATGTCATTAAAAAAATAAAAAATGCCACATAAGCATATTGATGACGTGGAAATATGACATGGCTTTATGGGATGCCAAGTGGCATTTTATGTGGCATGCCTCCTCTTATATATAATGTATAGATATATATATATATATATATATATATATATATATATATATATATATATATATATATATATATATATATATATATATATATATATATATATATATATATATATATATATATATATATATATATATATATATATATATATATATATATATATATATATATATATATATATATATATATATATATATATATATATATATATATATATATATATATATATATATATATATATATATATATATATATATATATATATATATATATATATATATATATATATATATATATATATATATATATATATATATTTACTCGTTAAAATAACAAGGAATCATAAAGAAGATGAGGTAAGCTTTACCGAGAAGAAAGAGATGAAAACGAGGGTCGTGATGGAGTCTTTATACAAGTACAACCCGTATTAACCAAGCACGAACAATAATAAATTGTTATCTTTGAAAACCCTAGACATCCGAAATCTAAAATTTAGATTTGGAGCGCGTGAATGAGTTTGGACGTGATTGTCATGCACCAACGTGGTCACAAGACACCGATCTATCATTTGGGATAGGTGGTGTAAGTAGAAGAGGTCGTAGGAAAGTTGGTAGGAAAATATGACTGTGGAACCCTAGTTTGGGTGGCGATTTTAGAGAGAGAGAGAAATTTGTGTGTGTGTGTTTTGTAGAGAGAGAGTGAAAGTGAGGAAATGGGAGAGTTGTGAGTGGTTGGGGGTATTTATACCCCTGGAGGGACCTAAGGTGTACTAGTTCTACCATAAGGGCTAAAATGAAACATTTAAAAAGGACCCTAGATGTAACTTCGTAAAACTTTTGTTATATTAGGTTCGGGGCTCATTTTGACTTGTAAACGAGGGATTCGTGACTCGAGAATTACACCATTGTTTTTAAAATATTAATTCCAATAAAAACGATATAAAATACGACTCGTATCTCAAATTAAATCAAACGATCGCTCTAATCGACGTTTCTCCAATTACGACGCATCGAAGAATTTACGAGTTGTCACAAAGGGTGGTGATGTTTCAAGATCATTGAATATTGTGTTTGGAGAAGTTGGAGGTGTCAAAAAAGCCTATTTCTTTTTGTTTTGGTTGTTAAGATCTTGTTGGAGTCGTAAGGAGTTTCAAAAGAGTGACTTTAGGTGATGAAGTTGGTATACTTGTTGGTGATGAAGGAGGTGCTATAATGGAAGCATCTTGTGGTGAGTTATTTGATGGTGATGAGCCATTTGATGATGGTTTTGTTAAGCAACAACACCGGATTCTAATTTGTGAGGTTATCCTAGAGTTTGATTGTGGTATTTTGGAAGGTGGAAGTACAAAGGTTTGGGTTTCATGAAGATGATTGTTTGTACTAGGTGATTCATCTAAGTTGTAAGATCTTTTGGATGACATGGTGTTGTTTGTTTGTGAAGATGAGATGATTATGCAAGCATCTTGGGAGTTCTATATATAGAGAAACAATGCATTGTAATGAATGCTTGACCCAAAATGTGGATTATAATCTAATGATTAGATATGAATTTAAGGCATGTGATCATGAGAACACAAGCATTAAGGAACATACTCCAAAAAAAAAACAAATGTGGATTTTTCATCCAAAGTTAGAAAACTAGAAGGTAAAACATCTTCTCTCACGGATCCCACGGATCCTTCCTCGAGGATTCGTCCGGCATGAAGGCTGGGATCCGTGGATCTCGGTGATTCAGCAGCACAAAATATTCCATTTGGAAACATTTTTGCCTAGTGTGTTCCTATATGCAAACTATTTGGAGTTGCGGTTATCTCGACTCCTAAGAAGAAAAGAAAAATAAACTAGAAGTGGAAAAGCATACTATTATGTGAGATAACCTGAGTGCTCCTAATTCATTGTTGCTTAAATGAATGTACCCGAAAATACATATTAGTTATGTATCTCCTTTAGCATTCAAAAGACATGAGATGCATTGAAAACGGTTTTTTACTTTTGTATTAACAATGAAAAAGCGATTTGTCCTAGACGTGAGAAATTGCTTTTGTGAAATTGATACGGGAAGAGGTATCATTTGTAGAAAACGTTTAAAAAAAAAGAGGTTTCCATTTGCGAATAAAAATGGTTTTATCCTTTGAAAATAAGATGTGTATGTAATTATGTGTTTGCAATTTGTACTTATTTTTGAAAGAAAATAAGAAGAACTATGAGTTATAAGTGAAGAACTTATCTTGGGTTTTGAAAATTCCCGTATTGTTTGTGAGTTGTGCGTGAAATAGAGATCCTAGACTCAGAAAGAAGAAGGCTAGTGTTTACATACCTTGTAGAGTCAAAAAGTAAATTACGACATTTGTTACATGAGACCAAGACCAAGACGAAGTAGGTTGAATTGTTCCCGCTTCAACGGTTTGGTGAGGACGTCGGCTATGTTGTCTTCGGACGCTACCTTCTCAATAGAGATGTTCCCCTTTTGAACATTGTCTCTTAAGAAGTGATGACGAATCTCTATATGCTTTGTGCGAGAATGTAACACGAGATTCTTGCTTAAATCTATGGCACCCTTGTTGTCACATAGAATTGCTATGTCACTAAGATGAATGTCGTAGTCAACTAATGCTTGTTTCATCCATAGTGCTTGTTGGCTTGCTTTGCCGGCGGAGACGTATTCGGCTTCGGTTGTTGATATTGCTAATGCCGTTTGTTTCTTTGAAAACCAAAATGTTAAACAACATCCCATAAAAGTACATACCTCACTTGTACTTTTTCGGTCAACATAATCACCTGCATGGTCAGAATCTGCGTATACAATTGTTTCTACTCCCGTACCCTTAGGGTACCGTAATCCTAATTGTGTTGTCCCCTTAATATATCTAAATATTCCTTTTACGGCTTCTAGGTGTGATGTTTTAGGGTCTTCTTGAAACCTAGCACATAAAAAAACACTAAACATGATATCCGGCCTACTTGTTGTGAGGTAGAGAAGACTACCTATCATGCCACGATATTTAGTATTATCGACGGATTTGCCGTCTTCATCTTTAGTGAGTTTGGCGTCGGATGACATTGGTGTCTTAATTTGTTTCGACTCTTCTAGACCGAATTTCTTTAACATCTCCTTTATGTATTTAGATTGATTAAAGAAGATACCATCTTCTACTTGTTTGATTTGTAGACCAAGAAAGAAACTAAGTTCTCCCATCATACTCATCTCGAACTCGTCATGCATGATTTTAGAGAAATCATCACACATGTCTTGACAAGTGGATCCGAATATAATATCATCTACATATATTTGAACTATGATTATATGTGACTCTCTTTTCTTAGTAAAAAGTGTGTTGTCAACTAACCCCATGGTATAGTTGTGTTTAATTAGAAATGACTTGAGTCTATCATACCAAGATTTTGGAGCTTGTTTAAGACCGTAAAGGGCTTTCTTTAACTTATACACATGTTTAGGTTTTTCAAAATCGATGAAGCCCGGAGGTTGAGCTACATATACTTCTTCATTAATAAAACCATTTAGAAAAGCACTTTTGACATCCATTTGAAAAAGCTTTAGATCATTAGCACAAGCATACGCAAGAAGTATTCATATAGACTCTAATCTAGCCACGGGGGCATAGGTCTCATCAAAGTCTATTCCTTCTTGTTAGTTATACCCTTGGGCAACGAGTCTAGCCTTGTTTCTAGACACTACTCCATTTGCATCTAATTTGTTTTTATAAACCCATTTGGTTCCTATTATGGTTTGATTACTAGGTGGAGGGACAAGTGTTCAAACATCATTATAAACAAATTGATTTAATTCTTCTTGCATAGCCATTACCCAACTTTCATCTTTTATGGCTTCTTGTGTATTCTGAGGTTCTATGGTTGAGACAAAACAAAATAAGCTACTTTGGTTTTGAACTTGAGACCTTAATGTTCTTTCGTTTAGCTTTCCTATGACCTTATCTATGGGGTGATCTTTGGACTCTTTAATGTTTATGACTTCATCATTTAAAGGTTCTTCTTCTTCACTTATTTGTTTCTTTATTACTATAGCTTCACTTTCTACAATCTCGTCATCGACAAGAGGTGGAGAGGGTTTGGGTGGATGATGAGTGTCTAAATACTCATCATTTTTGTACCATTTAAACTGCAAAAACATCTGAAAACCCTCAGAAATGCATCAAAATGATAAAAATATCACAAATAAGTATTTTATGTGTTTTAAATGCAAAATATCAAAATCTGTGAAAACGCGTATCAAGTTTGCATAATTGGCAGTTTTAGTCCCCCAAGTTTCAAAAGTTGTCAAAAACAGTCCCTGGTAAATCTAAATAAAAGAAAAATATCATTTCAAGTCCCTAGGGATTCCTAAGTTGTCAAAATTAGTCCTTGAGATTTAAATTTACAAAATTACAACTTAGGTCCTTAAACTTTCAAAAATGTCAAGTTTGGTCCTTTGAAAATTTGAAAATGTCAAAAATAGTCCTTGCACTATTGAACTTGTCAAAAGTAATCCTTGTGACAACTTTGGGAAATTGGCAGGATTGGTCCTTAAAAAATCAGAATTACAAGTTTAGTCCTTGTCATAATTATAAACCAAGACTTGTCAAAACTACCTTTGAACCCTGCCTTTATACCATTTGACTCCCCTGTCAATACCCTTTTTGAACCCTTGGTCAACCCAAAGTCAAACAAACAGCCTTACCCGCCCACCTGTCCACTGTTTATCCTCTTCCACCTGTTTCTCCCAAGTTGCCTGCAACAGGCCTTCTCCAGTCACCTCAACCTTTCCACCACCCCCTTATCATCACAAACCCACCACAATAAATGCCACCCCCCCCCTAGTTGCTAAATCAGAGCCTATAAGTCAAATTCAGGCTTTCCCGCCAAAATGATCAAACAACTGCTATCACTCAAAACTCACCCATTGGTCAAGATTAGAGGTGGGATACTCTCAGAAGGACACGTGGAGGATTTCTAATGCATAAAAGAGGCAGAGAAGCAAGAGAGAAATCAGTACTTAGTTTTTTAATTTTATTAATGTCGTATTTTATTTCCATGTCTTTAATTAAGCTTTAAAGCTGTAATCTTTGGTTTTCATTGTATCAAATTAAAATGTTTAAGTATATTCAAACTATTATCAAGTCTCATTTCAAGTTATTATTCACATTTCATGTTTTGTGCTTCTTGTTGCAAAATTCAAAGTCAAACTCTTGTGTTCAAAGCTTCAATAAGCTTTATTTAAGCTCAAACAAACTTATTTAAGCTTAAGATAGCTTTTTGTAAGCCTGTTATTCAGTTTCAATCAAAAGTGCTAAAAGTCAACAAAAGTCAACTGATGAAGCAATATGGGTATAAGTTTGGAAATGGGTGATGCAGTGCTTGGATTGGGTTGATTTGATATAGAATAGTGGTTATGTGTTTGGTGTAGGCTGCAAAACAAGCTGGGACACTTGTGCGCTTGTTTTCTCCTTTTCATTTTTTTTATGCAGTTTGTGCTTGTATTTGTATTTGTGATCATTAAATCTTTTAAACCTGTTAACTAGTTGTGATTAGGATAAGTATAATCAGTAAAAGTGATAATATATACTAAATTAGTAGGGGTCTAGTTTACAAATGCAATCGGTTTCAAAAGACTGTTTGGATCGGTGGGTTTGTCTAAGTTTAAGTTGTTGTTTGTGTTCAATATCGGTTTACTTAGTCTCAATATAGGTTTATTGAGTTAGTTTGGTTAGTCATTTGCTTCTACATTAGCTCAAAAGTCAAAAGTACCAATTAATGTCCCTAATTTCTTGTCGATGAGATTTTGTGAAGTCAAAACATGTTTTGTGTTTAGAATACATGGAACCAGCTTGCATTAGGTTTAATTCACTTTAATACATCACATTCAGTCATTAATTCATGGTTAAAGTTCATATAAGTCAACAAAGCAAAACTGTTAAAAAGGTCAAAAGGCAAATACCGCCACCCACCTAAGTTGATTTTAACTAAGTCATCTACGGGCCATATCAAGTGAAACTCGGGTTATAAAACTTCAGCTTGGTCAAGATACTTGTTATGATTTTTACCGATTTTAGAATTTTTCTAAAAGCTTCAAAAAGCTCATCAGCGGGCTTATTTGCCTCGCTTTCATTAATCTACCAAAGTCGAGTTTTTCTCAGCTTATTACAGCCCTTGCAACAAGCTCATCAGAGCTCATCTTTGGCTCAATTTTGGTTTACAAGGTCCCAGCCAGGTCTAGATTAGGTTCCAGCTTTTTGTTTTTAATTCCAGCTTATCTCAGTGCTTATTTTTAATCCATATAGTAGGCCTCAAATCTGTTTTTTAGCACTAAATCTCAAATAACCAAATCTTAGCATTTGGCAATTCAGTGGTTAAAAGCAGTTGAGATTAGTTTTTTTCTAGTACTTGTAGCTTAATACAGCTTCTGTGTTGGTTTGGTGCCCATTTGGTACCCTTTGGCTAATTTAAGTGCTTATTTCATAAGCACTTGTATTGCAGATTCAATTTCCTCCACACAACACCCTGTTTATATATTTTTCCTAGATTCATAATATTAAATTAGAGTTTTCCTGAATTTTTCACATTTTTCCATAACAGTTTGCTATTTTTCTTAATTTAAAACAGGTTTTAGGATTATTTAATTAGCTTTTAATACAATTAAATCAGAAAAAGTTCAAAAAAATAATTTTTCATTTTTCTTAAGTTTAGATAAATATAAAAAGTAAAAAAATTATTTTTCCAGATTTTTCATAGTTTATTTTGTAATTTTTAGTAATTTAATTAGTTTTAAATAGTTTAAAATTCATAAAAAATAGAAAAATAATCAAAAAATATAAAAATAGTTTTGAAAATTCTATTTAGTTATTTTAGATTTTCCAAGTCTTAATTTTATTTTTCTAGGTTTATTCCCTATTTTCTTGTAATTTAGGTTATTATTTAATAGTTAAAATAGTTTTTAATTAATAATAATTAGATAAATAGTTATAAAAATAATTTTCTTTTCTTAAAATTTTCTTATATCATTAGGTTTGTAAAATATCATTTTCATATTTTTAGGATTAATATTGTGTAAGTTTCACGCTTTTATTTATGACGTCACGTAGTTTTAATTTAAGTTTTAAAAAAGGAAAAATCAAAACATCAAGATAAAATTAGTGATAGCGTTTATTTAATATAGTTTATCTTTTAATTTCCTTTAATTTGCATTTAAGCCCCGTAATTTATAAAATAACTCAAAATCCTTACCGATCACTATCCTTAGTGATTATTCGACATCCGATTGTGTTAAACACCAGTCATCCTCCGTGGGACTTAACGACCCGGGAATCCACTGTATTCTCCTGATCTAAATTACATTTGGTGTGTGAGCTGTTTTAAGTTCCTTACGGTTAGTCATTCACAAGTGGCTAGCTTGAGTGAGAAAACTTGACGTTTTGCACCAATCAGTGGACTTTCATCAAATTTATATTTAATGACTCCTCTACCTTCATTGTTTCTTTGTTTAATATGACGTAAGCTTTGCTATTTGGAGAGTAACCTAGAAAGATACCTTCGGTTGATTTAGGATCAAATTTTGTAAGGTAATCTTTAGTGTTAAAAATAAAACATTTGCTACCAAAGACTCTAAAGTGATCTAACGTAGGCTTTTTGCCTCGAAGTAACTCGTATAGAGTTTTACCTAAGATTGGTCTAATTAAGACTCGATTGAGTATTGACGTTGAAGTATCAACGGCATTGCACCAAAACTTTTGAGGTATGGATTGCTCATTAAGCATGGTTCGACTCATTTCTTGTAGGGTTCTATTCTTTCTTTCAACTATCCCATTCGATTGTGGAGTGCGCGGAGCCGAGAATTTGTAAGTAATACCATTAGCGTCACAAAAGGCTCCAAACTGCACTTCATTATCGAATTCCCTACCATGATCCGTTCTAATAGAAACTATAGGACTTCCTAGTTGTCTTTGGATTTTCTTGCTTAATATTTCAAAATAATTAAACGTTTCCGTTTTGTTCTTTAAGAATTTTGCCCATGTGTACCTAGAGTAATCATCCACTATGCCCAAAGTGTAGTAGTTGCCTCCATAACTTTGGATAACGGATGGACCAAATAAATCCATGTGTAGTAATTCTAGAAACTTAGTTGTAGACACCATGTTTTTAGCTTTATGGCTAGAATGAACTTGTTTTCCCACATTACAAGCATCACAAAAGTGATGTTCGTATTTTAACTTAGATAGATCTCTTACTAGATCTTTGGATGATAGCTATTGAAGAAGTCACATATTGGCATGACCCAATCTTCGATGCCATAAGGTCGAAGTATCATCCATAGAGGTAAGACAAAGTTTTCCTTTAGTTTCATTACCAATTTTAATGACATAGACTCCATGTTTTCTAATTCCTCTTCCTATGGTTATACCATTTTTAATATCTTACTACCGGTTTCGTTAAAAAGTACATTGCACTTTTTATCACATATTTGTCCTATACTTAAGAGGTTAAAGTTTAGGTTTTCTACGTGTCACACATCGTTAATGGTTAGAGATTTGTTAGAAATCGTACCTTTACCGATGATTTTACTTTTGCTATTTCCAAACACCACATTACCTCCATTGAAGGATTCATATGTGGAGAATAGATCTTTATTGACGGTCATGTGCCTCGTGCACCCGCTATCCTTGACCCATTCATCCGGGTCTAGGTCGACCTTTAAGCACACCTAAGAAAACAATTAACTCAAAAGTTTGGTCCCCATTTGTTCATGGGTCCATTAGTGTTAAACATTCCATTTATGTTAGACATGTATGGATAAGGTGAGAATGTATTCCATGGAGCAAAGTTTTGAAAAGGAAAACCATTTTGCATACTTGGGTTCCATCCCATTTGATGGTTACTTCTCGGGTAAAATTATTAGGTCTCTTAGATGGATTAGCTTTTGAAAAAGATGGAGCTTTGTTTCTTGCAAAAATAGGATTATATTTTTGAGGTGGTTGTCTAGTGGTGAAATGAGTTGGTTTCTTCTTATTAACGATAACAAAATCAGTTCTAGATGGAGAAGCTACGTTATTACCACTGTTTGCTACAGCTGACCCACGGATCCCTGGCTTAACACTAGTCGGTTCCCTTTTTATGGGATCCGTGGGATCCGCCACAACAGTGGCTGGTTTTTCTAGTGCCTTAACAAATTTTGTTTCTTTGTTTTCACTAGTTGATGGATCAAGTTGTTGAATACCTAAACCTTTTTGGTTGTTACCGGTTTTAACACTATCTAATATCATATCTAAAGTATTCGTACTCATTCTAGCAATTTTCGAATCTAGTTGATCAACTAGTGTTTGAAGTTGAAAGCAAAGTTCACATTCACCACTTGCTATTTTACCCTTTTCTAGACGTTTCAAATTTGCTTTTAATTCTATGACTTATTTATCTAAACGTTGGTTTTGACTTTTCAAAAGCTTGTTTTTGTTAATTAGTTTCAAGCTAATATTGCACAGTTTATCATATTCATTATGCAATGAGTCGTCATCTAGTGATGAGCTACTATAGTATTCATGACATACCTCGTCATTTGTTATGAGACAAATTTCTTCGTCCTCCTCGTCGCTCATTCCCCACGTGCCGCTCACGAATGCCTTTTGATCATCCCGTTTGGGACACTTACTAATAAAGTGGTTTGGGTCCCCACATTTAAAGCAAGCAAGGTCATCCCTTAGCTTCTCGTCCTCTTTAAATTTCCGGAATCCTTTCTTGTCGTCATACGGTTGTTTGACGTATCTTCCCTTCCTTCTAAAGAAATTTTTAAAGTCCCTTAACGCCATAGCATACTCCTCGTCGTCACTATCCGAAGAGGAGTTCTCTTCATCGCTTGAAGCCTTTTTGGCTTTAAGGGCAAGAGATTTGTGTTTCTCTTTCACCTTTGAGGCTTTGGAGTCTTTAGCAAGGACAAGCTCGTAGACTTTTAAGTTGCCTATGAGTTCATCAAGGGTGAGGATTGTCAAATCTTTTGACTCTTCGATCTCCGTCACCTTGGATCTCCACTTGGATGGAAGTGCCCTTAGATATCTCCTAACATGGTTACGGCTAAAAAAAGATTCATCAAGTGCTTGTAAAGATGTAATAATATTATTAAAATTAGCAAATGAGTGATCTATAGTTTCCTCATCCGATATTGAAAATTGTTCATATTGTTGAACAAATAAATCAATTTTATTATTTTTAACATGTTGATTACCTTGATGAGTTACAACTAAAGAATTCCAAATTTCTTTAGAGGTTTTAAGCATAGAAATTCTTTCAAATTCATTTTTGGGTAAAGCATTATACAAAACCATTTTAGCTTCACTATTTTTAGAAAGCTTTTTCTTCATTTCATCATTTAATTTATCATGAGGTATGTTAACTAAATTTCCTTTATCATCTTTTGAGGTAGCCTCAAAGTCTCCTTCAACAATAATGTACCAAAGATCAATATCTTTATATTTCACATACGTTTCGAATCTATTTTTCCAATATATAAAACCATTAGTTTCAAGTAGTGGTGGTCGTTGCATAGATTGCCCTTCCTTGTAATTTTCAGAACCCATAGTGATCGATTTTTTTTTAAAATACGGTTTACTTTAAAACTTTTATAAACTTAGCTCTTGATGCCAATTGTGGAAAACTAGAAGGGGGAGGGGGGTTGAATAGTTTTGCCGATTTTAAGTTAGTTTCAAAAACTTTAGATTCGATAATATGTGAGACCGTATGGATGTAGAGAAAGTATAGATCTAATGATAAAGCAAGTAAATAAAGTAAAGCAAAGGGATAGAAATGACACAACCGATTTATAATGGTTCGGCTACAAGAACACCTTCCTTGCCCTGCTCCACTCCCTAACAAAGCAGGTATGTTTTCTGAAGGCTACTTCTAGATCAGAATCACAGAATTGACCAACAGAGAACAGATTATGACCCAAACCTTCCACATAGTAAACTCTAGAGATGACACTATCACCAACAACATAATCTCCATAACCCATAATAGCATCAAAATGATCATTACCAAATCTAGCGTCCGATGAATTTGCTCACGAAGTTCATGAGCGCGACCGGTCTCCAAATCATATGCTTGGAGCGACTGAGTCCGGTACCACGAACGATTTGAACGATCCGCGGTTGAACACGACAAGAATGGATAATCGGATAATTGGGATCCCATGCAAGAATGGGTTCCATTTGGTTAGTAACAATGTTTGGAACACCCACATCGAAATAGAAGCATTCATATCGAAAAGTGAGGCAATGGAATCATTGTGAATAGATGCAGACTAGTGTCTCAGATAGCCACATTCACGGTGTGATCACTTCTTAAGGGAATAGTTCTACCAAGAGGCATCCATTTTCTAGTGGGCATTATCTCGATTAGTCTTATGACCAATGGTATCCAATAAAGCCTATTTTATTGAATGTTCTTCCCGGGTTTCCTTGTTTTTAACTTTCTTCGTTTTGCCTTTTAGCCTTCTTAGCATGAATTTTGCATTAACAATATTAATGGACAATTAACATCATTAGATGAACATTAACACCACATTCATGATTAGAAATAGAATTGAAAGACATCGGTACAAGGTTTGCAAATAGTATCGAATTGAATTAATTACGATGACGCCTAAGGCTAATACTAGAATCAACACGATTCGTTTTATTCAATTTAGGCTTAAAGTTCCTAGATTGTTCTTCTACTCTCTTCCAAAGGCACATTCTTAGCTTGAGAGGTCCTATCATTCCTTGTATTGTCTTGAGAATTTGACCCGCTCCGTTTAATGTCACCGATTACTCTGTAGAGGAATGGGAACATTAGTTGGTTTAACTACTCTTTGCATCACTTGTTTAGATGTACTGGGTCCGAACTACATGCAGTGCACTAAGGTTCACTTTCTTAAAACTAGAGGTCTTGATTTGTACTCCTAGAAGGCACACTTGAGTTCTCTTTCTTAGCATTGACGGATCCGAATCGAACTACTTAAAGGCACACTACGGTTCACATTCAAAACATTGGGAATCGAATGCATATCATACTTGGCATTAGGCATCGAGCATGGAATCAAAGGATTAACTCTTTCACCTAATGACTTTGGGCATATTGTGATCAAGCATTCTAAGATTTCTTGAGATCGTTTGGCATATAAGCATGCATGTCCAAATGCATTATCATGAGGTTTCTCTAGCTTATCCTCTTCAACAATCTCATGCAGACATTCTAGGCAATCCTTAAGGGATGAGAAGTATGTTTGAATAGCAAGTTTGTTGTTCCTTAGATGAGGAGGGACATATGTCACGATAAAGCATATTTATTACATGAGTGAACCTTTGATACAACATTCTCCCATTGGTCATTGGCATTTTCCTTTTACACGACTCTTGATTCTCAATTTCCTTTTGCAATGAAGCTATTTGTTCATTATTTTTGTTACGAGTGACTTTAATTGATTCAAATAACTCATTGAAATGACGTTAACCTTTTCATTTTCTTCTAGAAAACTTTCGTTTTCCTTTTGTAAAGCATTTACTAGGTTTTGAAGATGAAACGTTTGAGAATTCGAGAATCTAAAGGAGGAGGCATTTGGGAGCTGTCATATTGTTCGTTTGACCCTTTAATTGAGAGATTTGGGCTTTCAACTTTCGATCGTGTTGCACCGAGCTTGAATCATTCATCACGCTTGTTACTTTGAAAACCGCATCAAACTCGGAGCATCCGAAGATGTCTTGATATTTGAAGTTTTGACATTTTCTTTGAGATGTTGATATTTGAGTTGTAAATTAAAATGCTCAACTTCTAGTTTAGAAAAATGTTTAACCAAATTGTCGTGATCATCCGGTTCAATTTTCTCGTTTAGTTTAGAATTAGTTTTTCAAGCTCAATGACACGATCATGGGAGACTTTCAGGCCACAGATAGTTCATGAAATTTGGAAGCATTAATAGAGCAATTTAAAGCGTTGAAAAAATATCTTGAGCAACACATTCAAGAATAAGAGTCTCATTTAAGGTATGCAAGTTCTTCCTCTCAATCTCATTATATTTTAGTGCACGCATAATCACTAACTTCAACTACCATTGCATCAAATTCCTTTTCCATTCCTTGATATCGCTTTCTATCCCTTTTAAGACTCTCAAAGTGATCTTTCAGAATTTAAAGAAAGGCATGACCTCGGTTAAATAACATTCTTTCATTTGCTCAAAACCCTTTCTCCTTCCGTTATACCAGTGGGTGTGATCCTTTTCTTGCAAGTTTTCTCAAAATCAAGAAATAGTTGAAATATAACGTATTGGCTAATTAAGGTCTTGCTTTTAGTGGCAATTGTTCTAGGAACAAGATGCATTGGTGTATTAGGAGGATACACAATCGCTTCTAGGCATTTTCCATATAGGAGGGTTTGTTTCAACAATATTTTCACTTTACGCTTATCTAAATCCTTTTCCGTAAAACTTGTTCGGGAGTCAACAATGTCCGAGGCTTAAACATGTTCAAGGAAATCCAGTTTTCCTTTTGTAGTCATGGGGAGTGATAATTATTTTTTCTCTTTGCATTTAGGATCATCTAATTTTTGTTCATCCTTTCCTAGTGACTTCATCCGATTTCTTATCTTCCTCGGTGCACTCAACGCAACTAGGTTTCGCTCTAGGTTTAAGAATCTCATTGCCATCATAGATCACACTTTGAGTGCTTTTGCTATCTTTCCGTACTCGTGGTTGGGTTTATCTATAATGGGAACACTATGCTTATCGCTAGAACTCTATGTTTAGTGACCATGTGAGCGATCAATGGTGTTACCTTGTATGTACAACTTGTTTTCAAGTTTGTTTTTCAAAGTTTTCGATTAGAAAAATCTCTCAAGAGTTTTGATTCCTTTGCATTAAATTCTTGCTTAAGCATTTTCACATTTTCTTGAAGTTCTTGTTTTGCTTAATTGTTTTAGAAAGTTTTTCTTGCAAGGAATTTAATTCTTGTTTCAATACTTCTTCTCTAAAATTACTTTTTCTAATGACTGTGACGCACTTGGTCATCCATTTCACGCTCACGAGTGGTCAACTCAAATTTAGCACGTTGTTCATAAATAGCAACACGTTCTTTATAGGCATTTAGTTCGAAATTACGTAATCATCGGGGCACATGCGGTGTATTCATCAAAACATAGTTATTGTTGATGCAGAAGATGCATCACTTGGTACACCTTCACTTTCACTTTGTTTCACGTATTGATCATATGGTATAATATCGATATTACCCATATTTTCAACATTTGATTCAATAGTTTCGATTGATTGTACTTTGTCATGCATCTGTTGCACATCGGCATTATCGTATAGTTTTAATACCTCGAGATGAGTTTGTCTTGGGATGGGCCACTAGTGGTGAAGAAGAGACCTTGGGAGAAACCATTGAGAAATGCTAGCCATAAAATTGTGTGTGCTGTGGGTCCATCATCCACATCGAGTCGTGTGCATCACAATCGCCGACTTGAAAGGCATTCGATGATTGTGACCTATCTCACGAATAGTCGCTCATCCACATCTCGCATCATAGGTCTTGGCATTGCCCTCGCCTAGAAACAAAGAATTCCTCTTCATCCAAAGCAAAGACCATTGTCCCGAGTTTGTACCAGACAGATCTTATCTCTCAAGTAATCGGCGATTCAGTGGACGCTTTGGAGATGTGCGCCTTGCAATGTGTCCTCACCACCATAGTTATAACATTTGATTGGCTTAGCTTGACCTTGGTTACCATTCCTTCCTCGATTCGTTGCCAACATAACCTCTACCACTCCACCTCTTCCCCGATCATACTGCCTTTCTGAATCGGTTGCACCACGATCCTTCCATCTTTAACAAAGGCTTGATTGTGTGGGTTAGATGCTATTCGAGGTTGTTGTTGGTTTGTGGGAGAGAATTCATGTTTTGACTAATCGTAAGAGCTAGTTGATTAATGAAGTTACCACGTGTGCATCAAAGATCGCCTTGTTTGAACATAGGATCGGGAATGAGTTTGTGATTACCATTACCCAAGGGTATGACTTGTGATGCTTTGGTTGTGATTCCGATGTTTGAGTAGAAGGCGGTTGAGTCATTAGACGAGCTTGTCTCTCCTCGGTTGGTTTTGAACCGATTGAGAATCAATTTTTCAAACATAGCATGTCTCTCATTCGAAGGAGGAAGGCATAGAGTTGCTCATAGTTTGTATTCTTCAATCCTTTAGTGAGCTTCACAATGTGACAAACTTGTGCCATTCGGGATTCATGTTGTTCACAAATTTTGAGTTCAATGAATGTTAGGCATAGTCATTCGATGTTCCTCATGTCATTCACTAACTTATGAAATCTCACATAGTACTCATAGACATTCTCATCCGGTTTCATCTTGAAGTGTTCAAATTCGTCATAGAGTTGGGATTCTCTGTCTTCCATAGTTAATTCGAACCCGAGAGAAGCATCTTAACATTATCCCAAACCGCCTTTGCATCAGTGTTATGATTGATCGCCTTGTAGATGTCTTTAGGAAGACCTTGAAGAACAATGTTTGAAGCCACGATATCCGCATCGAATCTCTTTTCTCCTTATCATCAAGCTCATCATACATCTTAGGTCCGCCCATTCCGTAAACAGAGTACCATCTTCATTAGTATCAAGTATGTCTCTAGTCGTCTCAACTCGATATGGTCCTTCATCAATGGATTTGAGAATGTTGACACCATTTTCCTTTCCAAGGCAAGACAATCGATTCGCTGAGCCCAAGAATCGTAGTCGGCCTGTCAAGCATGGGTGGACGAGTATCCGACCCACCGCTGAACATCCTCTCGCAATGGAGATGATAGTAGGAACGTTGGTAGACATGTTAACGATAATACGGGATTTTATAACTCTATGATTAAACCGAGAAATAGATTCTTTCACGGATTTTACTAAATCAAGAGAAAACCGTAAACAATCACCCAAGTCGCTAGAAGATAATGCACCAAGTCGCTAACACTTAATTCGCTACACCACTAAGTCGCTAGAGTCCCAAGTCGCTAGACAAATGCAAGTCGTTAAGTAGTAACTCGCTAAGCCTCAAGTCGCTAGCAAAATTTTGGCAAGAATTGCTACTCAAGTCGCTAAAGATACAAGTCGCTAAAGAGCAACTCGCTATGCACCAAGTCGCTACCACTGTCACTACCCGTAGTGGAGAGTCCACTACTTGTACTTGTAAATCGCTAGATCTAAGTCGCTAGGTCTAAAACTCGTAACTCGCTACAAATTTGTAAAGCAAGTCGCTACGAAGAAAGTAATCCGTGAGTTAAGTCGCTAGCAAGAAAAACCACATAAACATCACTTTTCAATCCAAAACAACCCAACCAAGATGATTTAAGCTACCAAATGAAAACCTACACACTTGTGATGATTCTAAACATAAAAGTACTAACAAAATCCAAACTTTAACACAAGAAATCAACCAAATGATGCAAAACCACTAAACTTTTCAAACTCAAAACCACCTAAAACCACTAGAAATCCAAAGATGTGCAAGATATGATCTAACCATGGCTCTTGATACCAATTTTGGATATTAGTTTTCACATACACATCAAACCATAACACAAAGTGGAGTATAGATGGAATTCTAGAGAGAAAGTTAGAGGTTTAGGGAACTTAGTAAGAGAAAGTGAAAGATATTATTATGAGCTCCAACTCTACCTTGGAAGGTAGAGTATTTATAGTCTTACATAAATCGCCACACATCGGTGTGGATCGGGCATATAGTGGGTAAAGACCGTCCTCCTCCACGGTGTTACTTAACTAAATACTACTTAACATAAAATAACTACGACTACGAGCTTAACGATTACATATACTTGAGGTGACCGACTCTTTAATACCTAGAATTTCTAATTCCTAACATGTAAATTTTCCGAATTTTTCCCGTAAAATCGCACCGCCTCGTCAGATAACTGACGTCAGATCGCAACTGACGGCCAAGAAGGAGCGAAACAAGCGATTACTTTTTCTCGTTTTCGAGCTACTTATAAATTTTGGAATTTTCGGTCTTAATTTTCCGAAATTCAGAACATCCATTCCACAAGCATTATATCCTAGTTTAGTAGAGTCCTATATATATTATTACCGCCGATTTTATGCGAAGGTTTCATTTGTTTTCTTCAAGTGTGCAGGTTTAATTTACCAAGAATAAGATACATAAGATGAGAAGGAGCTTTTCACGCAAACGTTCTTCTTGAAGAAAGATGTAACCACCACTTTCCATGTATCCTACCGAGCTAATCAGGGGAGTATTAGTTTCTTTCATCTTTTATTACCTTCCGTTATCATAACTTTGATACTTTCGGGAACATTGGGGACAATGTTCGGTTTAAGTGTGGAGGGAAAATAAAGCGGAACTTTGAAACTATGCTTATCCTTGATTATTTGCTTTGTCAAATTGCATTTGTGTAATAAACCATGAGTAATATCGGTTAGGGTAATTTTGGCACCAAATTTAAAATTTTCATGACATATATGAGTGGGCCATTAGTCTAAATAAAGCGCCTCATGGATAGGAAGTTATATGACTAGCACAAAACCCTTTACCACTTAAATTCCACCCAAAATGTGAGGATCGCCTTAGATTAGTAGGAATTAAAGCATTCATCTTTAATGCTTAGAGTGTGAACCGGTAGTATAATAGATTCTAGAACTTGTTTTGTGATGCATCCCGAGATCGCTAGTAAGACTACACTTGTGTAGTTAGGAATAACTAAATGATAAGAGGCATTAGGATAACCCTTGTTTGATACCCGTAATATAATTACCTCTTCCACATCGGTTGAGTAATTCCCCCACGCCTTTGCGTTGTACTCATCTTTAGTACATGATACTCCTAGTTAACCCCTCAGAGCCTATCCTTTTCGCGGTTCTCGTGATGTTTCGGTTTTCCGGAATATCAATAAAGAGCATTGTTTACAATCTACCCCCAAATGTACACCCAAATCGCCTTAGCCTACCTTGTATGCACTCACTATTAGTGCATTATTGTTATCACACTAAACCCTTAGTTCTATTATCTTGTTGCTTGCAAAAGTTGCTAAGTCGAGTCATATCTTTTGTACACAGTTCTGGGACGATTGGGACTCATGGGAAAAGCTAAATTTTATGAGATGACGGGAAGGGAACGTTAAATTAAAATTCCCTTTATTTGCCTAATAATGTACTCCAAGTGTTTTGATCTTTTCAATTCGGGTCAAATTAGTGTTAGAGAAATAAAAACTCAAGTGTAGGGATGTGCCTATAAATCCCTATCATTTTGATGTTATCGTAGAGGATGGTAGAGTAAAAGTGTATGAAAAAAAACATACGGGCTACCATCCTACATCTATCTTTAAATTTATGTTTGTTTGTTTCAGTATCTAGAGTCTAGAGTGTCGAGTATTGGCCTAGCAACGCCATTTTTGCATGCTTGTAACATAAAGATTTTTGACTTGCCACCACTAAGTAGCCTATCCCACCAAACCCTTTGTTTCCCTACCGTAAGCCTATCATTACAACCCTTTAAAAGACCTCTTGGATAGTCATGGATGTTTGATCTAGTCTCAATCCTATGGTAATCTATATACTAGGACCGGTTAATGAGTGTTTATCTTCCATTTCCAACTTGTTATATTTCATATACACCCGAGAGATGTGAGCATCCAAACACCCCATGTGAGGTGCTAGTATGTAATTTCCGTGCTTGTTATGACTTTTGCGGGGCTTATATGTTTTGTGAATTGTTCTAAACTAATACTTCATGACCTCTAACTTATAAATTGATTGGCTAAAAGCACATTTGCTTGAGGGCAAGCAAATACCAAGTGTAGGGATATTTGATAAGGTTTTAAAATGTACCTTTTTGAGGGGTCGTCTAAGCCCTTATTTGATCACTTTTGTATCCGTTATTACTTAATATCGTTCCCTTTCAATTTTTAGGTATCTTGAAGGCAAAATGTTAGAATGACACTTATTCGGACGAAAAGGCGCGAATATACGAAGAAAATTGCCAAAGTCAAGAATCGAGACACTCAGACTGCTGGAAATGAAGGGGACGGCATCAAGCACAACTAGCGATGCCGTCGGAAAAATTTTGTGACAGCTTAGTAGCCAAATTGCCCATTTACAAGTGACGGCTTCAGGCTTTAAAAGAGTAGGGCGTCGCAACTCAGACGGCCTAGATTTGATGCAAAAGACGTCAGAGACTGAAGGGGACGGCGTCACAGGCATACGGTGACGCCGTCGCAAGACTAACGTGGCCAAGACAAAACCCTAATAGCGGCGACCCGAAGGCGTCACAAATCAAAGGGTGACGCCGTCGCATGTGTAATCTTATATATAGAATCATAATTTTTTAGTTTTCAGTGTGTAGTCTTTTGGAGTAAAAACCTAAACCGAACCAAGGCTGTCTTGTACAATATTTTAGGGTTCCATACCCTATCTTTTATCAAGATAAGTGTTTTACTTCATTAATTCAAGTATATCTTCAATTAATTGTGTGTATGCTTGCATGTTCCCCATGTCCGGCTAATTTACTTGTGTGTTTGCTTAGGGAATATGAAACTTAATTATTGAATATTGATTAGTTGTCTCTTATCTTAATTGTTAATGATCTAGTATTGCGATAGGTCATCCGTTGTGTAGTTAATGCTTGATTAATCTTTGTGAACCTTAGCTTATAGTTGCCTAGAGTCATTGTAGGCTAAACCATCCGAAGAATACCTTAGAGTTAAAGTTTATAAATCCTAGAGATTTTGTAGTCAATAACCTTTGGTAGTTTCAAAGAGTTAGGGATATACGCATACCCTACGACCTTAGACACACAACGCGATTAAGAATAAGGACGTGACAATTCAACCATCAATAGGAGATAATTAAGGAGTAATAAAACCTAAGTAAACACACCTTTAAATCATACGAGCACACAATAATTAGACATAGACTACCCACTATAGTAGATAATTAGATAAGTAGAGTAATCGGTAGAAATACCAAAACCCCCAAATCCAAACCCCGAGATTCGTACCTTTCCATTTCATAAAAAACCTAAAAAGATAAAATATAATCTTCCTCAACCTCAACCTTAGCGTAGTAACTTCTCACTAGCATTCCTATTCCCCTAGAGAACAATATCAATTCCCGTGACTTACCCTAATACTACACTACAACGATTTGGTTCACCGCCTAGGATGTTGAAAAACTTGCTCGACAAAAAGGAAGTTCCTTTGACCCCGAACGATGCGAGTAGAGTTATCAGTAGCACTAGTATCGGTGAACTAGCCGAAAGTCTCACACGAGGGCCACAAAAGCAAAGCCGTGAGCCACAAGAGAAAAGCGGACAATATTGTGTAACAGTAGGCGGGATATTACAAGTGGTATCAGAGCCACTCCATAGCCATTCAGGACGGTGGGGCAAACCTCATCGAGGAAGATGAGTCCCTAAGAGGAGGTGATTGTAACACCCTAGGAAAAGAGGGTGATTGTAACACCTTAGGCAAATCCCACATCGAGAGACGCCTGGAGAGATGCTGGTATATAAGAATAACATTCGTCTGAATAGACACAACGCGTTTTGGGGTTCACTGCGAGTAGAGTTCTCAAGGAACTACGTAGTTAAGCGTGCTCGTGTCCGGGAAGTCTCACACGAGGGCAACAAAAGCAAATCCGTGAGCCATCAAGGCAAAGCAGACAATATTGTGTATCAGTAGGCGGGATGTTACATATCTTCAACTAATGATGACAAACTTAAGAAATTCCTTAAAAGAGATAATAAAAGGGGATTTAGTAAAGATATCGAGTCCTTCACTATACGTAAAGGGCTTACTGAAGAAATAGTTAGGCTAATTTGGTCTATAGGGAATGAACCTGATTTAGTAAGATGTTACAATCACCCTCTTTGCCTAGGGTGTTACAATCTGGTAACGGCAAAGAGGGTGATTGTAACACCTTAGGCAAATCCCACATCGACAGAAGCTTGGAGAGAGGTTGATATATAAGAATAACATTCGCCTTATCAGACACAACGCATTTTGTGGTCCACTGCAAATAGGGTTCACAAGGAACTACGCAGTTAAGCGTGCTCCTGTGAGAGTAGCACTAGTATGGGTGACCTACCGGGAAGTCTCACACGAGGGCCACAAAAGCAAAGCCGAGAGCCACAAGGGCAAAGCGGACAATATTCTGTAACAGTAGGCGGGATGTTACAAGTGGTATCAGAGCCACTCTAGAGCCGTTCAGGATGGTGGGGCAAACCTCATCGAGGACGATGAGTCCCTAAGGGGAGGTGATTGTAACACCCTTGGCAAAGAGGGTGATTGTAACACCTTAGACAAATCCCACATCGACCGAGGCCTGGAGAGAGGGGAGGTGATTGTAACACCCTTGGCAAAGATGGTGATTGTAACACCTTAGACAAATCCCACATCGACCGAGGCCTGGAGAGATAATGGTATATAAGAATAACATTCGCCTCAATAGACACAACGCGTTTTGTGGTCCACTGCGAGTAAAGTTCTCAAGGAACTACGTAGTTAAGCGTGCTCGTGTGAGAGTAGCACTGGTATGGGTGACCTACCGAAGTCTCACACAAGGGCCACAAAAGCAAAGCCGTGAGCCATCAAGGCAAAGCGGACAATATTGTGTATCAGTAGGCGGGATGTTACATATCTTCAACTGATGATGACAAACTTAAGAAATTACTTAAAAGAGATAATAAATGGGGATTTAGTAAATATCGAGTCATTCACTATACGTAAAGGGCTTACTGAAGAAATAGTTAGGCTAATTTGGTCTATATGGAATGAACCTGATTGGATGCTTGAGTTTCAGTTGAAAGGTTATCATCAGTCGCATAAAATGTCTCCGTCCAAGTGGTCTGATAATGTATTCCCTGAGATTGATCTTCAGAATATTTGTTATTATTCTACACCTAAAGTGAAACCAACTTTAAATAGTATTGATGATGCTAATCCTGAACTTGTTAAGTATTATGAGGAACTTGATATCCCGCTAAGCAAAAAGGATCCATTAGTTGCTAAGGAGATTGTTTTTGATAGTATTTCGATTGCAACGACAAATAGTGAGATTTTAGAAGAACAATCGTGAGTCATCTTTTGTTCGATGTTGGAGGCTATAAAAAATCTCGATTTGGTTAGAAAGTATTTAGGAAAGTTGTTTCTTATCGATAACTACTATGATGCTTTGAATGCAGCTGTATTTACTGCTGGGTCATTTGTGTATATACTTAAAGACACTACATGCCCTATGAAAATATTGATTGATTTTAGAATAAATCAATAGTATTGATTTATTTTGTTCGATTTTAGATTGATCTTTAGAATATTTGTTATAATTCTGCACCTAAAGTGAAACGAACTTTAAATAGTATTGTGAAACGAACTTTAAATAGTATTGATAATGCTAATCCAGAACTTGTTAAGTATTATGAGGAACTTGATATCCAGCTAAGCAAAAAGGATCCATTAGTTGCTAAGGAGATTGTTTTTTATAGTGTTTCGATTGCAACGACAAATAGTGAGATTTTAGAAGAACAATCAGGAGTCATATTTTGTTCGATGTTGGAGGCTATAAAAAAATCCTGATTTGGTTAGAAAGTATTTAGGGAAAGTTGTTTCTTAGGATGATAACTACTTTGATGCTTTGAATGCAGCTGTATTTACTGATGGGTCGTTTATGTATATACTTAAAGACACTACATGCCCTATGAAAATATTGATTGATTTTAGAATAAATCAATAGTATTGCTTTATTTTGTTCGATTTTATATTGATCTTCAGAATATTTGTTATTATTCTGCACCTAAAGTGAAACCAACTTTAAAAAGTATTGATGATGCTAATCTTGAACTTGTTAAGTATTATGAGGAACTTGATATCCGGCTAAGAAAAAAGGATACATTAGTTGCTAAGGAGATTGTTTTTTATAGTGTTTTGATTGCAACGACAAATAGTGAGATTTTAGAAGAACAATCAGGAGTCATATTTTGTTCGATGTTGGAGGCTATAAAATAAATCCTGATTTGGTTAGAAAGTATTTAGGGTAAGTTGTTTCTTATGCTGATAACTACTATGATACTTTGAATGCAGCTGTATTTACTGCTGGGTGGTTTGTGTATATACTTAAAGACACTACATGCCCTATGAAAATATTGATTGATTTTAGAATAAATGCTAAGGAAACGGGCTAGTTTCAGCGAACTCTTATAGTGGCTGATGATAGAAGTTTAGTTGAGTATTTTGAAGAGTGTACATCCCCTTCTTATGATAAGAATCAGCTTCATGCTATTGTGGTGGAACTTCATTGTATCGAGGAAGCAGAGATTAAATACTCCACAATACAGAATTGGGATACGGGAGATTAAAACGGAAAAGGTGGGATTTATAATTTTGTGATAAAAAGGGGTCTTTGTGTTGGTAGCAAATCCTAGATTTCTTGGATTCAAGAAGTGACAGGGTCCGCGATTACATGGGAATACCCAAGTGTTGTGCTAAAAGGTGATGATTCAGTGGGTGAGTTTTATTCGGTTGCTTCAACTAATAATTTTCAACAAGCGGATACAGGTACAAAGATGATACACATGGGTAACAACACGAAAAGTGTAATTAATTCAAAGAGTATATCGGCTGGAAAATTGAGGACTAATTATAGGGGTCTTGTTCAGGTTCAGTCACGGGCATATAATTCTAGGAATTCGTCTCAGTGTGATTCGATGCTTATTGGCGACATGTCAGCTGCTAACACCTACCCAGACATCTAGGTATTTTTCTTGAAATGCATGCTCTAAAACATGATATTTAACTTTATTGACTTGTGTGTGAATGTGTGTGTGTTAAAAATGATTAATGAACCTGTTTTAGTAGATGTGTACTTGCTATTTGCTATCTCATCTTGAGGTCCAGTGACCAGTATCTTAATAAAAACACAAAGGCGAGTATCATATTGTATTGTAAAAATACGCCATTAAAAGAACGACATTACAACTTCAAGATCAAAATTACATCCTAAACCCTATTCCTCACCATGTTTTGTTACCACCGCTTCTAATGTCGATTTCGACTATTAAATATAACCTACCAATGTTTAAGGAAACATCTTGCCATTCGAGCATTCCTCCATGACCCAAACATATATGCAACGGGTTTGATTTTCTGACGCTGTTATTCTTGATTTTTCGTTGCATTCTAGCGATCATTCATGTGTAAATACCAAACAACCACTATATTTGCAAGAATGGCCAATCTTGGGGCATATTATGGAAATCTGGATGCAACAAGGACATCTGGACTGGACACTTTTTTTGTAAAGTGGCTCATTTATTGAAAACTATGATGTTATTTTGTGTTTCCATAAGGATTATAGTTTACAACAAACACTTTATCAAAAAATTAAAAATACATAAAAAGGAGACAAAAAGTATGACAATGTTGTAGAATGAACAATATTTTGAACTTCCACTTAAATACAGATTTATTGTTGAAATAAACTTATCTTCAAGATTGATTAAGTGCATTTTTTCTAACTTATATTATTGTATATAACACGTTAGGTGTTTACCATTTTATACAATATAGTTCACTACTTTATTGGGAGGAAGTTTGATAAGTTTTTTGGTCTTTGCCTTGCATATAGTGTGATTTGGGTCTCATTTCACATATGAGAGATTTTAGTTATTGGTTCATTCCAAAATAGAATTGCATTATCTGACTTTGTGAGGTAATTAATTATGAATTTATGATCATTAGTCGGATATTTTGATACCTTTTAGTAAATACATATCTAAGAGATTTTTTTCATGAATAAGAAAAGTTAAAGTTTCTATAGGACGTCATGCGTGAATTTTCTTGCATTCTTCATGGGGTGGATAACTTATGTTGTTAGAATATTTAAACTTACACTTACCCACAGGGAATGATAGTTGTCTGCAATGATAATATTTAGACACTATCTATATGATTAGAAAATATATTTGACTATTTTCTGGTCAATGCTAGAATTTTTCTTGTACTTCAACAAATTTCGTTAGCACTTTTGAGTAACATAATCTGTTTTTGTAAAGATATTTCTATTTGTTTCTTTTAGTAAAAACAGGTGGAATGTTCTTTTGCTCGTATAGAACATGAAGCAAGCACTTCAAAAATCGGGGAAGAAGAACTTTTTTATTTCCATCAAAGAGGGATTGATAATGAGAGAGCCAGGGATGCCATAGTTTTTGGGTATTGCGGGGATATCTTGGAAAACCTTCCTGATAAAATAGGTGCTGAAGCTAAAGCTTTATTGAGCTTAAGACTTACAAAGTCGGTGGGTTAAGGAACACGAAAAATCATTAAAAACTTGGGATCTTTGATTATAAACAGTTATTTATAATGTAATAAATTCGCGGAAAAACTTAGTGTTTTTACAAGAATTGATAAGCTTGATCCTTGGTAGGTTTTGCATCAATTTGTGATTTATTACATAAACTTGAATTAATTTTTGTGTTCTTATTTTCATATGATAATTGTGTGTCAATACTTAGTGTGTTGTATGCATAACTTTGTGAGACCCTTCAATAATTCCAAATATCCATGAACTCCCGCTGTCGCTAGAAGTATTATGGTTTCTTTTAAACTTTTTTCAAAAATTGCTTTATAAAGTCTATGTAAAGATTATTGTGTAATTTGTTGCATTAATTTTTTGTAAGCTAATTTCTCGAAAAATAGTTGATATTAATGTTTGTCATCAACATTGAAGTTGAAGTAAGTTCTTTACTTTCTGATGATAAACTTTTCAAGCTTTTTCATGACTTCGACACCCTTGGCCCTAAGACCGAACCTCAGACTTTCAAAGCCATAGGAACCTAATTAGTACTAACCATTTAGCTATGAAATACTAGACACAAGCTATGCATCGCACGGGTTGAATAAAGCCTTGTATATATTCACGCCATATCAATCCTGGGCTCTATTGACTTTTTTAGGTTTTTCTTGCCACATCAACCAAATCTATTGCTTCTCTCATAACAAATGGTGTTTTTTCAAGTATTTCTTCACAACCCTTTACAGAAAACACGAAAATCTCAAAAGGTTCATCTTCAAAATCTGTTTTTTATTGCAAAACAACAAAATCAAAGCCTCATATAAATAAGTTCCCAGGCCGAGGGCAAGTCAATCGATGTAGTTACTGAAGCTAATTCCTCACATTTATCTTGTAGCATCCCGCCTACTGTTACACAATATTGTCCGCTTTGCCCTTGTGGCTCACGGCTTCGCTTTTGTGGCCCTCGTTTTGAGACTTCCTGGTAGGTCACCCATACCAGTGTTACTCACACACGAGCACGCTTAACTGTGTAGTTCCTTATGAACCCTACTCGTAGTGGACCACAAAACGCGTTGTTTCTGATAAGGCGGATGTTATTCTTAAATACCAGCATCTCTCCAGGCCTCTGTCGATGTGGGATTTGCCTAGGGTGTTACAATCACCCCCCTTAGGAACTCATCGTCCTCGATGAGATTTGCCCCACCATCCTGAACGGCTCTGGAGTGGCTCTGATACCACTTGTAACATCCCGCCTACTGATACACAATATTGTCCGCTTTGCCCTGATGGCTCACGGCTTTGCTTTTGGGGCCCTCGTGTGAGACTTCCCGGTAGGTTACCCATACCAGTGCTACTCTCACACGAGCCCGCTTAACTACGTAGTTTCTTGAGAACTCTACTTGCAGTGGACCACAAAACGCGTTGTGTCTATTAAGGCGAATGTTATTCTTATATACCAGCATCTCTCCTGGCCTATGTCGATGTGGGATTGCCAAAGGTGTTACAATCACCCTCTTTGGCTAGGGTGTTACAATCACCACCTTAGGGATTTATCGTCCTCGATGAGGTTTGCCCCACCATGTTTAACGGCTCTGATACCACTTGTAACATCCGCTTCTTGTTACAATATTGTCATTTTCCGCTTGTGGCTCGCGGCTTTGCTTTTGTAGCCCTCGTTTGAGACATCCGGTGGGTCACCATACAGTGCTACTCTCACACGCAGCACGCTTAACACGCTTCCTTGAACCACTCGCAGTGGACCACAAACGCGTTGTGTCTGATAAGGCGGATGTTATTCTTATATACCAACCTCTCTCCAGGCTTCTGTCGATGTTGGATTTTCCTAAGATGTTACAATCTTTGCCTAGGGTGTTACAATCTGGTAACGGCAAAGAGGGTGATTGTAACACCTTAGGCAAATCCCACATCGACAGAAGCCTGGAGAGAGGTTGATATATAAGAATAACATTCGCCTTATCAGGCACAACGCATTTTGTGGTCCACTGCAAGTAGGGTTCACAAGGAACTACGCAGTTAAGCGTGCTCGTGTGAGAGTAGCACTAGTATGGGTGACCTACCGGGAAGTCTCATACGAGGGCCACAAAAGCAAAGTCGTGAGCCATAAAGGCAAAGCAGACAATATTGTGTAACAGTAGGCAGGATGTTACATATCTACAACTGATGATGACAAACTTAAGAAATTACTTAAAAGAGATAATAAATGGGGATTTAGTAAAGATATCGAGTCATTCACTATACGTAAAGGGCTTACTGAAGAAATAGTTAGGCTAATTTGGTCTATAGGGAATGAAGCTGATTGGATGCTTGAGTTTAAGTTGAAAGGTTATCATCAGTCGCGTAAAATGTCTCCGTCCAAGTGGTCTGATAATGTATTCCCTGAGATTGATCTTCAGAATATTTGTTATTATTCTGCACCTAAAGTGAAACCAACTTTAAATAGTATTGATGATGCTAATCCTGAACTTGTTAAGTATTACGAGGAACTTGATATCCCGCTAAGCAAAAAGGATCCATTAGTTGCTAAGGAGATTGTTTTTTATAGTGTTTCGATTGCAACGACAAATAATGAGATTTTAGAAGAACAATCAGGAGTCATATTTTGTTCGATGTTGGAGGCTATCAAAAAATCTTGATTTGGTTAGAAAGTATTTAGGGAAAGTTGTTTCTTATGCTGATAACTACTATGATGCTTTGAATGCAGTTGTATTTACTGCTGGGTCGTTTGTGTATATACTTAAAGACACTACATGCCCTATGAAAATATTGATTGATTTTAGAATAAATCAATAGTATTGATTTATTTTGTTCAATTTTAGATTGATCTTCAGAATATTTGTTATTATTCTGCACCTAAAGTGAAACCAACTTTAAATAGTATTGATGATGTAATCCTGAACTTGTTAAGTATTATGAGGAACTTAATATCCCGCTAAGCAACAAGGATCCATTAGTTGCTAAGGAGATTGTTTTTTATAGTGTTTCGATTGCAACGACAAATAGTGAGATTTTAGAAGAACAATCAGGAGACATATTTTGTTCCATGTTGAAGGCTATAAAAAGAATCCTGATTTGGTTAGAAAGTATTTAGGGAAAGTTGTTTCTTATGCTGATAACTACTATGATGCTTTGAATGCAGCTGTATTTACTGCTGGGTCGTTTATGTATATACTTAAAGACACTACATGCCCTATGAAAATATTGATTGATTTTAGAATAAATCAATAGTATTGATTTATTTTGTTCGATTTTAGATTGATCTTCAGAATATTTGTTATTATTCTGCACCTAAAGTGAAACCAACTTTAAATAGTATTGATAATGCTAATCCTGAACTTGTTAAGTATTATGAGGAACTTGATACCCCGCTAAGCAAAAAGGATCTATTAGTTGCTAAGGAGATTTTTTTGATAGTGTTTCGATTGCAACGACAAATAGTGAGACTTTAGAAGAACAATCATGTCACAATTCTCAATTTCCGGTCATTTCTCAAATTTACTATTTCATCGTTTATCGTAAACTAGGTTTACGTGTATCAAATTCGCGTAACCTTAATGGTTTAGCTGCGAATTCACGAACATTTCATCAAGGACATTTCATATAGACTAGGTTTAGTCTACATTTCATTAGCATCATTGTCATCATATTAGTTCATGCATGATTTTGCATTTTACATTAAACGCGTAATTTCCATTTTAAATAAACGCTATCGCGTAACTAATTATTTTGAACATTTGATCCAATGCTTCCAAAAATTATCTAAATATATTTTTATACTCATATTAAGATTATAAAAATAGTATTATGAGTTTACCCGGTTTTAAATTTATTTTGTATATAAATTGTTATATTTATATAATTACGACGGTTTTCTTAAATACTACACGATAATTATTATTTCACTCAAATTTTGCAAGGAATGTATTTTTATAATTTTTATGACTTCAATATATTTTATTTTGATCAGTTAAAATTTATTTTTAGTTAACGCTACCCTACAAGCTTAAATATTTACACAAGTTATTACTTGTCTTTAAGTAACTACACAATTATACTACATATTAATGTTTAAAAAATCATCCACTAGTTCATTAACTCACCCTTGTCGACAACAAGGGTGATTCACACTAATTTGCAAATATCTTCATCTTATATTGTTTAATACTCTTATACTTCACATGATATCTCATAACTCAAAATGAAAAAGATAATTTGCTCTCTCTCTCTCTTGCTCTAAGAACCGCCATCTCAAGGATCAAGAAGGAAAACACAAAATTTTGCTAGTCAAGTTATTTACACTCTAGACACACTCTTGATTAAGGTTGTGAAATAAAACCTTGGGTGTTTAGGATTAATCCTTGTTCATAAAACCTCATCAAGTAACTAGTAAGCATTTCATATTCATCATCATCTTTCATATTCATGTTGTGTTCATTTTATCATGTTTGAGTAAAGCATGCAATTTATATGGATGTTTATACCACTTAAATTGTTTTTAAGCACTATAAGTTTATATAAGTTATCCTATAATTACTCCTTGAAATATATCACATTTGGTGATGTTTAGGAACCCATGACACCCTAAGAAGGTGTATGGTAGGATTAGAATAGCTTCGGAGTTGTTTTGAATTGGTTAGAATAGGTTTTGCGCGAGAAAAACTCATTTCGACAACTTTATTTAGAGGTCTGGTCTTATTTTTAAATTCTGGAATTTTCGACAGTAAGTAAAAATTTTTGGCCTAGATGTTTAGAAAATATACTTTAAAACGAAAACGTGGCGCTTGAATGGGTTAAAGCGGAGTTATAACGAAGAAGTTATGCTATTTTCAAGTTTGACGACGAAAAATATTTGTTTCGTAAAATTCAAGATATAATCTCGACTTTTACGAGTAAAAATGAGTCTTAAGCGTTATAAAATGTGTCGACTTATCAAAAATATATTAGTATATATTATCACGATTCCGAGGACATATAAAATGTAGAAAACGGACTTGTAACGATTAAATTACACGTGTTTACACAAAGTTGCAGTAACTATATTATATAAGAAAACTAATATATTTCTATTAGACAAATATTACGCCACGGAGGACCATGTTGAGGGTCGTTTTTAACATGGATGTAGTACTTTTTATAACATGATGTCTTCTAGTAAAAGTGAGTACGCCTAGCCTATTTTCCAAAATGTCCGACCGTTCGTTAAGCGGAGTTGTAATGAATAAAATATGGTTACTTAAACTTTGCCGAAAACCATCCTTAAACGATATTTTGGACACAAGTACCATACTTTACCCATATTTTTCTCCATGATCGAGACCTCTAGGATGAAAACTTAAATGCTAGAACTTTGAGATAATGACACAAGCTTCCCAAAACCGTTGAGTTTGTTTCCTAACACTCGATGTGCACCATTTTACGACTAGTTTTTCAAGGCCGTTTATTCACTTTCATGAAATTTTCAATGACATTATTTTACTTACGAAAAGTTATAATTTCATAATAAATCACTAAATGATTATCGTAGATATCGTTTCAACGTAAATACTTGTAAAGTAATTTATAAATTGTCAAGACATTATAAGATTATTTTTCGACGATAAACTTTATATTTTAAAAAAGTGTACAAGTGGTATGGATATCATATGAGTTTGCATGCACGACATTGTTTCATGACTTATATTAGAGCATAGCATTCATAATAGGTCGCGGTTAGAGAGTTGCCTCATTTCGTGCATCCACTCACATCACAACTATTGCAACAGTGAGTAATCACATCCCTTTTACCGCTTTTACTATATTTTGGGGCGAAATGCATGAACCATACTTAAATTAAATTGATTCTTACTTTTGTGAACTCTTTTGACTTGAGCATTTGAACTTGAAACGAATCCTTGAACTTAATTACGAAATTATGCCTTATTTGAACTTATTGAACTGTACGTACTATGACCCAAAATTCTCGCCTTATTGGTGGAGTGTGCAAAGTCTCCCTATGTGAACGGAGCAATACCAAATCTCGCCTTATTGGTGGAGTGTGCAAATTCTCCCATGTTCGGAGTGTTCTTAATTGTATATAATAGTTGTATGATGTACCGTTCGTACATTCGCATTGTTAGTCTCCTATTAGTAGGTAGTATGGATAACGCTATTAGAGGTCGGCCAACCTCTCGTTCACTATGTTACGGGACGCATATTATTTATTCTAGGGCTTTGCACGGCATACATTATTATATACGTGGTACTATATTGTGAACTATTATGACCACTTATACTTGACTACTTGACACGCTATATTATGTGCAATGGGTTGTGAACACACAGTTGCAAGTTTTGTATGGGCGGAACTTGAACCGAGTGGATTTACAATGCCTTTGCTTTGTGGACTATTTCCATGACCAAACCTTTGACTCTCTCTCTTGCGAGTTTTCTTATTTTACGAAACGTGTATACTCACCAACTATTTTCATAGTTGACCCGTTTTTCTCTCATGCATTTCAGGTGATCGTTAGTAAGCTTTTCTACCAGGTCTTGCATAATGAAGTTTTCACTTATCACTACAAATCGTTATGTAATAAAACATAATATTTTGGAATCAAAACTTTGTAATATATTTGCCGATGTCGGCTAAACTGGTATTGTAATGGTGTACTCTTTCTTTTAAATCTTAACGTTGGTATGTTCTATTATCTTGTGCTTATGTTCCTTTCCGTTACACTGTGTTTCATTCCCATGAGGGTGTGACAGCTTGGTATCGAGCCAAAGGTTATAGAGAATGCTGATTTTTCGTAAATAAAAATCACAAACTATAACCGGAATAATTTTTTTATTTCATTAAACATTGAACATCATCCGAGTCAACTAGTACTATCGTTGATCGTTAATCATAAATTATACATAGCCCGATCAACTATGTCTAATTTATGAAGAACCATGCAATGATAAGAATGGTAGTTTTAAATCATGTTTAGTCGAGTCTTTAGAGTCTCGTCACCGAAATTGCATTGGTCGGCGGGTATACATAGCATGTTTTACGCTCACGCTCTACATTACCGTACCTTGTTTATACCTTCTTTTTCCATCTTTCGACTTGTTAGACATAGCATGTCTCTGCTCTGCCATGTTTCGATCACTATAACACATTACCGCCGTTCTAAACCTCATCTCGCCTTCATCCGAGTGTCATTTACTCAACCCGATATTTTGGTCCATTGCAGGGATCATGGTCGCGAAAACACACGCCGGGGTTAACAACAATGACAATCCAAACAACAACGTGGCCGAATAGCGGATCTACTCGCCCAAATTATGACGCACTTGATGCTAGATTTAACCAACGCTTGGGAAGGTACTTCAAACATCGGTCATGGATGCGCTACAAGACTTTCATGACATGCAAGTCGATGGAATTTTATGGTATCGAGGGTGCCATTGACCGCTAACTGGTTCGAGAATGTTGAATCGAAACTTAGTATCACGAAATGTGTCAAGGAAACAAGGTTGAGTTCTCTCGGTCTACTACAAGGTCGAGCATTGACCGGTGGAACAACCAACTACATACCGTAGGAGAGGGCCGCAAATGCGTTATCTTGGGAAGCATTTAAGAAACTACTAACCGATGAGTACCGCAGAAAAGATGAAGTGCGTGTCGGAAGCGTAATTTTGGAACCACTGATGGTGGGAGTAGAAGTCAACAAGTACACGATCCATTTCCACGAGTTAACTAGGATGGTTCCTCACATGGTTTCCACCGCGAGAAGTTGATCGACCGATATATATGGGGATTGATACCGTAAATTAGGAGGGATGTCACCGTCGAACCCAACCACTGCAAGTCACCGCGGGCATGGCGATCGCTTGACAAATGATGTGATCAGTGCGGAGAACTAACAAAAGCAAACGACAATGGACGGAAGAGACAGGAGGATCGCCAGAAGCCGAGACCGTGACCAAAGAAAATAAGAGGCGTGAATAACCAGAACTATGGAGCGACCACTCGGAGCGCAAGGATATACTGTGTCCACATCCTATGTGTACTCGATGTAACTATCATCACTCGTGAGATTGCCCAAAGTGCAACAAATGTGGACGGACGGGTCACTTCGCACTAAATTGCTCAAACAAGACCGGGAACCAAGGACGAGAAAAGCATGTTATGAGTGTGGAAGTCGGATCACCTTCGAATACCGTCCAAAGTTGAAAAGAACTCCCAACCAAGAAGGTAATCATCCAAACCGTCGTTGGAAATAGAAGGTCCACCGTAACCGAACATTGATGTTTCCGCACGTGGACGAGCATTCTATCTGGTACCGAGGAAGCCCGCAACGCATAACGGGTACATTCTTTTGAACAACCACCTTCTTTCATACAACATGATTTTGAGTGCATAACTTGCTTCCAATTTTACCACGCTCACGACATCGATTAATTTGAGACCTAACGATATCGACCTTAGTTGTAATTTATTTTGTTGATTTGATTTGACTTGTGTAAGCAATTCCAATATCGAGCGGATCTTTCAAAAGACTTCATTCAAAAGACTTGTATCCTAGCTTGATCTAGTGACGCTCTTGTTTGATGAGTTGCGAAAATCAAGCTAAGAGACAAGTTTACTCAAGTCGGTTTAGTTTAATCTCATGACGGTTCTTGTTTGATGAGTTGTGAGATTAAATTAGAATCGACTACCTAAAGGTCTTTTGAGAGCTACGTTCGATATTGGGTAAGTTTACCCTATCAAATCTAATCACGGGCACGTACTTAGTTGAATGGGGAACCTGTATGCTTGGGCATGATATGATCATTTAGACTGTTCGTACGAGCATGAACTTTTAGAACTCTTGTCGAGGTTTGGACTATAGTATCAATAATTGAATCACGAGGACGTGATTCCTCTGACATGGGAAGAATGCCACAATTCTAAATTTCCGGTCATTTCTCAAATTTACTATTTCATCGTTTATCGTAAACTAGGTTTACGAGTATCAAATCCGCGTAACCTTAATGGTTTAGCTGCGAATTCACGAACATTTCATCAAGGACATTTCATATAGACTAGGTTTAGTCTACATTTTATTAGCATCATTGTCATCATATTAGTTCATGCATGATTTTGCATTTTACATTAAACGCGTAATTTCCATATTAAATAAACGCTATCGCGTAACTAATTATTTTGAACATTTGATCCAATGCTTCCAAAAATTATCTCGATATATTTTTATACTCATATTAAGATTATAAAAATAATATTATGAGTTTACCCGGTGTTTTAAATTTATTTTGTATATAAATTGTTATATTTATATAATTACTGACGGTTTTCTTAAATACTACACGATAATTATTATTTCACCAAATTTTGCAAGGAATGTATTTTAATAATTTTATGACTTCAATATATTTTATTTTGATCGCTTAAAATTATTTTTAGTTAACGCTACCCTACAAGCTTAAATATTTACACAAGTTATTACTTGTCTTTAAGTAACTACACAATTATACTACATATTAATGTTTAAAAAAAAATCATCCACTAGTCTACTAACTCACCCTTGTCGACAACAAGGGTGATTCACACTTAATTTGCAAATATCTTCATCTTATATTGTTTAATACTCTTATACTTCACATAATATCTCATAACTCAAAGTGAAAAAGAAAATTTGCTCTCTCTTCTCTCTTGCTCTAAGAACCGGCCATCTCAAGGATCAAGAAGGAAAACACAAAATTTTGCTAGTCAAGTTATTTACACTCTAGACACACTCTTGATTAAGGTTGTGAAATAAAAACCTTGGGTGTTTAGGATTAATCCCTTGTTCATAAAACCTCATCAAGTAACTAGTAAGCATTTCATATTCATCATCATCTTTCATATTCATGTTGTGTTCATTTTATCATGTTTGAGTAAAGCATGCAATTTATATGGATGTTTATACCACTTAAATTGTTTTAAGCACTATAAGTTTATATAAGTTATCCTATAATTACTCCTTGAAATATATCACATTTGGTGATGTTTAGGAACCCATGACACCCTAAGAAGGTGTATGGTAGGATTAGAATAGCTTTGGAGTTGTTTTGAATTGGTTAGAATAGGTTTTGCGAGAAAAACTCATTTCGACAACTTTATTTAGAGGTCTGATCTTATTTTTAAATTCTGGAATTTTCGACAGTAAGTAAAAATTTTTGGCCTAGATATTTAGAAAATATACTTTAAAACGAAAACGTGGCCGCTTGAATGGGTTAAAACGGAGTTATAACGAAGAAGTTATGCTATTTTCAAGTTTGACGACGAAAAATATTTGTTTCAGAAAATTCAGCATATAATCTCGACTTTTTACGAGTAAAAAATGAGTCTTAAGCGTTATAAAATGTGTCGACTTATCAAAAATATGTTAGTATATATTATCACGATTCCGAGGACATATAAAATGTAGAAAACGGACTTGTAACGATTAAATTACACGTGTTTACACAAAGTTGCCGTAACTATATTATATAAGAAAACTAATATATTTCTATT
Organism: Chrysanthemum lavandulifolium; assembly: GCA_022545495.1. NCBI lineage: Eukaryota > Viridiplantae > Streptophyta > Magnoliopsida > Asterales > Asteraceae > Chrysanthemum > Chrysanthemum lavandulifolium. The sequence continues at coordinate 65,936,207 of CM040246.1, forward strand.
AGACAAATATTACGCCACGGAGGACCATGTTTAGGGTCGTTTTAACATGGATGTAGTACTTTTATAACATGATGTCTTCTAGTAAAAGTGAGTACGCCTAGCCTATTTTCCAAAATGTCCGACCGTTCGTTAAGCGGAGTTGTAATGAATAAAATATGGTTACTTAAACTTTGCCGAAAACCATCCTTAAACGATATTTTGGACACAAGTACCATACTTTACCTATATTTTTCTCCATGATCGAGACCTCTAGGATGAAAACATAAATGCTAAAACTTTGAGATAATGACACAAGCTTCCCAAAACCGTTGAGTTTGTTTCCTAACACTCGATGTGCACCATTTTACGACTAGTTTTTCAAGGCCGTTTATTCACTTTCATGAAATTTTCAATGACATTATTTTACGACGAAAAGTTATAATTTCATAATAAATCACTAAATGATTATCGTAGGATATCGTTTCAACGTAAATACTTGTAAAGTAATTTATAAATTGTCAAGACATTATAAGATTATTTTTCGACGATAAACTTTATATTTTAAAAAAAGTGTACAAGTGGTATGGATATCATATGAGTTTGCATGCACGACATTGTTTCATGACTTATATTAGAGCATATCATTCTTAAATTAAATTGATTCTTACTTTTGTGAACTCTTTTGACTTGAGCATTTGAACTTGAAACGAATCCTTGAACTTAATTACGAAATTATGCCTTATTTGAACTTATTGAACTGTACATACTATGACCCAAAATTCTCGCCTTATTGGTGGAGTGTGCAAAGTCTCCCTATGTGAACGGAGCAATACCAAATCTCGCCTTATTGGTGAAGTGTGCAAATTCTCCCATGTTCGGAGTGTTCTTAATTGTATATAATAGTTGTATGATGTACCGCTCAGACATTCGCATTGTTAGTCTCCTATTAGTAGGTAGTATGGATAGCGCTATTAGAGGTCGGCCAACCTCTCGCTCACTATGTTACGGACGATATTATTTATTCTAGGGGCTTTGCCGGCATACATTATTATATACGTGGCACTATATTGTGAACTATTATGACCACTTATACTTGACTACTTGACACGCTATATTATGTGCAATGGGTTGTGAACACACATGTTGCAAGTTTTGTATGGGCGGAACTTGAACCGAGTGGATTTACAATGCCTTTGCTTTGTGGACTATTTCCGATGACCGAAACCTTTGACTCTCTCTTGCGATTTTTCTTATTTTACTAAACGTATACTCACCAACTATTTTCATAGTTGACCCGTTTTTCTCTCATGCATTTCAGGAGATCGTTAGTAAGCTTTTCTACCAGGTCTTGCATAATGAATTTTTCACTTATCACTACAAATCGTTATGTAATAAAACATAATATTTTGGAATCAGAACTTTGTAATATATTTGCCGATGTCGGCTAAACTGGTATTGTAATGGTTTACTCTTTCTTTTAAATCTTAACGTTGGTATGTTCTATTATCTTGTGCTTATGTTCCTTTCCGTTACACCTCGTGTTTCCGCCTCCGGTGAGGGTGTGACAAATCGAGTCATATTTTGTTCGATGTTGGAGGCTATAAAAAAATCATGATTTGGTTAGAAAGAATTTAGGAAAGTTGTTTCTTATCGATAACTACTATGAGGCTTTGAATGCAAATTGATTTTCTTCTTGGTCGTTTGTGTATATACTTAAAGACACTACATGCCCTATGAAAATATTGATTGATTTTAGAATAAATGCTAAGGAAACGGGCCAGTTTGAGCAAACTCTTATAGTGGCTGATGATAGAAGTTTTGTTGAGTATATTGAAGGGTGTACATCCTCTTCTTATGATAAGAATTAGCTTCATGCTGTTGTGGTGGAACTTCATTGTAACGAGGAAGCAGAGATTAAATACTCCACGATACAGAATTGGGATACGGAAGATTAGAACGGAAAAGGTGGGATTTATAATTTTGTGATAAAAAGGGGTCTTTGTGTTGGTAGCAAATCCTAGATTTCTTGGATTCAAGTAGAGACTGGGTCCGCGATTACATGGAAATACCCAAGTGTTGTGCTAAAAGGTGATGATTCAGTGGGTGAGTTTTATTCGGTTGCTTCAACTAATAATTTTCAACAAGCGGATACGGGTACAAAGATGATACACATGGGTAACAACACGAAAAGTGTAATTAATTCAAAGAGTATATCGGCTGGAAAATCGAGGACTACTTATAGGGGTCTTGTTCAGGTTCAGTCACGGGCAGATAATGCTAGGAATTCGTCTCAGTGTGATTCGATGCTTATTGGTGACATGTCAGCTGCTAACACCTACCCTGACATCCAGGTATTTTTCTTGAAATGCATGCTCTAAAACATGATATTTAACTTTATTGACTTGTGTGTGAATGTGTGTGTGTTAAAAATGATTAATGAACCTATTTTAGTATATGTGTACTTGCTATTTGCTATCTCATCTTGAGGTCCAATGACCAGTATCTTAATAAAAACACAAAGGCGAGTATCATATTGTATTGTACAAATACGCCATTAAAAGAACGTATTACAACTTCAAGATCAAAATTACATCCTAAACCCTATTCCTTCACCATGTTTTGTTACCACTGCTTTTCTAATGCTGATTTCTGATTATTAAATATAACCTACCAATGTTTAAGGAAACATCTTGCCATTCAGGCATTCCCTCCATGACCCAAACATATATGCAACGGGTTTGATTTTCTGACGCTGTTATTCTTGATTTTTCGTTGCATTCTAGCGATCATTCATGTGTAAATACCAAGGTTGCAAAAATCATGAATCGGTAGTCGGGCGGTCGACCTCCCTGTAGCTTGTAATCGGTCAAGGCGGGATTAATCGGTGATTAATCGGATTGGCATTTTTGGCAAATTTTGGGTATTTTCGGTGAAATTTGGGTATTCTAGACAAGTATTTCTTTGAAAATTCATCTTGTAACAGATAAAACATCAAATATAATTGATTAAAACTTATTCAAGACAAGTTTTGGGTATTTCTGACAAGATTTGCAAGTTTTCGACAAGTTTGACCACCGCTAACGATCGTTGGCGCCATTGACCGTTGTTGACCGATTTGCTTGACCCGCCATACACAAATCGGCAAGGTTGATGGCTCATAGAGCACCTAATCGGTGATTAATCGGCCTTTTAGGCCTTGTTTTGCAACACCGGTAAATACCAAACAACCACTATATTTGCAAGAATGGCCGATCTTGGGGCATATTATGGAAATCTGGATGCAACAAGGACATCTGATCGGACACTTTTTTGTAAAGTGGCTCGTTTATTGAAAACTATGATGTTATTTTGTGTTTCCATAAGGATTATAGTTTACAACAAACACTTTATCAAAAATTAAAAATACATAAAAGGAGACAAAAGTATGACAATGTTGTAGAATGAACAATATTTTGAACTTCCACTTAAATACAGATTTATTGTTGAAATAAACTTATCTTCAAGATTGATTAAGTGCATTTTTTCTAACTTATATTATTGTATATAATACGTTAGGTGTTTACCATTTTATACAATATAGTTCACTACTTTATTGGGAGGAAGTTTGATAAGTTTTTTGGTCTTTGCCTTGCATATAGTGTGATTTGGGTCTCATTTCACATCTGAGAGATTTTAGTTATCGGTTCATTCCAAAATAGAATTGCATTATCTGACTTTGTGAGGTAATTAATTATGAATTTATAATCATTAGTCGGATATTTTGATACCTTTTAGTAAATACATATCTAAGAGATTTTTTTCATGAATAAGAAAAGTTAAAGTTTCTATAGGACGACCTGCGTGAACTTTCTTGCATTCTTCATGGGGTGGATAACTTATGTTGTTAGAATATTTAAACTTACACTTACTCACAGGGAAGGATAGTTGCCTGCAATGATAATATTTAGACACTATCTATATGATTAGAAAATATATTTGACTATTTTCCGTCAATGCTAGAATTTTCTTGTACTTCAACAAATTTCGTTAGCACTTTTGAGTAACATAACTGCTTTTGTAAAGATATTTCTATTCGCTTTTTTGTAAAACAGTGAAATGTTCTTTTGCTCGTACAGAACATGAAGCAAGCACTTCCAAAATCGGGGAAGAAGAACTTTTTTATTTCCATCAAAGAGGGATTGATAATGAGAGAGCCAGGGATGCCATAGTTTTTGGGTATTGCGGGGATATCTTGGAAAACCTTCCTGATGAAATAGGTGCTGAAGCTAAGGCTTTATTGAGCTTAAGACTTACAAAGTCGGTTGGTTAAGGAACACGAAAAATCATTAAAAACTTGGGATCATTGATTATAAACATTTATTTATAATGTAATAAATTCGCGGAAAAACTTAGTGTTTTTACAAGAATTGATAAGCTTGATCCTTGGTAGGTTTTGCATTTACTTTGTGATTTACTACATAAACTTGAATTAATTTTTGTGGTCTTATTTTCATACGATAATTGTGTGTCAATACTTAGTGTGTTGTATGCATAACTTTGTGAGACCCTCCAATAATTCCACATATCCATGAACTCCCGTTGTCGCTAGAAGTATTATGGTTTCTTTTAAACTTTTTTCATAAATTGCTTTATAAATACTATGTAAAGATTATTGTGTAATTTGTTGCATTAGTTTTTTGTAAGCTAATTTCTCGAAAAATAGTTGATATTAATGTTTGTCATCAACATTGAAGTTGAAGTAAGTTCTTTACTTTCGATGATAAACTTTTCAAGCTTTTCATGACTTCGACACCGCTGGCCCTAAGACCGAACCTCGGACTTTCAAAGCCATAGGAACCTAATTAGTACCAACCATTTAGCTATGAAATACTAGACACAAGCGATGCATCACACGGGTTGAATAAAGCCTTGTATATATTCAAGCCATATCAATCATGGACTCTATTGACTCTTTCAGGTTTTTCTTGCCACATCAACCAAATCTATGGCTTCTCTCATAACAAATGGTGTTTTTTCAAGTATTTCTTCACAACCCTTTTCAGAAAACACGAAAATCTCAAAAGGTTCATCTTCAAAATCTGTTTTTTATTGCAAAACAACAAAATCAAAGCCTCATATAAGTAAGTTCCTGAAACTGAGGGCAAGTCAATCAGACAGAGTTACTGAAGCTAATTCCTCACATTTATCTTGTAGCATCCCGCCTACTGTTACACAATATTGTCCGCTTTGCCCTTGTGGCTCACGGCTTCGCTTTTGTGGCCCTCGTTTTGAGACTTCCTGGTAGGTCACCCATACCAGTGCTACTCTCACACGAGCACGCTTAATCGTAGTTCCTTGAACCCTACTCGTAGTGGACCACAAAACGCGTTGTGTCGATAAAGCGCTTGTTATTCTTAAATACTAGCATCTCTCGTGCCTCTGTCGATGCGGGATTTTCCTAGGGTGTTACAATCACCCCTTAGAACTCATCGTCTTCGATGAGGTTTTCCCACCATCCCGAACGGCTCGAGCGGCTCGATACTACTTGTAACATCCCGCCTCATCGATACACAATATTGTCCGCTTTGCCCTGATGGCTCACGGCTTTGCTTTTGTGGCCCTCGTGTGAGACTTCCCAGTAGGTCACCCATACCAGTGCTACTCTCACACGAGCCCGCTTAACTACGTAGTTTCTTGAGAACTCTACTCGCAGTGGACCACAAAGCGCGTTGTGTCTATTAAGGCGAATGTTATTCTTATATACCAGCATCTCTCTAGGCCTATGTCGATGTGGGATTTGCCAAAGGTGTTACAATCACCCTCTTTGCCTAGGGTGTTACAATCACCCCCCTGTGGGACTCATCGTCCTCGATGAGGTTTGCCCCACCATCCCGAATGGCTCTAGAGTGGCTCGATACCACTTGTAACATCCCCACCGTTACACATTATTTTCCACTTTGCCCTCGTGCTCACGGCTTTGCTTTTGTGGCCTCGTGTGAGACTTCAGGTAGGTCACCCATACTAGTGCTACTCACACGAGCATGCTAATCGCGTAGTTCCTTGTGAACCCTACTTGCAGAATGGACCACAAAACGGGTTGTGTCGATAAGGTAGATGTTATTCTTATATGCCGACATCTCTCAGGCCATTGTCGATGCGGGATTTGCCTAAGGTGTTACAATCACCCTCTTTTCCTAGGGTGTTACAACTGCATCGACAAAGAGGCGATTGTAACACCTTAGGCAAATCCCACATCAATAGAGGCCTTGAGATGCCGGTATATAAGAATAACATTCACCTTATCGGAAACAACGCGTGTTGTGGTCCATCATGAAAGGGTTCACAATGAACTACGCAGCTTAGCTTGTTCGCGCGAGAGTAGCACTAGTATGGGTGACCCACCCGAAGTCTCATATGAGGGCTACATATTAATGTAACTCATTATAGTTTTATGGGTCAAAACCCGAGTTGAGATTAATGACTATATCATTAGCATACCAATATTAGACTACCGCTTCAAAGATATATAATAGGCTTGTTACCATTGTTGTTGACTAATTTGTGTATACATATGAAACTATTGTTAGCTAAGTAACTCTTATTGTACTCGATATAATCATATAATAAGCCACTGTTGAATATTGTTTAGAAGCATTGTAGGTGAAGTGTACACTATAGTGTAAATATAATGTTGTAATTAAATAGGACTTGTTCCTTCCAAGAGAATATTAAGATACACCTATGACAATAGTTTAAGTAGACAGCCAAATGACCATTATATGTAATTCTAAAGGCGTATATTCCCAATGGATTCGTGGGATAACTTTACAATGGGGTTATGTAAAGTACAATAATATACTAATTCGTATAATTGTACAAATGATATTGTATCGATAAGAATTATTATCCTTACACAGTAATATGTTTGTTAAGTGGGAACATTATTTTATACAAATAAGTCCTATTAAATCTGTTATAATATATAACAGTAATAGCAATATTGTTAATAAGTTTAATAAACAAATGGTCTGATACATTATATAATGTGATCAATTATATGCAACTAGCAGTAGGTACCCGCAGTACGTGCAAATACTCTGAAATAAATTTTTTGATAAATAATGTATTTTAGTTTATTATGTTATTTTAACAATAAATTTATGGTTATTAAGAATTTCAGATAACCCGTGTCCGTTCTCGCTGCTCGAGCCTGCTTGGTCCGCGCCTGCTTCGGGTTTAAGCCCATTTGGCCTGCTGTCTGCTCGGGCTTGAATATTTGTATAATGTGCTTTATTATTTGTAGTAGTGAAATTTAATGCAGGAATTGTGTTTAATTTGGTTGTATAATATGCTTGATAATCTGTATTTCTTATGTAAGGGGTGTTTTAATAACTGTATTAATTGTATAAAATGCTCTTGGTTTTGGTGGCCTTCAACAATACATGATTATAACTCTGCAACACTAATTTGTTTACTTGCAAAATTGGTATTTAGTATATAAATAATAAGGAGTAAACATTTTAACGTGTACTCATTTGTTGTTTATTTATTAGTTTATCACTCAGCTCACCAATTGTATCAAGCCCAAACTAAATACTTATAACAAAAATACTTACTCCCTCACTCACTTAACCCTAACCTTATTTCTCTTCTTCACATTTATGCAGCCACCAACACTCTCATCTCATTTCTGTCTTCAAACTAAAACACAAACACCCTTTGTTTCTTGCATCTGCTATGGGTTACTACACAATAGCCAATCAAATCAATATCTTGGGCTACTAAATAACAAACGCTAGGTATGCAAGAGCTATGTGTGTATTTGTTTTTCTGCTACAAGTGGTCCAAGCAAACGACATACACGACTATTCATCATTAAGATTATAATAAACCGGATTTATTACACCAGAACATAACCAAGTGAATTGTATTATTGACTCAACCTCTCGGTATAAAAAAATGAGATCTTGATTCGTGACTCAACCTCTCGGTTTCTTATTTTTATACACATTCTGATTTTTTTTTTCTTGTTTGATATGAGTCACGAAACAAGGTCTATTGCAATGGCACACTCACGGAATCGGCCAGTAGATCTTTTAACTTCGTGTAAAATCGATTTTACACAAAGATAGATCCGAGAACAGCGATTATTTTTATTCTAATAATTTTTATTTATGTCTCCTAATAATTTTTAGAGTTTGTTTGACTTAAGAGCTTGATTAAATTGTATATTGTGATTAAATTATTGTTTATTTTGGTGTAGGGATGAATTAAATAGTGTAATAATTGACCACTTTAATAGTATTAATGTGGTGTTTTTTAATATGCGCATTAAAGTGTTGTACACTATGGTTATTTGGTTGTAAGTATGAAAATTATGTGCTTTCAAGTGTTGTACATCATGCTTTATTTGTTGCAAGTCCGAAAGTCGAAAATTTATTAGGAGAGATTCATTTGTGCGTTATAAGCGATAGAGATTACAAACGATATTACAATATCTTTAAATACACAATGAAATCTGGCTAATATCGATACATAGTATTATCGTTGGATTTCCTCTTGGATTTGACCATTCAATATATAACAGACTGGGATAACACGTTACAAGTCACTTCGAGTAGGGTGCTATTCGAATTCGGGTTGGTCGGTTCGGTCAAACGGCGGGTCCCAAGTCGGTCGAGGCTAAAATAATATACCGAACCCGACCCTATTTGAACTCGGGTTAGTCGGGTTCGGTCAAACGGTCGGGTCAAGTCGGTCGGGTCAAGTCGGGTTCGGTTTGTGCAATTTACAAAATCATATAATTTGATTTCTTAAACTTAGTACTTAAAATCAAATAATTTCAAGCCAAAACAACATCAAAAATTAGATAAAAAATGGGCCAATTTTACTACAAAGTTCACAGCCTAAATGATCAGACCATACGAATCACACATGATCTACCCCTTATATGGCAAGCATATAATCAAGACACCAAGATTAGACTAGTACACATGTTGCAGACATATAATATAATACATATTACCAAACACTCATATTTAGTACATATACCAAACATATAACCTGACTCATAGTAGATTAAATATAACATGCTCATGAGCTGCAGACACTATTGCAGACACAAAAATATACTGTCACACTGAACTTGCAGCATCACCTGGGGTTGAAACAGAAGCATATACAACTTGGGCTTCCTTTAAATAAAGATTTGATAAATTCATATGTCAACTTATAAAGATACGAAAAAAAAAAAAACTCGGGTTAGTCGGGTTGACCCGCACCGAGTAGCAAAGTATTTTGAACCCGAGACCGACCCTATCTCGTACTCGGGTTAATCGGGTTGACCCGATTGACCCGATTGGATTTTGAACTGAGTAACCCGACCCGATTATCCCTATTCGGGTTCGGGTCCGGTCGGGTCCGGTCGGGTCGGGATATTTGACACCCCTACTTCCGAGAATGTATTGATGAAATTCTGGAAATTAGCTATTGATTGTACGGACAGTTATTCACAACTTATTTGATGAGTGTGCTCTTAAATAAGGTATACATAAGTAATGTTAAACTATACCCGTGTATAATATGAAGTTATCATATTGCGGGATTCGGTATATTCTATGGTATATCTACATTATGTAGTAAAATGGTATCATCATCGACAATTGGTTTTACACAAAATACATTAAATAGAACATGTTATGAACTAAATTGGTGTTCACATATGCTCTGTATTTTTGCTGTATATAAATACTCCACATATTCTTAAACCATCTCGGCTACATGTGGATTATAATTCAGTATTTCATTAATGTACAATTATTGCTCACTGGTATACCTATACGAATAGCAACATTCGAACCTGATTGATAATTAGTGAACACATCATATTTGTATGAGCATGAAATACGTTAAGCATACAGTCTATTATGTACAACTTTCACCATAACATCCTATAGTACTAATTAAATATATCCAGTTATTATGGACACATAACCGTAAAACCATTAATTTATTGCATATGAGTGTTGTATTGTATAGACCATAGACATCTAATTGTGTACACTAGATATCATTATAGTAAATATTAGATGACTGTAGAAAAGTTCAATATAAAGCCATATTTTATAAACCAACGAATCCGTCATGTGCACTCATTTTTTTATCAAAATATAAAGAATAAACTTTCACCATTTTTCTAAAATTAAATATCTCACAAACCGTTAATCGTTACGCCTAAAAATCATATTATTCATCGGAATTAAATTATCTTTCTATTGATATCGTTGTTATATACTTTCGGCAAACTTTTTTTTTTAAAATTTCGTTCGGAAAAATCACATGTGATTTAGAAAATCACATGTGATTTCTTAAAATCATTCGTGATTTGATTTTTACGAATCACACGCGATTTTTCCTGACTAACTTTTAAAAAAAATCGTCGAAAGATATAACAACGCATATCTATAGAAAGATAATTTAATTCTCGTCACGATAATGTATTTTTATAGCGCAAGATTTACTGCTAGCAAAGATATGTTGCTTTAAAAAAGGTGGAAAATGATTTTTATTAATTTAAATAAAAAACTAATGGATGCGATTATTAATTGGTTTTATACGACAAATTGAATTATATGTATCTCAACTCTAGATGACTATTGTATTCTTTAATAATAGTAAAGAAAAGATGACTTTATTTTCTTACCCATAAATTAACGCTACTAGTGACAAATCCCCACCATCCATCTAGTTTGATCTAATGCGGGATTAACCTAAGATTTAAAGGTAAACAAGTTCACGTTTTTTCTCGTCTTTTTGTCTTTCTTATTTTATTCATATATTTTTTTGTCTTTTTTTTTTTTTTTTTTGCTTTTTTTTCTTTTTTTTCGCCTTTTTTTTCTTCGTTTCGCTCATTTTCATACGTTTTGTTCGCTTTCATACATTTTCATATTTTTCGTCCGCTTTCATATGTTTTCACACGTTTCGTCCGCTTTCATCCGCTTTTCCTTCGTTTCGTCAAATTTTCATACGTTTTCATCCATTTTCAAACGTGTTTTACGCTTTCATACGTTTCCGTTTTCATAGGTATTCGCTCATTTTCTTACGCTTACATCGTTTCGACTATCACAGTGATTTTCGAATATCACTTTTGATATTCGAATATCACTTGTGATTTTCTCAATATCACTTTGTGATATTCGAAATATCACTTAATGATATTATGAATATTACTTGTGATTTTTCGATATCACTTTGTGGTATTCGATAATCACTTGTGATTTTCATGTTACAAAACATTAGTTGAAAATCACTTGTAATATTCGTAAAATCACGAATATCACTTGTTGGTCATCCGATATCACGAATATCACTTGTGATATTCGTAGTATTATTTGTGATACTCGAATATCACTTGTGATATCACGTAACGCCACTCGTGATATTCGCAGACATATGAAACGCCAAAATATTTAAAACCGACGAAAACGTATGAAAACGGACGAATATGTATGAACTCTAAACCAAAATTTGACCATTTTATCTTTATACATGGTAAATATAAACTTATATATTTTTATAAGTTCCAAATAAGCAAATTAAGCTTGTGAAACATAAACCAAAATCACATAAGCTCATAAGCAAATAAAATAAGATTTAACAATTACCCCCAAACTATGTAGTTGCTATTCAAATTATATATTTGTAATATTCTGAATATCACTTGTGATTTTCTGGATATCACTTGGTGACAGTGTTGCAAAACAAGGCCTACAAGGCCGATTAATCACCGATTAGGTGCTCCTGGGCCGCCAACCTTGCCGATTTTTATAACTGGGTCAAACAAATTGGTCAACAACGGTCAATGGCGGTCAACGATCGTTAATCGGTGGTCAAACTTTCCGAAAACTTGCAAATCTTGTTTGAATACCCAAAACTTGTCTTGAACAAGTTTAAATCAATTATATATGATGTGTATATCTCATATAAGATGATTTTCATGAAAGTCTTGTCTAGAATACCCAAATCTCGCCGAAAATACCCAAAACTTGTTGAATGCTAATCCGATTAATCACCGATTAATCCCGCCTTGACCGACATAAGCTACTGGGAGTCGACCACCGACTACCGATTCACGATTTTTGCAACATTGCTTTGTGATATTCTCGATATCATTTTGTGATATTAGAATATCACTTGATGTTCGGATATCACTTTGTGATATTCTCAATATCAATCGTGATTTTGATGTTACAAAACATTAGTTGAAAATCACTTGTGATATTTAGAATATCACGTTATATTCTCAATATCACGAATATCACTGTGATCATCCAATATCACGAATATCACATAATATCACGAATATCACTTGTGATATTCATAAACGTATGAAAACATTTAAAAACGGACGAAAACGTAAGAAAATGGACGAATATGTATGAAAACAGATGAAGACGTATGAAAGCATAAAAACGAGTATGAAAACGGACGAAAACTTATGAAAACGGACGAAAACGTATGAATAATGAACAAAAACGTAAGAAAACGGGCGAAAACGTATGAAACGGACGAATACGTAGGGAAATGGATGAATATGTATGAAAATGGACGAAAACGTATGAAAGCGTATAAACAAGTATGAAAACGAACGAAAACGTATGAAAACAGACGGAAACGCATGAAACAGGCGAAACGATGAAAGCGAATTAAAAAGCGTGAATAACGTGAATTGAAAAAAAAAAAAACGTGAATTCAAAAAAAAAAAAAAAAAACCAAAAGAAAACGTGAATTTAAAAAACGTGAATTAAAAAAAAAAAAAAAAAAAAAAAAAAATGGACTTAGGTTTATCTATTAAATCCTAGGTTAATCCCCACCATTGATTAATCTGTATGGATGGTGAAATTTCCCTTGCAGTAGACCAAAATAAAGGTAAGCAAAACTTATAGTTATGAAAAACTTATATTACCTCGTAATATATACTTCATTGATATACATACTAAATGTAACCATTCGGGTGAAAAAAATTTTAACACTACATTAGCCGGGTGAAATAATTAATCTAATAACGCCATTTATATGCAATAATACTCGTTATTGAGTAGATTAATATACATTACACCTTAAGAGGAATTTTCAAATGCTTACTCTTATTTTGGTTACTATAGGACAAATCCCCACCATCCATCTAGTTGATCTAATGGTGGGATAAACCTAAGATTAAATACTAAACCCAAGTTCATGTTTTTTTTCTCTTTTTTTTCTTTTTATCTTTCTTATTTATTAACTCTATTTTATTATTTTTTTTTTTTTTTTTTTGAAATTCACGTTTCTAATTTAAATTTATTTATTATTTTTTTTTTTTTTTTTTTTTTTTTGAATTCACGCTTTCATTTTAAAATCATTTTATTTTCACTTTTTTATTATTCTTTTTAATTTTTTATTCTAAGTTTTTTCCGCTTACATCGCTTTCATCCAGATTCATACGCCGTCCGCTTTTATACGCCGCCCGTGTTCATATGTTTTTACGCCGCCTCGATTTCGAGATGTGATGTTTTCGTCTGTTTTCATCCGTTGTGACGTTTACATCCGCTTTCATACGCCGTCCGCTTTACGCCGTCCATTTTAGACATTTTAAATGCTTTTCAAACGCCGTCGTCGTTTTACGTTTTCGATCGTTTTCTTACGCCACGTCCGCTGCGTCGCTTTCACGCCGCTTTGTTTTCATACGCCGTCCATTTTCACGCTTTTGGTCTTCATATGTTTTCATCTGTTTTCTTTCGTTTTCGTCCATTTTTCATACGTGTTTTTACGCTTTCATATGTTTTCGGCCATTTTCATACGTTTTTGTCTGTTTTTTTAGGTTTTCATGTATATTCTTCATTTTTTAGACGTTTTCGTATGTATTTTTACGTTTTCATGTATTTTCGTCCGTTTTTATACGTTTTCGTCCGTTTTCATACGTTGTCATCCGCTTTTACGCCGTCCATTTTAGACGCCGCTCGTTACACGCCGTTTTAAATACGCCATTTCATCCGCTTTTAAACGTTTTGTCCGCTTTTATCCGCTTTTGTCCGCTTTGCACGCTTTTGTCTGCTTTTATATGTTCCTCATTCGAGTTTATACATTTTTTCCGCTTTCGACGTTTTCATTTTGATATTTGTAGTGACACTTATTTATCTTTTGTGATATAACATTGTAAGGAAGATGAAAAGTATTACATTCTTATCATGTATGTGTTATTAGTTATGATACTCAACTAAGAATGTGATGGTTGTGTTTTGAAAATATTTAGGAAGATTTTGTCTTTATGATATTATGAAATATTAGAAAAGTTGTTCAACCGAAAACAAGAGACAATCAAACCTATTTCTCGATTCAATAGAAGCCCAAAGATGTGAATAGGTCCCAATGTTATGATACTTTTGTTAGACTTGTGGTGATTTTCTATTTAATGGATACATTGTGCATGCTTGATAGCGGTTTTATAGCGATTTGAAAATATCTATGGTTGAATCGAGAACGAAATAAGCTATGGTTGAAGATAGCACATCTTTATAAAAACCGAGAAGCTCAAACACATGTGATATCACGGTGATATCACCACTTGTGATATCACACGTGAAATCATGTGTGATAACGCCGGTGATATCACTTGTGATATCATGTGATATTACCGGTGATAGCATGTGTGATATCATAGTTTATATCACTTATGATATCACCGTGATATCACCGTGATATCACAAGTGAGTGATATCACCTATGATATCATGCGATATCACGGTGTTTGAGCTTACGGGTTGTTTATAAAGATGTGTGTTTTCTTCAACCATAGCTTTTTAGTTTGTCGATTCAACCATATATATTTATAAATCCCGCTATAAAACCTATTGAAACATGCACAATGTATCCATTAAATAGAAAAATTCACCACAAGTCTAACAAAAGTTTCATAACATCTCTTGTAATATTTCACCACAAAAATCTTCCTAAATATTTTCAAAAACACAAATAAGAAAATTGAACAGAATCATCACAGTAATATAATAAGTGATGTTTATTATCATTTCTTTTATATATACTTGGTAAAATACTAAATTCTTATCACATTTGTTATGAATTTAATATTTCACAATCTTAGTTAAGTATCACAACTGATAACATATACATGATGAAGAGTGTAATACTCTTCATCATTCTTACAGTGTTATATCACAAGAGATAAATAAGAGTCACTTAAAAATATCAAAATGAATAAAAAGGAAGTAAACTATAAAAATAGAGACTTGACATATTCTCAAAACCAAACAAGTGTTGCATTAAATTAACATTTTTTTGAACAAAATAAGAATTCACCTAAAGACACTTTAACCCTTTTATTTCTACTAAGAGTATAATATAACAAGTGATAGATAACATTGGTTGCATTAAAAAAATATATGCGCTTGTCAATTGCGATGAAAGGCACAAAATCTATCTTTTAACTGAAAATTATAAAAATATTAGAAAACACATAGGTGATAATATATATAAAAATATACAGAGCAATGAAATATCTCATGTGATATTAAAGGTTTAAAAAACATACTTGTTTGTTTATGAAATATCACAAGTGATATTAGACATTAACTTTTTTTTTTAATAAAATATCACAATTGATATTAGACATATAATATAATAAAGTTTAATAATAAGCATGAAAACGTATTGAAATAGACGAAAACGTATAAAAAAACTGCAAAAAATGGACGAAAACATATGAAAATGGACAAAAACGTATAAAAACGAATGAAAAGCGTGTACGTATGAAAATGGAAAAAATCGTCTGAAAACGGATGAAAACGTAAAAACGGATGAAAATGGACGAAAACGTATGAAAACCGACGAAACCGCAAATACATAAAAGCGTATATAAACCTATGAAAACCGTTGAAAACGTAAGAAACGGACAATAACGTAAAAAGATGAAAACGTGTTAAAACGAACGAAAACGTAAGGAAATGTACAAAAGGTATGAAACGGACAAAACATACGAAACAGATTTAAAACGTAAGAAACGAACGAAACATAGGAAAACAGACGAAAATGTAAGAAAACAAAGCGAAAACGTAAAAACGGACGGCGTATGAAAACGGACAAAAACCTAAGAAACGGACGAAACGATGAAACGGACGAAACGTAAGAAAACGGACGAAAACGAAGAAAATGTAAGAAAACGAAGAAAACATATGAAAACGTAAGAAAACGAACGAAACGTAAGAAACAGACGAAACGTATGAAAGCGGACGAAAATGTAAGAAAGCGTATTTAAAACGCATGAAAACGGACGAAAACGTAAGAAAACGGATGAAAACGGATGAAAACGTATGTGAACGGACGAAAAAGTATGAAACGGACAAAACATAAAAAGGGATGAAAACGTAACAACAGCGAAAAAACGTAACAAGACCGATTTAAACGGACGAAAACGTAAATAAAACGGACGAAACGTATGAAACGGACGAAAACGTATGAAAACGGATGAAAAGTAAGAAAATGTATAAAACGTAAGAAAGCGGACGAAACGTATGAAACGGACGAAATGTAAGAAACGTGTGAAAGCAGAAAACGTATAAAACGGAAAACGGACAAAACGTAAGAAAGCGTATGAAAATTACCAAAAAAGAAAAAGAAGAATTAAAAAAGAAAAAAAAAACGTGAAATTGAGAAAAAAAAAATGATTAAAAAAATGACAAATAATGAGAAAATAAATAATAAAGATAAAAAGACAAGAAAAAAACAAGAAAAAAACATGGACTTAGGTTTAGACATATTAAATATTAGGTTAATCACCACCATTAGATCAAACTAGATGGAATGTGGGGATTTATCCCTTGGTATGCAAGAATTTTTGAGTATGCAAAATAAAGTGCCTCTACACCTTAATACTGTAACCATTTAACAGTAGTTATATTAACATTTATATGTGTAATCAATCACGTATGTATCTACTATAAGGGGTAATAACATAAAGAGAAAAGTATCAACAAGTGCCAAAATCTTTTTGGTAGTCCCCTTTGTGGTCAAATTTTTCTTCAATATCCAAAATGGTCATGCGCAACCACCGATCGCTGAGCTCCACCGTAAACATGACACGTGTCATAAGTAAAGTACACTTTTACTTTTTAATGTATCCAAATAACCACCAAATTTGCGCAACCGATGACTACTCAACTTACTTTTACTCGACTTGCATTTTCCACGCAAAAGTACAAAAGGTAAAAAAAAAAAAAAAAAGGTACAAAACTAGTTTTCAGTGTGTACCTTCTTCTTTCTTTTCCAATGCACCTAGAAACCCGATCGGCAATAACCATCGTATCATACACAAGACTTAATCGATACATGATTATCATTCTCAAACTTAAACACAAACACAAACACAAAACAACATATATTGTCGCCGATTGAGTTGATAGGATTTTTGTTTATTTCCAATGGATTCATCGTTTCATCGTGTTGATGTAAGTATCATATTTAGATGTAATAAATGTTTAATCCTTTAGTTAGGTTTGGGATTGTTACAGATCAGATTGTACTTTAACGATCAAGTCTTTTGGGTATATCAATTTTGGTTGAAAATAGTTGGTATCTTGTATTTTTGTACCAAGAACACAATATACCCATGAAGACCTAATAATTTTGTAGCTACTATCATGTATAAATTAGTTTTATTTTTAATATTTTGTTTTTTGTTAACCTAGGTTTATGATTCGAAGGTTAGTTTGAGAACTAAGCTACACCTTCTGAAAACAATATCCAAGAAGTTGGCTGAAAAAAAGGAAAGGTATAACAAGTTTAAAAGTAGTGTTTTTGGCCCTTGGTTGGATATTAGAACGGAGGACCATGATAATCTTGTCCTGAATTTTTTGCTTCAACACCAAAGGGATATCAAAGATGCTACTATTGATACGCCTTTTATTTTTGATATTGGTCACAATACATTAGAGTTTGGTAGGAGGAATTTTGTTTGTTAACCGGTTTCAAATTTGGAAATCCTTCTTTAGACCATTTGAGTGAGGCGTCTCAAATTTCCATAACCGGGTATTTCTACTCTACCAAGAATAAAGGGTGAAGATCTTAAAGCACTTCTTGAGACGGATAAGGATTTTAAAAGCTATCTCATGATGATTCGAGTCCGTGTTTGTCTGTCTTGGGCTTTAGAGTATGTATTCATGGGTAACGAGCTTAGGCACGTTATACCCTATGAGATTTTAGCTCTAGTGGATGATTTATGCGCTTTTGATGCTTTCCCTGGGGACAATATATTTGGGAAGAGCTTCACCTTAGGGTGTATAATGTTGATTCAAGACACCGTAAGGATATTTTGCAAAAATTGCAACACACGGAAAAAATACAAGCCTCAATATTCTTTGAATGGATTTGTTTTCGTCTTTAAGGTTTGCATGCTTTTTCATTTATTGCTTGTCTCATGTATTGCTTGTCTCATTTATGTCAATGTAGTGTAAATGTTGACCCAACCCACCCATACCATAAATGTTGACCCAACCCAGCCTTTAGTATCTAAATGCTATGTTTGACTCCCCAAATCCACTTTTAAGTTTGGTTTGAATCAACTCTATAGTGCAACTGCATTGTTATCAGAATATGTGGTCATATGGAATAGAATACCTCATTTATTGTAACGTTTATATGAATCTAATAACATAATGCAGTGACGCAATTTTGTCTGACTTTTGAAGTACACAGATTTTATCCGAAACTCTTAGATTAGAAACAGATGCTTGACTAATAGTTGCTGAAACGCAACATGTTCTTATTAAGTGCAAACTTGTAGCTGAAGTTTGATATATCTTTTTTACGTTCGCATATACAAGTTGGACATTAATTTAGTTTACAACTAGCCAATAAGTTAGTTTATTTATTTAACATTAATGGTTTTAAAATTTTACGAGATATGGTTATTGGAACTTTTCCGAATGCTACAAATTGGTGGCACAAAGTCGATGATGTTGTACCCCATTGTGTTTCGTGGAGTAATGGTATAACATTTACAAAAGGTGATTGTGAGAGGCTATTCTATTCTAGAGAGTCAATTAATACACTTGTAACCACCGAAAAGGAGATCAATACATCATGGTGGATATGTAGTTTAGACTATTTCAAGAATGGGTCAACAGAAGATGCATCTCATAGACATTTGAAAAAGAGGAAGGTTATTCCGCGTAAACATGTTCACACGGAGGTTCACCGTGAGGTACATGTTCGCACTGAGGTGCATGGCTATGAAGGATTGGATGACCCAGCGCTTGCAAAGAAGGTTGAGGATATTGAGCGTTCATTTGGGAGTCGTTTAAGTGCACTTGAGAAATGTGTGAAACCCCAAGGATGCATCTTTTATCACGGATGTCGAGTGAAGTTGATCAAGACTCAAAGGTTTGTTGTTTATAAACAAATTTTTATTTTTACATTGAATGTGTAAATAAGATTATTATATATTACCTTATTTTTGCAGGTCCTCAGTAGATTATCGAGAAAATTACGAACCTCGAGGTGAGCTTATAAAGAAGATTGAGTATATTGAAGCATTCTATGGGAGGCGATATAACAACACTTGAGCAACTTGTTAAGAATGGCACTAACGAGACTATGGAGCCTTGTAGTGTACATGATGATGAACCAAATGTTGTTATCATCGCAAATCAAGAAAAGGTAAGTTCTTGAATTTTGTTTCCTTATCAACATGTCGTATATTATTACAAGAAGATTGTTAAGGGCTAAGATTAGTTGAATTTTGCGCCCTATACGTGAGCGAGACTTTGGAGCCCTCTGTGAACAAGACTTTGGAGCCCACTAGTGTGAAGGTCGATAATGAGGTTTAATGATAGTGTGGAGCCCACTGGTGGAAAGGTTGAGAACAACTTTAACGATAATGTGCAGCCCTCTCTTGAACCTGACAATGCAAATGAAGAAAAGGTAATATTATTACATAACGAGACTATGAATATTATTACATAACACTCGTCATACAATAACGAGACTATGGATATTTATACTTCTTATGCAGCCCTCAAATGCATTTGATAATGATGTCAAATTGCATCTTGACATGGATATTCAACATGATTATTATAACGGTGGAATCAACGAAGCTGATCCTGAAAACATGTTTGACACACCGTTTGATAATCAGGTAGTCAGTTTTAACCATATTCACCGTTTGTATGACCGAAACATGTTTATTTGATCATATATCAGTTTACTTAAATAGAATGGCTTGATTACTTGTATTTCTACAGGTAGTAGAGGAACAAGAGGAAGAAGGGCATTGAAGAATATGGGTGATCCGCTCAGAACAAGATTTAATGGCGTGGAGACTCTTATGCAAATATGTGTATTTAATACTCCCGAAAAGGTAAATTTAACATTAAGTTTTTGGTTTTAAAATCAAATAAGACAATCTTTTTATTCTATATATTTTTAATATAGGAAAAAGACAATGATTTGCGCTCCTTCAATGAAGGATCGAGATTCTGTTCCTAGTAATGATGATATGGAGAAATTAGCAATGAAGCATCCCGATTACTTCCTAGCAATGATGATCGTGATAAATCGACAATGAATGTTCAGTTGTACCCCTAGCAATGACGATAACGAGAATTTAGTTGATATCTCTTGTTATGGTGACGGGCGGGCATCTATTAAAAAGATACCGGTTAATTTTGCCCGAGAGACTAGGCGGCGGTATCTTCAAGACCAGACACAAGCGACCTTCAACCACTCCACAAAAGCCTAAAGTCCGTGCTAGGAAGAAGAAATGTGTTAGCGTTTTCGACCGTTGGTTTCACATGGTGGTGAAGAGATTCCCGTGGAATGAGGTAACTTATTTTACTTATTATTTATTGCGAGATGTTGTAACGTTGGTTAAGTACTACGGACTAGAAAATTTTGTATGATATATCTGCAGGATCTAACTCGTCCCTCTGAGTTCGCGACAATTAAGAGTGATTGTGCCAAAAGAAATTATGGATTTTTGAATCAAAAGGAGGACGTGAGATTTTATTTTCCATGGGGAGGAGATGGCATATATGCATATCATGATTTTTGGGAAAGGTTGGTGGGCATCGTGTAGTATAGAAATGGATGGCTTTCGATACTGTAAATTTCATGATAACAATTTTAATATTTATGGATAATGTTAACTACTTAGGTAATTTATTATTTTTATTTTTATTTTTATTTTTTTTGGCAGCATCTTGATCTATGGATAATTTTTCTATGGCATTTTAGACCTGCCGATGCTGATTGGGCAATGGCAGGTCCATTTTTTAGCTCCATGATTCTTACCAACAGGATGCCGGGTTTGTTTTGCTGACGGAGTAACTTATGGTCTCCCCTGGTTTGCTCAATCTGTTGAAAAGGTGTGTCTAAGAAATTTTTGATATTCGTATAGTAGTATTTGATGGTTCTAATTGATATGTAGTATTTATTAGATCACAATCAGGCATGACCATAATAAGTAACCTTTAGTTTTCGCGATGATCACACATATGGTTGAAAAGTCATTTTCTAGTAGTTTAAGGAAATTCCTAAATAAGGTAATGTAAGTCGCTTTTGGAGCTTATTTTCTAGTCGAAAAAGACTTTCAAAACCAAAAGCAAACTACAACAACAAAGTTAGAATAGTGGTAATCCTAAAAATGTAACTTGGGAAGGGCATCTACACAGATTAAAAATAACTGATGCAGAACAGGAAGTTGTGCAAAAACAGATTTTTAACTCAACTTTATACTATGCTAGTGGTTATTATAGTGCACTAAACTGAAACTAGAATTAGATGGGCATACAAGGATTTAATAAAAACAAAGTTTGCACAATTTGAGTACCAATTAGACTAAGAAAAAGGGCCCATAACAGCAGTAATGCTGTTGTCCTGTGCCAGTGCAGAAAAACAGTTAAGCTCTTATTTTTACCAAATCCTAACAAAACTTATGCAACCTTTCTCTAACATTCACACTAACCTAAGACTCCTAATAGAAGTTTGACTAGGTAAGTCAAAATGGTTAAAAACAATTATTTCACCCTTTCACAGCCTTGACCCAAACAGCCCCTTGTGTGAGTTTCTTTGGAGAGAGAAATGGAGCTTGGGAGCTGAGTGTGCTTCTTTTGAGCAAATCTGAGCCCTTTGATTCAATATTTTAAATACAATATTGTTTTTGTTGTCTTATGTTTGTTCAACAATATTGTAGGTCTATTTTCCTATCAACGAAGATAATGTACATTGGGTTCTGGGAGAACTCCATCTACGCTCGGTGTCATAACAATATATGATGCCTCTCCAGAACCTCTGGTGAAAATCGAATTTGGTGGCTTAACATGAGGAGATGTTTTGAATATAAAATTCCAAAGTTTTTACAAGAAACCGAAGTAATGGAAAAAAGGAATTGATCCAAAACATTACTCCATCACCTTCCGTAGATGGGATAATGTGCCAAGGCAAGGCCCTCTTTATGGTGATTTGGGTATATGGGTGATGATAAACTTGTATAGGTTGTCGAATAATCTTCCATTGGCGGTCGGTAATCCTACTTTGGCGACTTTGGCATATAGGGAGCGATTGGTAGATTTCTTTTGAAGTACAAGATTGAAGTACCTTTGGCACAAATTGATTGAAGCGGGGTTGAAATGTGGTACCGAAAGGTGAGAAGTCATGTTGTTGGTAGAAATAACTCATTGATGTACAAGTTCAAATAACTCAACCGGTGGTTGCAAATGTATTTTGTAGTTTGGTAGTAGTTTGGTACTTTGGTAGTAGTTTGGTACTTTGGTAGTTGAAACTGTAATAGTAGTTGCAAATGTATTTTGTACTTTCGCGCCTAAACTGTAGTAGTTGGTAGCAGTAATCGAGCATAATATATTGTAAACGAATGTTGTATGTTTTGTAAACCGATTGTGACATATGTATTGTTGAAAACAATTTTTTAATCATCTCATCCAGATTAAATCATTTGTCTCATTCAATGTGACATATATCTTTGTTACCATTAACCGTGTGAAATTATATGACGAGCCGAAGTTAGGTTTTGTAAATAATGATATACTATTGCGTCTATCCGGTTAACTTAAAGCATATATGCCTGCGAAGGGAACTAGAATTTCGGAGACAGAACCAACAGACAGATCCAATCAATCTTGTTATGTTTGACAGTTGCAAAACAAGTGAACAGACTCAAACGAAAAGTTAAATAAGCAACTATAACCCAAAATTTAATGATATTGGAGTTATGGTCTATCAGACAGAGCATGAACCATTTAAACTTTATTCTTGCATAAAACCATGACTCACTATTCCAGTTACCCACATCTAAGTCCTCATACTTGTCATTGGACCATTTAAACTTTAAAGCTGGATTAGCCGAGGCACAGCCACTCTTGTTTTCACAATCTTAAACATCAAATTGGTCTTAATAGGATACCAAGCATCAACAAGTTAGATTCGAGAATAGCCATAAAGTAACCATGTAAACTACCAAAACATTCATATGGTTACGGCGTCAAAATCAAACGATCACATAAATACCCTCAAAATTACTTCCAAAACATTGCAACCATAATCCATCTGAATTTAGAGACTGTGTCTTAGTATATTTTCCTTCAAGCTGATCAAAACACCATATGACACACAAGTAAATATGTAAATGATTGGTGCTAAACCGTCAAGTTTAATTACACAAGCTAACCACTTGTGAATGGTCAACCGTAATAAACTTAAAACAGCTCAAACACTAATGCAATTAAGATCAGAGGAATATAGGGAATTCCTGGGTCGTTAAGTCCCACGGAGGATGAATTGGTGTTAAACAACTTCAGATGTCGAATAATCACTAAGGATAGTGATCAGAAAGGATTTTGATAAATAATTACCTAAAGAAAAGATCTACAAATTACAGCGACTTAAATGCAAATTAAAAGAAATTAAAAGCTAAAATATATTAAATAAACGCTATCACTATTTTTAAAATCGATGTTTTCTTCTAATTTTATAAAACAAAATAACTTAAATAATCTATTTTAATCAAAACGTAAACTTAAATTACTTAAAAACGTTATTTAAAACGGAAACGAGCGTTATTTACGAAAATGGCGCTGGAGCGCAAGATAAAACGTAAATTTTATGAAATAAAAGGCCTATGAATGTAAAATCAATTTTCTTACTTACTATATGATAAAATAAAAATAAGGTTTTAAAAGGTACCATTTTGAGGGTCGCTTAAGTCCTTATTTGATCACTTTGTATCCGTTATTGCTTAATATCGCTCCTTTTCACTTTTTAGGTCTCGGAAGGCAAAATGCCGGAATGGCACTTATTTGGACGAAAAGGCGCGAATATATGAAGAAAATGGCCAAAGTCGAAATCGAGACACTCACGCTGTCGAATGTAGAAGGCGACGGCGCAGAGTTATTTGCGACGCCGCCGGAGAATTATTGTGACGGTCGAACTCAAAACTCGTGTTTTCAAGAGACGGCGCCTAGTTGTGAAAGAGTAGGTCGCCGCTACTCGCACGGCCTAGATGCGATCCGCACGACGCCGAAGTCAAGAGGACGGCCACGGATATAAGGTGACGCCGCCGCAAGGTTAACGCGGCCAAGACGAAACCCCACGAGTGGCGACACGACGGCCACTAAACATAAGGTGACGCCGCGCAATTGTAATCTTATATATAGAATCCGAATTTTTCGCCTTTGTGGGAGAGTCTTTGGAGTAAAACCTAAACCGAACCTAAGGTGTCTTGTACAAGATTTTAGGTTTTTAACCCTATCTTACACCAAGATAAGTCTTTGCTTCATTAATTCAATTATGTCTTTGATTATTTGTGTGTATGCTTGCATGTTCTCCATGTCCGCTAATTTATTTGTGTGTTTGCTTAGGAAGTATGAAACTTAATTATTGAATATTGATTGGTTGTTTCTTATCTTAGTTGATTAATGATCTAGTAATGCGATAGGTCATTCGCTGTGTACTTAATGCTTGATTCATCTTTGTGAACCTTAGAGTATGATTACCGAGTGATTGTAGGCTAAAACATCCCAAGAGTGCCTTAGAGTAGGAGTCTATAATCTCTATGTGGATTTGTAGACAAGACCCTTGGTAAGTTCAAAGAGTTAGGAGAAACGACACCCTACAACTTTAGAAACACAACGCAACTAGGATTAAGACGTGACACTCAACCATCAATAGGAGATAATTAAGGAGTAATACAAACTAAGTAAACACATCTTTAAACTATCATACGAGCACACATTAATTAGACATAGACTCCCACAACCTTAGTTTAGATAATTAGATAATAGTAGAGTAATCGGTAGAAATACCAACCCCCAAATCCAATACCCGAGATTCGTACCTTTCCATTTTCATAAAATATAAAAGATAAAAATAATCTTCCTCAACCTTAACCTTAGCGTAGTAACTCCCTACTAGCATTCCTATTCCCCAGAGAATGATATCAATACCCGGGCTTACCCTAATTACTACACTACAACGATTAGGTTCACCGCTTAGGTGTTATAAAACTTGCTCAAGAAAAGGAAGTTCCTTTGACCCGAACGACGCGTAGCGTTATCAAGTTTTTGGCGCCGTCGGGAATAGAATAGCTAGTTAGTAGTCCACCTCGCTTAGGTTTCTTTGCTTGATTCCTATCAAGTAAACTTTTTTTCATTTTTAGATTTCTCTTAGTCTATCCCCTTCTTCGTGACCTTTGTTAGTAATTCCATCACTTTTCATCATGGAAGGTGATAACCCACTACCATTCATCAACCCACCACCAAATGACCCACCAAGAGCCCGCATTTTGGTGAATACTCGAGACCAAGCCACTTAGGCTATAGGAACACCATTGAGCTTCCCGACCAAGCCCAAACTACGGCCCGCGATCCGACACCATCCGGTTGGTGCAAACGGATGTGATTCCATGGACTTCGTTCAAGATCCAAATCAAGATCCGAGGGATTTCTCAAAATCGCCGATTCCATCGACCTTGATGCTACTACTCGGAGACCACGCTACCGCTGCCTCTTCCAATTCTCTACGGACCAAGCTAGTAATTGGCTTGAGCGACTTCCCCGGCCCCATCTCAAGTTGATGATCTTACTCTCGCCTTGCTCAATTTTTCCCACCGGGAGAACCACTAAGCTTAGGAATGACATCTTGATGTTCCAACAACGCCAAGGTGAATCTCTACGAAGCATGGACCCGATTCAAGGACTTACTTCATAAAGTCCCTCATCACGGCATTGATCTTTGGCTCCAAGTCCAAATTTTTATGATCATGTCGGTCCTCTCTCCAACAAACCATTGATTATGCCTCCGTGGAAGACTAAGTAACCTTGATGCCGAGGCATGCCGGGAGGTTATTGAGGACCTTGCCCAATATGAAGAGGAAGGTTGGGAAATTCCAGCTTGTTCATGAACATAGGTTAACTCCCAAGCACAAGCAATTATGAGTATGGAGGCTCGTGTAAAAGCATTGATGGAGTAACAACGCTGCTAATGAACACACGAATGCGGTCAAGGAATTTTTATCCCAAGAAAATCCAGCAGATGAATTTGAGGACATTATGTTGACATTTGTCTACAAGCAAGAAGAGGAAATAAAACGCCTCAAGCTCAAATGCTAAGAACTCATAACACTTTCGGGCCTAGCTAATAACTTCATGTCGAGCATCCGTGGTGAAATCGCAAAGAAAAATACACTTAAAAGCTTGAAAAGGTGTATGCGATACTGTGACATGTCAGGTGACTCACCGAACCTTCTCCCTTAGTAAACCTCGATGAATCATATTCTTGCCTAAACACCTATCTCGACGTTCCCCACTTGTTCCGTAGGAACACATTCATTGAATGGTCCACGATCACTTCCCGATTTTCCCAATGTTAGGAAAGTTCTTTCGCTTTAAACCCGAAAGAAAGGACTTCACCCTCAAGACTTCGGAACCTCCGAGATCGCGATTGAAAGACAATTTGACATATGCTTATTTACGATAGTGGAGATTATTGGTGAATAACCAAATTGATTTTAAAATAAAAGCTAAGTTTCTTGTCAAAATAGTAACCATGTTTTGATCCCAAGACTAAAAAAAAAAAAAAACTGCTTTTTACGGTAATTGACGTGACGCCACACTTTAACGAGTGACGCCGCTAAGCCGCATCGACGATTAATACAAAGATCCATCTCTTTCATTCTTTACCCTACACAATTTTTATCCGCCCACACCACACAAAAACGTATTCTACATCAAATCCACCATTTTTTCACAAAGAATTCCACGAGGTAAGTAATCTACATTGATCTTTGTCTATTCAATTGTTCTAATTCATGTTCAATTTTGTTTTCCTCTTTCTCAAACCAAAACCCCAACTTATTTGATCTATTTCGCCTTTAAATCTTGTTAAGGCTTAAGATTAGCGAAGTAGTAAGTGTTACCATATGGGGTTAATTTTGCGAGAAGCCTTTACGGCTTAAGAGTCAAAACCACCGCCATTATGCCATTGTTGCTTCAACAAGGGTGTTTGGGTTAAGGGTTATGGTTAGAAACTTGGACTTTTCCTCGCAAATGTCGGATTCAAAATAATTGGTCGATCCGACGACGCCAGTGTATTCTCGCGACGCCACTACC
Source organism: Chrysanthemum lavandulifolium (assembly GCA_022545495.1). Taxonomy (NCBI): domain Eukaryota; kingdom Viridiplantae; phylum Streptophyta; class Magnoliopsida; order Asterales; family Asteraceae; genus Chrysanthemum; species Chrysanthemum lavandulifolium. The sequence goes on from CM040246.1 coordinate 65,963,836, forward strand.
AAACAGATCATCTTCGATCGCAAATGATACTCATTTGCTCTCCACTTATTTGATTTCTTGTTTCGATGAGCGTAAGAGTAAAAGGACTAGGGACAATCTTCTAATGCTCAAGAAAACATTGCGGACACAATCATTGGATGGGGGTATTTATCAAGAAGGTTGTCAAGCTAGTTACAACGATTTACTCCATCAAACTATTGACTCTGGGGTCTGTTTGGATTGGGCATTTCAGGAGAATGATTTGGCTAGGGAATTTTCGAATAGTTTTAGGAGGATAAGTTCACCGATCCCCAATGGGAAAGATTGTTTCAATAGAGAGCCCGTATGGCGAGTTGGTACGTGAGTTTCACGATCATATCCGCCAAATATCAATGCATGTCGATAATATTAATTTCAAGGGATCCGATTTAGGTTAGAGGGAATGGAGGCAATGTCGACGCTGAGTTTGGATGGAGGTTGGGACTATATACATCCGAGGATGCCGAGAGTGAGGTTTTTAGGACTCAATTAGCAAATGGAATTACTCATAAGGATGAGATGTTGTGTATTCGCCTCGAACACAATTGCCGATGGGGAGATACATCGGGGTACCGCTCACAACCGGATCCACGGGTTAGGCTCATACATCGATGCCTCACCTTCTATCACAGAGACATGCCACGAGTCATCGTGTCACCTTACTGCACCTATTCTATCTCTACCGCATATCGCCGAGGTGTATTGTAACATCCCATTCGTTGGTCGATTACTTGAGATCCGCAAGTGGAGTTAGGTCATGGATAGGTGTATGGGGCATGCTTATTACCCTGTTAGCTCGATCCCTAGGTATTTTGGCAGAGAGGTACCTTCATTCCCGAATACGATGGAAGCACCTAGGTTGTCAAGGCTAAATCTTTGAAAGCTATGAATGTCCCGATGGATTATGGTAGAGGTTACGCTTGGTTCCGCTTCTCACCCGTCATTCAAGGTGGTGATGACGATGATGATGAGGAGCCACAGTACCGTGCACACCAAATAGGGAGGTGAAGCAGAAGCTCTACCGATAACTACAGTGCATATGTCTAGTGGAGATTGGCAGCCTACCAGGAGCATGGATGGGGCGATGGATACATGGATGGCGAACAGACCGTAGGGCTAATCGACCCACGACCATACCGTCGACAGATGCAATATCTATCCATGCGTGATCGCCTTGACCCACATCTCCGTGATTGATCCTTTCCTGTATGAGGAGGATTATCCACCCTATGGGTATTTGGGCCATCTTCCCCGGGTTATGACTATCGCATGGACCCTCCCCGTGATTGATGTAGTAGTTTATGGATTTAGTATGGTTGGTTGTTGAAACAATTTTTATTTTGGCATGTAATAATCTTGGACATCTTAATTAGTAGTGACCTTTGAACTATGTGGTGTTTATTTACATGTGGTGTAATTTAGTTTGCATGTATGTTTTATCTTTGTTTATGATTTATCTCTTATATCTTTTATTAATTGTTTATCCTCATGTTTAAATTTGTAAAATGCTTTATTTTGTTTTTAACTTCGCCTTAATTACATATAAAGGTATTTTACATAAGGGATAAGTGTAGGAGGATTACACACGCTTTCAAAAGAAACGTAAACATGAGAATAACAATTAATTAAAAGATATATATGTTTGTTTGTTCGAGTCAAATGCTTGTATCGAGTCATAATGAATGTTTTGCGTAAATTTTTCCATTCTAAAGATGTAAATTTTCCGTAAATTTTTCCAAAATCGCACCGCTTTTTGTCAGATAACCGACGGCGTCAGATTGCAACCGACGGCGCGTGAAGGAGTAAAACATCGATTACTTTTTCTCGCTTTCGAGCTACTTATAAATTTTTGGAATTTTCCGTGTCTTAATTTTCTTAGAAATTCAGAAACATCCATTCCACAAGCATTATATCCTAGTTTAAATCGAGTCTTATATATATTATTACCACCGATTTTACGCGAAGGTTTCGCTTTGTTTTCTTCAAGTGTGCAGTTTAGTTTGTCAAGAAGAAGTTACATAAGATTGGAAGGAGCTTTTCACGCAATAATTCTTCTTGAAAAGAATTTAACCACCACTTTACACGGATCCTACCGAGCTAATCGTGGGAGTATTAGTTTCTTTCGCTTTTAATTACCTTCTTTTATCATAACTTTGATATTTTGGGGAACATTGGGGACAATGTTCAATTTAAGTGTGGAGGGAAAATAAACGGAACTTTGAAACTATGCTTATCCTTGACTATTTGCTTTGTCCAATTGCATTTGTGTAATAAACCATGAGAAAATGTCGTTAGGGTAATTTTGGCACCAAATTTAAAATTTTTATGACATATAGGAGTGGGCCATTAGTCTTAACAAAAGCGCCTCATGGATAGGAAGTTATATGACTAGCACAAAACCCTTACCACCCAAATTCCACCCAAAATGCGAGGATCGCCTTAGATTAGTAGGAATTAAAGCATTCATCTTTAATGCTTAGAGTGTGAACCGTAGTATATTAGATTCTAGAACTTGTTTTGTGATGCATTCCGAGATCGCAAGTGAGGCTACACTTGTGTAGTTAGGAATAACTAAATGATAAGAGGCATTAGGATAAACCCTTGTTTGACACCGTAATATAATTACTTCTTCCACATCGGCCGAGTAATTCCCCACACCCTTTGCGTTGTACTCATCTTTAGTACACGATACCCCTAGTTAACCCTCGTAGCCTATCCTTTTCGCGGTTCTCGTGATATTTCGTTTTTCCGAATATCAATGAAGAGCATTGTTTACACCCCACCCCAAATATACACCCAAATCGCTTTAGCCTACCCCTTATGCACTCACTTTAGTGCAATTGTTTGTTATCACCCTAAACCCTTAGTTCAATTATCTAGTTGCTTGCATAAGTTGCTAAGTCGAGTCATATCCTTTGTATACGCTTTGGGATGATTGGGATTCATGGAAAAGTTAAAGTTTATGAAATGACGGAAGGAACGTTAAATTCAAATTCCCTTTGTTTACGTAATAATGTACCCCAAGTGTTTTGATCTTGTCAATCGGGTCAAATTAGTGTTAGAGTAATAAAACTCAAGTGTAGGGATGTGCCTATAAACCCTAGTATTTTGATGTTATCGTAGAGGATGGTAGAGTAAAAGTGTATGAAAAAAAAAAAAAAAAAAAAAAAAAAAAAGAAAAAGAAAAAAAAAAATAGAGTGAAAAAAAAAAAAAAAAAAATACGGGCTACCATCCTACATCTATCCTTTAAATTTATGTTTGTTTATTTCAGCTATCTAGAGTTTAGAGTGTCGAGTCTGCTTAGCAACGCCATTCTTCATATGCGCTAACATAAAGATTTTTGACTTACCACCACTAAATAGCCTATCCCACCAAACCCTTATTTCCTACCGTAGCCTAACATTACAACCCTTTAAAAGACCTCTTGATAGTCTTTCCTAGGTGCTTACGCCAAAGCGATGGAGGTTTGATCTATTCTCAAGCCTATGGTAATCTATGTACTAGGACCGTTAATGAGTGTTTATCTTCCATTTCCTATATTGTTATATTTCATTTATACACCGAGAGAGATGCGAGTATCCAAACACCCCATGTGAGGTGCTAGTATGTACTCCGTGTTTGTTATGACTTTTATGGGCTTATATGTGTTGTGGACCGCTTTTGAATTAATGCCGAATGACCCCTAACTTATAAATTAATCAAAAAGCACATTTGCTCGAGGACAAGCAACAACAAGTGTAGGGATATTTGATAAGGTTTTAAAAGGTACCATTTCGAGGGTCGCTTAAGTCCTTATTTGATCACTTTTGTATCCGTTATTGCTTAATATCGCTCTTTTCACTTTTTAGGTCTCGTGAAGGCAAAATGTCGGAATGGCACTTATTTGGACGAAAAGGCGCGAATATATGAAGAAAATGGCCAAAGTCGAAATCGAGACACTCACAAATGAATGTAGAAGGCGACGGCGCCAGAGTTATTTGCGACGCCGCCGGAGAATTATTGTGACGGTCGAACTCAAAACTCAGGTTTTCAAGAGACGGCGCCTAGTTGTGAAAGAGTAGGCCGTCGCTACTCGCACGGCCTAGATGCGATCCAAACGACGCCGAAGTCAAGAGGACGGCCCACGGACATAAGGTGACGCCGCCGCAAGGTTAACGCGCCAAGACGAAACCCTAATGAGTGGCGACACGACGGCCACTAAACATAAGGCGACGCCGCAATTGTAATCTTATATATAGAATCCGAATTTTTCGCCTTTGTGGGAGAGTCTTTGGAGTAAAACCTAAACCGAACCTAAGGTGTCTTGTACAAGATTTTAGGTTTTTAACCCTATCTTACACCAAGATAAGTCTTTGCTTCATTAATTCAATTATGTCTTTGATTATTTGTGTGTATGCTTGCATGTTCTCCATGTCCCGCTAATTTATTTGTGTGTTTGCTTAGAAGTATGAAACTTAATTATTGAATATTGATTGGTTGTTTCTTATCTTAGTTGATTAATGATCTAGTAATGCGATAGGTCATTCGTTGTGTACTTAATGCTTGATTCATCTTTGTGAACCTTAGAGTATGATTACCGAGCGATTGTAGGCTAAAACATCCAAGAGCGCTTAGAGTAGGAGTCTATAATCTATAGTGGATTTGTAGACAAGACCCTTTGGTAAGTTCAAAGAGTTAGGAGAAACGACACCCTACAACTTTAGAAACACAACGCAACTAGATTAAGACGTGACACTCAACCATCAATAGAGATAATTAAGGAGTAATACAAACTAAGTAAACACATCTTTAAACTATCATACGAGCACACATTAATTAGACATAGACTCCCACAACCTTAGTTTAGATAATTAGATAATAGTAGAGTAATCGGTAGAAATACCAACCCCCAAATCCAATACCCGAGATTCGCACTTTCCATTTTCATAAAATATAAAAAGATAAAAATAATCTTCCTCAACCTTAACCTTAGCGTAGTAACTCCCTACTAGCAAAATGAATACTTTAAACAACATTCACAACCCACCGGATCCACAACCTATTATAAAACTCCAAAAGGAAAAATTGATCATGCTAGATGTATTTTGAAGCGGGTGAAAGATTTGATAATAAAAAAGTGTTATGAATAAAATTGGTTATAAAGCTCTTTTAGATGGTTATGAATTTAAGGTTAGAAAATCGATCCGTAAGGTATGATGTAATTTGTGTGCATGAGGGTTGCGAATGGAAAATAATTTCAAGTAAGTGCAAATTTAGTAGTGAATGGGAATTAGGAACGGTGAATCCACCATCACACTTGTTCAAAAACAAAAATAGGTATGCATCACCGTAATGCTACGAAAAAATTGTTGGGTCATTTACTATTACCTAAGTTCAAAGACAACAGTAGATATATACGGCAAAGGACATAAAAACGACATGAACCTTGAATTCAACATCGATATTAGTTACAAACAAGCATGGAGATCAAGAATGTGGCATTGATACGCTTGAAGGTTGCCCGAAAGATCATTTGAAACGATACCGGTTTATTGTCATAATTTAGAATTGACAAATGACTGATCAGAACACATATTGATCTTGATGATGAAGACCGGTTTAAGATGGTTTTCATAGCTTTTGGTGTAACGGTAAGCATATATATATATTTTACTATTAAATTTATTTTTGTTGAGTATTATTGTCATATAACTAATCGTTTAAAATTAATCGATTCAAGCTTTCTACACCATATCGACCATTGTTAATAATTGATGCACTCATCTTAAAGGTACTTACCTTGGAACAAATCTGTGGCAGTTGAATGGACGGAATAATCAAATTATACTGTTACAGTAACGTGTGTCTCTCAAAGAGGCGGTGAATCGTGGACATGGTTTCGCCAAAATTGAGAGAATGCATTGGTGAAGTTCCGTTTAACTATCATATCGATCGACATGTAGCAATACAATCTGCATGTGAATCTGTTTTCCGAATGCATTCCATGGGCATTGTTGTAGGCATTTGATGGTGAATTGTAACTTGAAGGGTAAAAGCATAAGGCTTTATATTGGAAGATGTGCAAAGCCTACTTAATCGATGATTTTAATAGAGCATTAGACGAGGTTAAGGGCAAAGAAAAGAAGCCTCACGACAAACCGATCAAGCCGGGTTGAAAGGTGGTCGAGGGCATATTCTACCGGTAATCGTTACAATTACATGACATCTAATAGCTACCGAGTCAATCAATTCGTTAACAAGAGATGTCCAAAAGTACCCATCACTAACCTAATGGAGTGGTACAGAGCCCTTGTCCAAAAGTGGTACTTCAATCGTCGAGAAAAATATAAAGGTACGCGGTTTATGTAATTTTTCCTAGAAGTAAACTATTTACGAATTTATTGTTTACAAATCATAAAATACTAACGAATATTATAATTTAGATGCACAAATGGATTAACTAAGTGATTGGGCAACGCAAAAATAATGAATCGAATGTTAAAGAGCGCCATTGACTGTGGCGGGATTGAGATGAACAGATTTACCCGGTCGATGATCGACAAAAAATACATATAGTGGATTTAGGTCAACGTTCATGCACATGTAGAAAATGGCAAGTTTCTGCTTTGCCTTGTGGTAATGTTTTAGCGGTTTGTAGAGTTATGGGAATGACGGATTGTAATCATTTGGCAAAAGCATGGTTTAGAAAAATTGAGCTTAAAGCTACGTATCAAGACTTGGTATATCCTGTTGGAGAAGTTTCAAGTTGGCGGTGTCCAAGTTACTTGCAAGTTGTTAAGCCACCACTTATGGCTAAACCCCAACTGGTAGACCCAAGAACAAAGATCGTATAGATCCCAAGGAGAGGAACCGATTAAGTGTGGAAGGTGCGGTAATGTTGGACACACCGACAAAGTTGCCGAGAAACATTGCCAAAGAAAAAGTAAGTTATGTATTGTTATTTAAAGCTCATTATTTAGGATACGAATATTAACTCATAAATTGATTTACACAATTTTTAGGTAAAGCTACCGCTAGAAGAAGCTCACAAAGAAGCAATGCTAAGCTCACAAGAACAAGTCAACTCACAAGTCGTTAATTTGGATGACACATAGAGTGGCATACTTTAGTTTATTCTAGTGTGTATGGCAAACAGCATTAGACTTTTAATGAAAGTTGCAAGTTTTGCGATTTAAAAGCTGATTATTTGCTACATGGTTCAATTGAAAGCACAAAACACAGTCATCAAACTTTCAATATCACAGTTAACAAACATAGCATAGCCAAAAGCAACACAAATAAGTTTTTTGCCCAAAAAGCAACAGTTAACAAACAAAAAACACAAACAGAGTCATTTGCTACATGGTTCAATTGAAAGCACACAAACACAGTCATCACAACTTTCAATATCACAGTTAACAAACATAGCAACACAAATAAGTTTTTTGCCCAAAAAGCAACAGTTAACAAACACAAAACACAATGTAGCTTTTGCCCAAAGGTAACAAGTCACTATAGCAATCACACCTACACAAATATCTTGTGCTTGAAATAGAAACGGACCATCTGTTCTCGATATGCAAGGGCTGTCTGGACGGCATCTTCAACAACCAATGGCATCCCATGAGATAATCTGTTTAGAGAACAAGAAACAAGAAATTAAAATCATGCATAAAGATAACCCGTATTGGACTAACAAGTAACAGTTAACTCAGATTTGACTCACAAGTAATGATTAAAATGACTCAAATATTTATGCAAAATTATTTGCGAGAATCAAAATGCGATCATTATGCGTGCATTGATGATGCAACAAGATCGATCATGAAAAGTCGTTTTTGACTAAAATAGTGACTAAAACAAATTGATCCTACAATATATAAGGCCACAATCTCAATTGCATTTTCATCAAACATCTATAACAAAAACAAATAACTAAAAAAATGAGTGGTAAAAGAGTTAGGTTTGAGCATAATCATGATGATAGAGAGTGGTCAATAAAGGTAGCAAGAGAGGTGATGTTTCACGAGATATGGGAATTGTATGGACCAAATGTTGAACCAAGTTACCGATTACCAAATCAAGTGCTAGAAGAACTAAGAAAATGATATACGGTCGGGAACAAGAAGTTATAGAACCAGTGGCGGTGGTAAAGTTAAGCAACCACATAGGCAATTTATGGGTCCTAGTAGCAAGAACACTATTGTTGGGAAGAAACCTAATGATGATCCAAAGAAAAAGGAAAAAGAGACTAAATGTGATTTCCTAGTTCCTAAAAGTGATGTGTCAGTTACATGTATGAATATATGATGTATGTATGAAGTTGGTTTAAGTATCACTTAAACCAAAATTAATAAAACTGTTGTAACCAAATCTTACTATGAAATGTTTTAGCTTATGCAACACTGCTGGTTAAATGTATGAATATATGATGTATGTATGCAGTTGGTTTAAGTAACAGTAGGTTAATCATGTAAAGGTTAGTGGTATACTATATCATTATACTTCTATGCAAGGACTCCTAGGATAACATGCTTGTGTGTGAGTTGAGTACAGGTTATGAATTCCAAACTAAGTAGACACTATTAAAGACAACATTAAAGAAATAAGGCTTAAAACTATGTAAAAACAAATTTAAACAATCACCAACACAGAAAGAAATAAGCATACAAAGACGCCAGAATCACCAAATACCCCACCGCTGGGGACGTTACGTGCATTCCTAAACTTAATGTCAGTATTCTAGGGGATCGATTCCTTTGCTTGCAAACACATCAGTCTTCTCTTGAACTACCGGAAGCTTACACTCCAAACAACTCCTCATATTCAAATACCACGGACGAGTTTCAGGTTCTTGATATCCTTCACTGTCATAGAATGTAACGATTCTAGTTTTAATGTCAAACTGCGCTAGGGACCAATGTTTCTTGGGTTCATTTATGGGTATGAAGACCTACAATGTTTAAAAACAAAATTGATATAATCCACATAATTAAACTATCATATTCTAAAAGATTGGTTACCAATGAATACTGTTCCACATTCCTCCACGCAAATGGGTAAATATCATCGGTTGCATAAAACAGTGGCATTGAGTCTTGAAGTAGAAGCGTTAAAAGTAGCAACTAACCATTGACCAATCTGCGGAAGATGGTGCGAAATACCACATATACCATACCCAAAGATCAATGTGTCAGAGGCAATAAAAAGCAATTCAACAAAAACTTTACATATAGCAAAAATAGTTTTATCCAAAATATATCAAATTGTTATTTTAACGCACTCGTCAAGTAACCAACCTACACGCTTATCGTCGAGCCCAACTAAAGCATCCCGGAAAGTACGATCAACAATAACGTCACTATACCAAGGAAACTTGCAACGAGTCCGCCTGTGGGTAATCGAAACTTCTCCAACTCGTAAGTACATGAAATTTTATCGATACATTTGAATGGACGGCTTGGTTCCTAAACAAAACAAAGTTAAAGTTGAATTATAAGACTTAATTGAGCCAATATCCGATGTCGTAGTTGCAGATTCATAAAGGTAATACCTCTTTCCACGGTTCGAGATCTTCACACCTTTTAGTCATGAATGCATCAAGGACATTTTTACGTTTCTTTAGTGCATCCATGCTAGGGACGTATAAAGGTAATAACTCCTCCCATGGTTCCATCTGCGGCCTGACCACGTTGACATACCTCCTCTTGAAAGTTCCACATCGCTGTAAAGCAAGTTTCATGTGACTGGAATTACTATTCTGTATACTCTTCCTCCTCTTTTCTTCTTCCAAAATCAGTTTCGTCCTCTGTTTCCACTGCTCTGCACCCTATAAATCTCAACAGCTTGCTTTTCAGCCTTCACACAATCATCCTGCAATTACATCACAATGGATCGTTGTTATTACCTAAGATAAGTCTTGAAAACAGTTAATATATTCTTGAAAACATGTATGTGATCACCTCGGATAAATCTTCATCGATAATTTGTCCACTTCAACCCCACCATTCTGTAAAGTTATGAAACAAGTTATAATGAAAGGTACAAGACAAATAAGAATAATTTGAAAGTTGCGAAATCAATTACCACATAAACTTTCGGGAGAAATTATCCAAACCATCTACAAATCCATTGGCGGTGTGTTTGTTGGATGTTAGAATAAGCGAATCAAATAATTCAAAAATCACCATCTAGATTACTACAATACTCGTCACCCGATCACACTCCACGTTATCCTGTAACATGTGTGCACATACTTAGCTAAGTAAATGACAAGAAAAGATAAATTTATATGTATATATGTATACCTTTTGAACAGATGAGGTAACTTTGTGCTCGTGTCCGACTTTTGTTTTCCGAGTAATATACTGCATCACAAAGTATTTTGCAAAACATGATAATTAGACATTAGTTAAATTGTGGCATACGTAGAAAAGGGTTTATGTCAAGACTCACATGAATAATACTCTCCAGTTTGTAGACACGTTCTTTCAAACTCTTGATCTCTTTAGGTAGAATCAACAAACTGTCACATAAACGCTCCAAAGCCTTAACGCGAAGCATACAACTCTGCCTAAGTGGATGTGCCTCTCTATCTTTTTCCTTAGATGTGCGAGCTGATGACAATTTTCTTAGATAATCACCAAATACTCCCCCCCCCCCGTATTCAACAGGAGGAGGTGCTCTTGGTGTATACCACTTAAAAAAAATTAGGCTTTGTCTAAACCATTCTGATTGGCCCTCAGCAATATTGGCATATAGGTCATAATTTGGATTTTTGGCCTAAGGCATTTAAAAATAAACTTTAGAAAGAAATAAATAAACTAATTTAGAGACTAGATAAGCATTTAAGATTACAAAACAACTAAGATAAGCATAAAACATGTTAAGCATATATGCAATTAACCTACACAAGAACTTATAAATCTTACAATCAAAGGAAAAAAGTTGGCATATATGCAATTACATTTAGGAAAAAAGTTGGCATATACGCATTAACTGACCTCGGGAAAAAGTTGGTCAGATGGCTCCCGCTTTTGAAATGGAAAATGCTTGACCGGGAACATCCTCTCGGGATCACATCGTGGTCATTAATCCACCAACGCGTGTCGAGATGAAGACTCTAGAATCCATATCTACAAAAGTTAATGAATAAGTCAAATGACAAACAAAATATTTGCATAACTTGACAATGATTTGGACTAAAATACGCACCTTGAAACACGAATGAATCCGCACAATGAATATGATGGAACAAAATTTGGGTCTTTTCCAATGCTTTATGGTGCTCATCCTTATGATTTGAGTTAACATTTCTAATGGCGGTAGATAACTCCGCCAGATGTGCTCTCCCAAGCAAACTCATCCCAAGCATCCATATTTTCTACCATCCTTAGATATCATCAACAATGATCCTAACTCACGACCCATAAATATAACTTCCAAAGATAACAAAAGACAAACTCAGATTGCATCTTCATCGATAGTTTCGTGAAACGCTCTTCATCCTCAATCACGGATAGAAGATCTATGTTTTAACATAGCGACCTATCTTCTCCGGAAATACACGGTCACGAAACCGATATCACCCTCTCTAAACTTGCGGAACCGACCATCCCAAACTTGAATGCGCTTATGAGGCAAAATTCACGACGACCAAAGTGTAGCAAATGATTGTTAACATTATAAATGAGGGTAAATCATAATGATCATTATCGAGAAGACTTGCTTCAGTAGCATAAAATGTATAAGACCCTCTTCATTGTCAACATAATCCAAATCCAATAACGCCCAAAACATGTCGACCTAAACAATACGGATCGATCCAAACCTAGTCATCTTTCATTAATGGAAAGTAATTGAGTTTGCTTCTAACATGTACCCTCGCATGATATTCCTAAAGAGATTACAATATACAAGAATTAGCATCGGTGGGATAAGATAACAAGATTAAGCTAAGAAGAACTTTTACTTATGGGCTTATAGTTGCAATATGGGCTTCTAAACAATTAAAATTTCGACAATACATCATAATACTAGGCTTATAACTAGTTACACAGAATACATCAGAATACTAGGCTTATAACTAGTTACACACTTTTCAAATATTCGACCTAAACAGTACACTTAAAACTATAATTTGAGCCAGTTTATAAACACTGTAGAATAGCATTGAGCAATGTTAACAGATTTGCATGCAGACACGATTATACTGCAGACATGTATAAGCACAAAACCGCTTATTTTCTTAAAATTAGCAAAAACACTTCAAAACAGTTGATTTTCTTAAAAAAATACCAAATAAGAACTTTAAATCTGCTTAGGTTATTAGAAATGACCGAATAAGCACTTCAAAACAGCTCATTTTCTTAAAAACGGCCAAATAATAACTTGAAACTGATTAACAACAATAAAAGCAAGTAACCCATTTTCAGAAATACCCAAAAGGCAAACACCCAGTTAGATCTAACAATGAATAAAAAAAAATAAAAAAATAGTTAGAAGAGTACCATCGGTTTCATGGTGGAATGAAAGTGTGTAATTATTGAGTGTGTATGTGAGATAGCAACAATAAATCGATGAATCAAGCAAAATAAAAAAAAAAATAATCGGATATCTCTAATTCAAACCCTAGATCGGATATCTAGAAAGTTAGGTCGGATATCAAGAAAGTACGTCGGATATCAAGGAAAGAAGAAAAGTCAACGTACCTTTATGTCACATCCTGGCCGCCGGTTGAGCAAGCCGCCGGTTGAGTAGCCGGCGGTTGCTCAAATATAGTGGTTATCTTGGAAAATTGAAAAGATAAAAGGTGTAGTGGTAGTTGGGACACATGTCATGTTTCTGGTGGAGCTGCGCGGTCGAGTGGTTGCGCATGACCATTTTGGAGATTGAAGAAAAATTTGACCACAAAGGGGACTACCAAAAAGATTTTGGCACTTTTTGGTACTTTTCTCTAACATAAATCCATGTTTCTTAGGAACACCATTAAGTAAGAATACATATCTATCTATCTATTATATATAATAAAATAAGCTTTTGTACAAGCCTACTAAGCACCCTGCATTAAAAATTGGTTTAATGCCCTACCTTATTTAGCTTCTAAGTACAATTACTTTATGCAAAACGTTTTTAAAATGAATGTATTGAAACTCCTAATTATGTATTTAATGTGTTCAACAAAAAAAGTCAACACAGTATTTTTTTTTAACTAAAGTCAGCACGGTATTGAAACTGATTTCATTGTATACTTCTCTCTCTCTCTACACGCTCCTCCCTTTCAAAACATCACTTCCATAAATCAGAAAAACCTCCGTATATCAAAACAATTCTGATAAGGTTTTAAAAGGTACCATTTTGAGGGGTCGTTTAAGTCCTTATTTGATCACTTTTGTATCCGTTATTGCTTAATATCGTTCCTTTTCACTTTTAGGTCTCGTGAAGGCAAAATGTTTGGAATGGCACTTATTTGGACGAAAAGGCGAATATATGAAGAAAATGGCCAAAGTCGAATCGACACTCACGATCGGCGAATGTAGAAGGCGACGTCCGTTCTATGTGCGGCGCCGTCGGAGAATTATTGTGACGGTCGAACTCAAAACTCGTGTTTTCAAGAGACGGCGTCTAGTTGTGAAAGAGTAGGCCGTCGCTACTCGGGCGGCCTAGATGCGATCCGGGCGGCGACGCCGGTCAAGAGGACGGCGTCACGGACACTGAGTGACGCCGTCGCAAGGTTAACGTGGCCAAGACGAAACCCAATGAGCGGCGACACGACGGCGTCACTAAACATAAGGTGGCCGTCGCAATTGTAATCTTATATAGAATCCGAATTTTTCGGTCTTTGTGTGGAGAGTCTTTGGAGTAAAACCTAAAACCGAACCTAAGGTGTCTTGTACAAGATTTTAGGGTTTTAACCCTATCTTACACCAAGATAAGTCTTTGCTTCATTAATTCAATTATGTCTTTGATTATTTGTGTGTATGCTTGCATGTTCTCCATGTCCGCTAATTTATTTGTGTGTTTGCTTAGGAAGTATGAAACTTAATTATTGAATATTGATTGGTTGTTTCTTATCTTAGTTGATTAATGATCTAGTAATGCGATAGGTCATTCGTTGTGTACTTAATGCTTGATTCATCTTTGTGAACCTTAGAGTATGATTACCCGAGTGATTGTAGGCTAAAACATCCGAAGAGTGCCTTAGAGTAGAGTCTATAATCTCTAAGTGGATTTGTAGACAAGACCCTTTGGTAAGTTCAAAGAGTTGGGAGAAACGCATACCCTACAACTTTAGAAACACAACGCAACTAGGAATAAGACGTGACACTCAACCATCAATAGGAGATAATTAAGGAGTAATACAAACTAAGTAAACACATCTTTAAACTATCATACGAGCACACATTAATTAGACATAGACTCCCACAACCTTAGTTTAGATAATTAGATATTAGTAGAGTAATTGGTAGAAATACCAACCCCAAATCCAATACCGAGATTCGTACCTTTCCATTTTCATAAAATATAAAAGATAAAAATAATCTTCCTCAACCTTAACCTTAGCGTAGTAACTCCCTACTAGCATTCCTATTCCCCAGAGAACGATATCAATACCCGTGGCTTACCCTAATTACTACACTACAACGATTAGGTTCACTTGCCTAGGGTGTTATAAAACTTGCTCGAAGAAAAGGAAGTTTCCTTGACCCCGAACGACGCGTGTAGCATTATCAAGTTTTGGCGCCATTGCCGGAATAGAATAGCTAGTTAGTAGTCCACCTCGTTTAGGTTTCTTTGCTTGATTCCTATCAAGTAAATTTTTTCTCATTTTTAGATTTCTCTTAGTCTATCCCCCTTCTTCGTAACCTTTGTTAGTAATTCCATCACTTTTCATCATGGAAGGTGATAACCCACTACCATTCATCAACATACCACCAAATGACCCACCAAGAGCCCGTACTCTTGGTGAATACTCAAGACCAAGCCACTTAGGCTATAGGAACACCATTGAGCTTCCCGACCAAGCCCAAACTACGGCCCTGCGATCCGACACCATCCGGTTGGTGCAAAACGGATGTGCATTCCATGGACTTCGTTCAAGATCCAAATCAAGATCGAGGATTTCCTCAAAATCGCCGATTCCATCGACCTTGATGCTACTACTCGGGAGACCACGCGCTGCGCCTCTTCCAATTCTCTACGGGACCAAGCTAGTAATTGGCTTGAGCGACTTCCCGGCTCCATCTCAAGTTGGGATGATCTTACTTCGCTTCCTTGCTCAATTTTTCCCACCGGGAGAACCACTAAGCTTAGGAATGACATCTTGATGTTCCAACAACGTCAAGGTGAATCTCTCTGAAGCATGGACCCGATTCAAGGACTTACTTCATAAAGTCCTCATCACGGCATTGATCTTTGGCTCCAAGTCCAAATTTTTATGATCATGTCGGTCTCTCTCCAACAAACCATTGATTATGCCTCCGTGGAAGACTAAGTAACCTTGATCTTTGAGGCATCTTTGGGAGGTTATTGAGGACCTTGCCCAATATGAAGAGGAAGGTTGGGAAATTCCAGTTGTTCATGAACATGGGTTAACTCCCCAAGCACAAGCAATTATGAGTATGGAGGCTCAGGTAAAAGCATTGATGGGAGTAACAACGTGCTAATGAACATACGAATGCGGTCAAGGAATTTTTTATCCCAAGAAAATCCAGGCAGGATGAATTTGAGGACATTATGTTGACATTTGTCTACAAGCAAGAAGAGGAAATAAAACGCCTCGAAGCTCAAATGCGAAGAACTCATAACACTTTCTTGGGCCTAGCTAATAACTTCATGTCGAGCATCCGTGGTGAAATCGCAAAGAAAAATACACTTAAAAAGCTTGAAAAGGTGTATGCGATACCAGGACATGCTGGGGTGACTACCGAACCTTCTCCCTTAGTAACCCTCGATGAATCATATTCTTGCCTAAACACCTATCTCGACGTTCCCCACTTGTTCCCTAGGAACACATTCATTGGAATGGTCCACGTATCACTTCCCGATTTTCCCAATGCTAGGGAAAGTTCTTTTGGTTTTAAACCTGGAAAGAAAGGACTTCACCCTCAAGACTTCGGAACTTCTGAGATCGCGATTGAAAGACAATTTGACATATGCGTTACTTACGATAGTGGAGATTATTGGTGGAATAACCAAATTGATTTTAAAATAAAAGCTAAGTTTCTTGTCAAAAATAGTAACCAGGTTTTTGATCCCAAGGACTAAAAAAAAAAAAAACTGTTTTCTTTTACGGAATCAAGCGTGACGTCACACATTAACGAGTGACGCCGTCGCTAAGCCGATCGACGACACACAAAGATCCATCTCTTTCATTCTTTACCCTACACAATTTTTATCCGCCCACACCACACAAAAACGTATTCCCATCAAATCCACCATTTTTCACAAAGAATCTCCACGAGGTAAGTAATCTACATTGATCTTTGTCTATTCAATTGTTCTAATTCATGTTCAATTTTGTTTTCCCTCTTTTCTCAAATCCGAAAAACCCCAACTTATTTGATCTATTTCACCGTGAAATCTTGTTAAGGCTTAAGATTAGGCGAAGTAGTGGTGTTACCATATGGGGTTAATCGTAGAGAAGCCTTTACGGCTTAAGAGTCAAAACCACCGCCATTATGCCATTGTTGCTTCAACAAGGGTGTTTGGGTTAAGGGTTATGGTTAGAAACTTGGACTTTTCCTACGCAAATGTCGGATTCAAAATAATTGGTCGATCCGACGGCGTCGGTGTATTCTCGTGCCGTACTACCACCATCATCTCTTCGATCGCAAATGATACTCATTTGCTCTCCACTTATTTGATTTCTTGTTTGATGAGCGTAGTGTAAAAGGACTGGGGACAATCTTCTAATGCTCAAGAAAACATTGCGGACACAATCATTGGATGGGGGTATTTATGAAGAAGGTTGTCAAGCTAGTTACAACGATTTACTCCATCAAACTATTGACTCGGGGCTGTGTTGGATTGGGCATTTCTGCAGGAGAATGATTTGGCTAGGGAATTTTCGAATAGTTTTAGGAGGATAAGTTCACCGATCCCCAATGGGAAAGATTGTTTCAATAGGAGAGCCCGTGTATGGCGAGTTGGTACGTGAGTTTCACGCATCATATCCGCCAAATATCAATGCATGTCGGGATAATATTAATTTCAAGGGATCCGATTTAGGTTAGGAGGGAATGGAGGCAATGTCGACGCTTGAGTTTGGATGGAGGTTGGGACTATATACATCCGAGGATCTTGAGAGTGAGGTTTTTAGGACTCAATTAGCAAATGGAATTACTCATAAGGATGAGATGTTGTGTATTCAGTTCTGGAACACAATTGCTGATGGGGAGTATATTACTGGGGGTACCCTCGCTTCACAAATCCGGGATCCACGGGTTAGGCTCATACATCGATGCCTCACCTTCTCTATCACAGAGAGACATGCCACGAGTCATCGTGTCACCTTACCAGACCTATTCTATCTCTACTGCATATTGGCCGAGGGTGTGTACTGTAACATCCCATTCTGGTTGGCCGATTACTTGAGATCCGCAAGTGGAGTTAGGTTGGCGGATAGGGTGTATGGGGGCATGCTTATTACCCGGTTAGCTCGATCCCTAGGTATTTTGGCAGGAGAGGTACCTTCATTCCTGAATACGATGGCAGCACCTAGGGTTGTCAAGGCTAAATCTTTGAAAGCTATGAATGTCCCGATGGATTATGGTAGAGGTTACGCTTGGTTCCGTTCTCACCCGTCATTCAAGGTGGTGATGACGATGATGATGAGGAGCCACAGTACCGCACACCAAATAGGAGGTGAAGCAGAAGCTCTACCGATAACTACAGCATATGTCTAGTGGAGATTGGCGGGCCTACCGGGGAGCATGGATGGGGTGCATGGATACTTGGATGGCGCAACAGGACCGAGGCTAAGCGGACCTCGACCATCTTGTCGACGGATGCAATATCTATCCATGCGTGATCGCCTTGACCCGCATCTCCGCATTGATCCTTTCCTGTATGGAGGAGGATTATCCACCCTATGGGTATTTGGGCCATCTTCCCCCTGGTTATGACTATCGTTATGGACCCCCTCCCCCGTGATTGATGTAGTAGTTTATGGATTTAGTATGGTTGGTTGTTGAAACAATTTTTATTTTGGCATGTAATAATCTTGGACATCTTAATTAGTAGTGACCTTTGAACTATGTGGTGTTTATTTACATGTGGTGTAATTTAGTTTGCATGTATGTTTTATCTTTGTTTATGATTTATCTCTTATATCTTTTATTAATTGTTTATCCTCATGTTTAAATTTGTAAAAATGCTTTATTTTGTTTTTAACTTCGTCTTAATTACATATAAAGGTATTTTACATAAGGGATAAGTGTAGGAGGATTACACACGCTTTCAAAAGAAACGTAAACATGAGAATAACAATTAATTAAAAGATATATATGTTTGTTTGTTCGAGTCAAATGCTTGTATCGAGTCATAATGAATGTTTTGCGAAATTTTCCGATTCTAAAGATGTAAATTTTCCGAAATTTTTCCGTAAAATCGCACCGCTTTTTGTCGGATAACTGACGGCGTCAGATTGCAACCGACGGCGCCAGAAGGAGTAAAACATCATATTACTTTTTCTCGTTTCGAGCTACTTATAAATTTTGGAATTTTCCGTGTCTTAATTTTCTTAGAAATTCGTAAACATTCATTCCACAAGCATTATATCCTAGTTTAAATCGAGTCTTATATATATTATTACCGCCGATTTTACGCAAAGGTTTCGTTTGTTTTCTTCAAGTGTGCGAGTTTAGTTTGTCAAGAAGAAGTTACATAAGATTGGAAGGAGCTTTTCACGCAATAATTCTTCTTGAAAAGAATTTAACCACCACTTTACACGGATCCTACCGAGCTAATCGGGAGTATTAGTTTCTTTCGCTTTTAATTACCTTCTTTATCATAACTTTGATACTTTCGGGAACATTGGGGACAATGTTCGGTTTAAGTGTAGGAGGGAAAATAAACGGAACTTTGAAACTATGCTTATCCTTGACTATTTGCTTTGTCCAATTGTGATTGTGTAATAAACCATGAGAAATGTCGGTTAGGGTAATTTTGGCACCAAATTTGAAATTTTTCATGACATATAGGAGTGGGCCATTAGTCTTAACAAAAGCGTCTCATGGATAGGAAGTTATATGACTAGCACAAAAACCCTTACCACCCAAATTCCACCCAAAATGTGAGGATCGCCCTTAGATTAGTAGGAATTAAAGCATTCATCTTTAATGCTTAGAGTGTGAACCAGTAGTATAATAGATTCTAGAACTTGTTTTGTGATGCATTCCGAGATCGCAAGTGAGACTACACTTGTGTAGTTAGGAATAACTAAATGATAAGAGGCATTAGGATAACCCTTGTTTGATACCGTAATATAATTACTTCTTCCATATCGGTTGAGTAATTCCCCACACCCTTTGCGTTGTACTCATCTTTAGTACACGATACCCTAGTTAACCCCTCGAGCCTATCCTTTTCGCGGTTCTCGTGATGTTTCGGTTTTCCGAATATCAATGAAGAGCATTGTTTACACCCCACCCCAAATATACACCCAAATCGCCTTAGCCTACCCTTATGCACTCACTTTTAGTGCAAATGTTTGTTATCACCCTAAACCCTTAGTTCAATTATCTAGTTGCTTGCATAAGTTGCTAAGTCGAGTCATATCCTTTGTATACAGTTTTGGGATGATTGGGATTCATGGGAAAAGTTAAAGTTTATGAAATGACGGGAAGGGAACGTTAAATTCAAATTCCCTTTGTTTGCGTAATAATGTACCCCAAGTGTTTTGATCTTTTCAAATCGGGTCAAATTAGTGTTAGAATAATAAAAACTCAAGTGTAGGGATATGCTTATAAATCCCTAGTATTTTGATGTTATCATAGAGGATGGTAGAGTAAAAGTGTATGAAAAAAAAAAAAAAAAAAAAAAAAAAAAAAAAAAAACATACGGGCTACCATCCTACATCTATCCTTTAAATTTATGTTTATTTATTTCGATTATGTAGAGTTTAGAGTGTCGAGTCTTGGCTTAGCAACGCCATTCTTCATATGCGATTAACATAAAGATTTTGACTTACCACCACTATATAGCCTATCCCACCAAACCCTTATTTCCCTACCGTAAGCCTAACATTACAACCCTTTAAAAGACCTCTTTGATAGTCTTTCCTAGGTGCTTCGCCAAAGCGATGGAGGTTTGATCTATTCTCAAGCCTATGGTAATCTATGTACTAGGACCGGTTAATGAGTGTTTATCTTCCATTTCCTATATTGTTATATTTCATTTATACACCGAGAGAGATGTGAGTATCCAAACACCCCATGTGAGGTGCTAGTATGTAATTCCGTGCTTGTTATGACTTTTATGGGCTTATATGTGTTGTGGACCGCTTTGAATTAATCTTGAATGACCCCTAACTTATAAATTAATTGGCTAAAGCACATTTGCTTGAGGACAAGCAAATAACAAGTGTAGGGATATTTGATAAGGTTTTAAAAGGTACCATTTTGAGGGTCGTTTAAGTCCTTATTTGATCACTTTGTATCCGTTATTGCTTAATATCGTTCCTTTTCACTTTTAGGTCTCGTGAAGGCAAAATGTTGGAATGGCACTTATTTGGACGAAAAGGCGCGAATATATGAAGAAATGGCCAAAGTCGAAATCGGACACTCACGATCATTGAATGTAGAAGGCGACGGCGTCGGGTTCTATGTGCGACGCCGTCGGAGAATTATTGTGACGGTCGAACTCAAAACTCGTGTTTTCAAGAGACGGCGTCTAGTTGTGAAAGAGTAGGCCGTCGCTACTCGGGCGGCCTAGATGCGATCCGACGACGCCGAAGTCAAGAGGACGGCGTCACACAGACAAGGTGACGCCGCGCAAGGTTAACGTGGCCAAGACGAAACCCTAATGGCGGCGACACGGCGCCACTAAACATAAGGTGGCCGTCGCAATTGTAATCTTATATAGAATCCGAATTTTCGGTCTTTGTGTGGAGAGTCTTTGGAGTAAAACCTAAAACCGAACCTAAGGTGTCTTGTACAAGATTTTAGGGTTTTAACCCTATCTTACACCAAGATAAGTCTTTGCTTCATTAATTCAATTATGTCTTTGATTATTTGTGTGTATGCTTGCATGTTCTCCATGTCCGGCTAATTTATTTGTGTGTTTGCTTAGGAAGTATGAAACTTAATTATTGAATATTGATTGGTTGTTTCTTATCTTAGTTGATTAATGATCTAGTAATGCGATAGGTCATTCGTTGTGTACTTAATGCTTGATTCATCTTTGTGAACCTTAGAGTATGATTACGTGAGTGATTGTAGGCTAAAACATCCGAAGAGTGCCTTAGAGTAGGAGTCTATAATCTCTAAGTGGATTTGTAGACAAGACCCTTTGGTAAGTTCAAAGAGTTAGGGAGAAACGCATACCCTACAACTTTAGAAACACAACACAACTAGGAATAAGACGTGACACTCAACCATCAATAGGAGATAATTAAGGAGTAATACAAACTAAGTAAACACATCTTTAAACTATCATACGAGCACACATTAATTAGACATAGACTCCCACAACCTTAGTTTAGATAATTAGATATTAGTAGAGTAATTGGTAGAAATACCAACCCCCCAAATCCAATACCCGAGATTCGTACCTTTCCATTTTCATAAAATATAAAAAGATAAAAAAATAATCTTCCTCAACCTTAACCTTAGCGTAGTAACTCCCTACTAGCATTCCTATTCCCCTAGAGAACGATATCAATACCCGTGGCTTACCCTAATTACTACACTACAACGATTAGGTTCACTGCCTAGGGTGTTATAAAACTTGCTCGAAGAAAAGGAAGTTTCCTTGACCCCGAACGACGCGTGTAGCGTTATCAAATTCCGTCTCAAATCATTCCACGGTTCATAGAAAAGAAAACGAAATCCTTCTCAAATCATTCCACGATTTGATTTTTTGGGTTCATCAAATTAAACAGGGAAAAGAATTTGATTTTTTTATCAATTTTTGTGTCGGATTTTAGTTGATTCAACATCTTCAGTCTTCTTTTTAAGGTTTAGATTTAAATCACATAATACAACATTTGTGATTGAATTATAATACGTTTTTTTATTTGTTTGTAGCAAGTTTTATATGTAAGTTTCTATTAGTTATTTCAATTTCATTTTGTGCCGATTAATTTTGATATGTGTGATTCGATTGTTCTCATATTGTTTTCAATTTGATATGCAGGTGTAATTTTATATATTTGATGTCAGTCAAAGAGAACAGTTGAAAGATCCGAAACATGTTTTCCAGGATTTAATGGTTAGTTTGTCTTTTTCTTATATAGTGAATCGGTTTAAAAAATTTGGGCTTTTTTTATATCTAATGTGTTTTAATT
The DNA here is from genome assembly GCA_022545495.1 of Chrysanthemum lavandulifolium. NCBI lineage: Eukaryota > Viridiplantae > Streptophyta > Magnoliopsida > Asterales > Asteraceae > Chrysanthemum > Chrysanthemum lavandulifolium. The sequence goes on from CM040246.1 coordinate 65,986,341, forward strand.
CAATTTTTAAAGAGAGGTGCATAATTTCGTTTTTTATATCTAATTGTGTTTCATTGCTGCTATTTCATTAATGTTGCTTCCATTTTTAAGAAAAAAATATATTTATGGCGAACAATTCAAAAACTAAAAAGTGGAACATCAAAGGGGGAAACCACTCGGAAACCAACATTTTGGCCGACAACGATTATATAAGATATTGAAGTAGGAAAAAATGAATGTGGAAATGGAAAACATGTACGAGATAGTTATCAATATCAATCACCCTTTTTATTACATAACACATAACCGATGGTTGGTGATGATGACCGGGAATCATTGGGTTCTTCATCTCTGCAGGTATTAAAAAAGGAGGGTCAGTGAGGTCATGCGAAATGTGCATCGGTAATCATTATGCGAATGTCATTCTTTCTGGTAATTTTTTTCACCCACATTAATTTTTCGACTTCTATAAGATATTGTTGTGTGTTCTATTTATTATATTTATTATTTGTATTTGTATATTGCTGCGGTCTGCATATTTTTAGCGATATTGGTATTCAAGTTTGGTATTGGCAGTGTAGTATTTTTTTCCCTCAGATATTTAATAAGTAGTTATATTCGTGTATTTTGAACTACTGTTTTGTAGGCCCTTTTTGACATTGAAATTTGAGGAAACATTGCATTCGAGAAGATGTGTTGTTACATGTTGTTGAGAACATATCAGCCTTCAATGTAATAATGAAATTTTACATGCAGGTCGTCTGTGTGATACAAACGATGTCATTTTTTTAAAAATGACTACAAAGGTTAATGTAAACTGTGATGGCTCAACCTTGGTTGATTAACGTTAAAGGTAAAAAAAGAGTCTAATATTCTGTTTATGATTACCGTATATCTATTCACTATTATCGCTAACTTCTAAATTTTCGGGTTACAGTTACTCTTTGTGCATGTGATAATAGGCACGTATTACTACACATGTTGATTATAATTATTTAGAGATATATGAAGGAAATACAATGACAAATATGCATTTTTTTGGATAAAATTCACAATGACTGGTTAAAGTTCATTGTATCAGAAGGTATGATTATTTTTATATCAACTTTCCATGCCTTATTTCTATTTGTTGTTGTAATTATTTTAAAGTTTATATCGGAAATATGTAAAATGAGCTGAAATCTTTTCGCTTCGTTTGCTGTTTTTTTTCAAAAAGTTTATAGCGTGTGCTCCTCCGACTGTCATGTTACGAGGTAAAGTTCATTGAACCCATTTCTACAAAAAGCATTGTATTCTTATAAACATAGTTCGAGCCTGTTTCAATGCTAACACATAAATCTGCAGCTATTTAATATTTGATATGTTGGGTACAATCCACCACATGCCTAAAATTTTATTGCTCATTTGCAGGAACTTACCATGTAAAAACTATATGATAGCACTTTGAGTGTTTGAAAAAGAGTGGTATGAAAGGTGCTCCATTTTTACTTTACTGTTTTGCTAATTTTTCCTAATGAGTTGTATCAGGATCATGTCATCCCTTCAGCCAATGCCGATGCTGATTTGACGTATCTGGAATACATAAAAATAACGTCTCGGTAAGTCTTTTGATCTTCTCTGTTTAGCATACTGTATTTCAATTTAGCACTAAGCCTTTTATTTTTTAATATGGATGAAGAATGGGGCGACGAATACACTTTACAAGTAGCTAATGACTTCGTACGCAACCTGACTGCCTTTTAGAATATCTGTTCAAGCTGAAAATTCACACTTTTGTTTGATTTTTATGCATATGTTTAACTGATAAAACTTGACTAATTACATGCCACCTGCGTCTAACTTGTGTTTTATGTTTATATTCAGTTCCAAGTCATAATTGTTGTGCTAACATCAGATGAGCAAGTTGCTGTAAATGATTATTTCCCCCATGGGGTGGATGATCATAAACAAGGTATCCTTTCATATCTTTAGGGTTTGAATCTTACAAAAACTTATTGGCTTCTTCTTTCTTTCATTTACACTTTTTTAGATGCAGCTTTTCATCCTGTTCTATTTGCTTATAATAGTACAATTTTTCGGTCAGGAATTCTCGATGGCGTTAGCAGAGCAAAAGCAATATACGGAGACCTCAATATCATGGTGACAGGGCATTCAAAGGGTTGGTTATTGTTTTACAGCTCATATATGGATCAAAGAACGTTTAGGTTACAAACATATTGCTGATATATCGGGTAGAGTAACCAGCCTTCATACTAATAATTGGTGGCAAACATACTGGAAACAATTTGGCTATAAAAGTAAGCTCAATGCTACTTTACTCTCCCCGTGTTCTTCTTCTTCTTTTTTTTTACTTATAGAGGTATCTTCTTAATGGAATGGAACTTTTGCAACAACGTTTGTTTTAGATAACACTATTACGTGTCAATAGCACAGAGTCTTAAAAAATAAAAAGAGTGATTTTTATAGTACAAACACGACAATATGAACTTCAACATATGTAACTTGCTTGGTTCAAGACCATGTGATGAGTGTCTAAATACTCATCATTTTTGTGCCATTTAAACTGCAAAAACATCTGAAAACACTCAGAAATGCATCAAAATGATAAAAATATCACAAATAAGTGTTTTATGTGTCTTAAATGCAAAAATATCAAAATCTGGTGAAAACGTATCAAGTTTGCATAATTGGCGCTTTAGTCCCCAAGTTTCAAAAGTTGTCAAAAACAGGTCCTGTAAATCAAAATAAAGAAAAATATCATTTCAAGTCCCTAGGGATTCATGAGTTGTCCAAATTGGTCCTTGAGATTTAAATTTGCAAAATTACAACTTAGGTCCCTAAACTTTGAAAATTGTCATAAATGGTCCTTAGAAGTTTGAAAATGTCAACAATGGTCCTTGTACTATTGAAACTTGTCAAAAGTGACCCTTGAAACAACTTTGGGAAATTGGCAGAAATGGTCCTTCAAAAATCAGAAATTGCAAAATTGGTCCTTGTTATTTAAATACAAGCCATGACCCTTTGGTCCATATTGACCCCTGCCATTCCATATTGACCCCTGCCATTACCCTTTTTGAACCCCTGCCTAATAATACCCCAAGTCAAACCCCGGTCAAACCTCCCTTTCCCTCCCACTGCCTTATCTCCTTCCTCCCACTTGACTGCAACACATCTCCCATCACCTCACCTTATCCCCTTCAACCCTCCCCCTCATCATCACATCTACTCCTTATCCCTACCCTCCACCACCCCCCAGTTGCGAAAATCAGAGCCCCACTACCAAAAAAACCACTTTCCCGCCAATTTTGATCAAACGGCTAAAATCCATCCAAGTAATCCAATGGCCTCAATTGTGAGTGGGAATTGATCAGAGGAGAGAGAGAAGACATTTGGTGTATAAATAAAGGAAAGAGAAGCAAGAGGAAGGCATTACTTAGTTTTTAATTTCATTGTATGTCGTTTTTTACTAAATTATCTCAATTAGTGTTTTAAAATGTAATCTTAAGCTCTATTGTATTAAACCTAAGCTACTTAGTCATTGTAACTCATTTTCAAGTATTAATTCAAGGTTCATTTAAGTTTCATGTTTTCATACTCACTGTTAAGAAATTTAGTTTCAAGCTCTTATAAAAAATGCTCCAAGTAGCTTATGTTAAACTCAAATAAGCTTACTTAAGCTTATTATAGCTTTTGGTAAGCTTGAAACACAGTTTCAATCAAAATTGGTAAGTGGTCAACGAAAGTTAACTATGGTACTGGATTGATGATACATAGTTGGAAATGGGTTTAGTTCATTAAATTGGGTTGGATAGTGGTTAGTGTACTGTTCCGTTGACTTCATTAGCTTGCAGCTTTGGCAGTGCCTTGTAAGTGATTTGAATATGCTTCTTAATTTCCCTCACATTACTGTCATCATCTGCATAATTAAAAGCAGGTTTAGTTGAGTGTTAGTTTTGGTTTTATTGCACCATTTAGTTTTCACATAATCATTTGCAGGTGTTCTTGTTGATTCATGGTTGAAATCTAATTTAGTAGTGTAAAATCTATGTATCAGTGGTCCAAATGAGTGTTTGGATCTCCTTATGAATCTGGGCAAGATGCTTTGTTAGTGACTAAATTTTGTTGCATTACAATAGTATAGGTCCATTTAGTACTCCCAGTTCATAAATTTGTATCATAGAACTTCAATAGTCAAAATAGCTTTCAACCTGATCTTAAGTTCAAATATGTTAGTTACAAAATTCAAGGAGGTTAGGAATAGGTTTAGATATTGCATTGCTAGCTTATTCAAGTCTCAGCATAGCTTATCTTAACATCTAGATTATAGTGGAGGTGTTAGACTCTCAATTTAGTCAAACTTTCAAATCTGCTTCAAAAGTCAAAATTTCATAAAAACCCGTTTTTGAATAAACTTTGTAATTTTATTGTGATCTTACCATTAGGATTTGGGATATAAGCTTTTGGGATATTAAAGTTTAGCTGCTCATCTTAATTAGAAAAATATTAGTTTATCTCTACTTAGCTTATTAACTGCTTATTCACTAGCTTCTTTTAAGCTCTTTTCACAAACTTTCCTTTTTGCTTATTTCTTATTTTTGCTTATTTAGTGTGTTTTTCTTGTTGTTGTTGCTTATTCTAAGTTCCCATAACTTGTTTATAGCTTATTCAACCTTTGGTTCAGTAGTGGTAGCTTTTTATTAGCTTATGCAAGCTTAATAGCTCATTTTGACCCATTTCCATTGCAAGTACAAATAGCTTCAACTTTTGCATTTTAGTTTCCTCAATTTTAGTCCTTATTAGCTGAAATTCGGATTTAGACACTTTGGTTGTTAGTGGTTTTCATGGTGATTTTAGTTTATTTTTGTGATTTTTATGTCGGCTTAACAAGAGCTTAAAGTTAGTACATAAGTGGTTGTTTGGCACTAGTGCTTAAATAGACCCATATCATTGTAGATTGTTGTTCAGAGGTTTAGGATAGTTGGAATATGTTGGTTTTAAGTAATTTTAGCATACTCTAGCTTCGTGATAATTTGGTGCTCATTTGGTACTTATAGCTTATTTTTAGTGCTTATTTATAAGCACTTTTCACTACAGAACCTAATTATTGAACACCTGCACCACTTTTATTATTTTTCCTATATTTAGAATAATATTTTATAATATTTTGGAAGTTTTCATATTTTTCACTGTTCATTTGCTATTTTTCTGCATTTAATTTCAGTTTTTAGCAATTTTAATTAGCTTTTAATACAATTAAATCAGAAAAAGTCCAAAAAAATAAGTTTTTAATTTTCCTAGGTTAAGATAAATATAAAAAGCAAAAAACTAATTTTTCCAGATTTTTCATAGTTTAATTTGTAATTTTTAGCAATTTAAGTAGTTTTTAATAGTTTTTAATTCATAGAAAATAGAAAAATAATCAGAAAAATACAAAATTAGTTTTGAAAATTCTCTTTAGTTATTTTAGATTTTTCTAAGTCATAATTTTATTTTTCTAGATTTATTTCATATTTTCTTGTATTTTAGGGTATTATTAAATAGGTAAAAATAGTTTTTAATTAATAAAAATTAGATAAATAGTTTTAAAAATAATTTTCTTTTTCTAAAAATTTTCTCTTATCATTAGGTTTGTAAAAATATCATTTTCATATTTTTAGGATTAATATTGCTTCAGTATCACATTTTCTTTTGTACGTTACGTAGTTTTTAAGTTAAATTTTATAAAAGAAAGATCAAAAACATCATTTTTTAAATAGTGATAGCGTTTATTTAATATAATTTAGCTTTTTAATTTTCTTTAATTTGCATTTAAGCCCCTGTAATTTATACACTTTTTCTTTAGGTATAATCAATCACAATCCTTTTCCGTTCAAATTCTCTCGATCACTATTCGTTTGATTATTCTCGCACAGCTCGTTGGGACATAACGACCTGGGGAAACACTATACTCTCTTGATCTTCATTGCATTTGGTTCCAGACTGTTTGAAGTTTGTTATGGTTGACCATTCACAAGTGGGTAGCTTGCGTGATAAAACTTTACCGTCTGGGAGCGAATCAAATTTTACGCCACGCCGGGAGTCAGTGCTAATTATCTTACGCTAGCGATTAGTGATTTGAATATTCACTCCTTGTTTATACCATCTATATATGTTTATATTTTCTTATAAAATCAAAAATCCAAAACATCTTAAAATCAAAACCCAAAAGATTTTCTTTCTTATTTTTACAAAATGTTTATCCAAAAATCCAAAAATATTCATCTTTACCCTCTTACCCTTTTTGATTCTTTATCCCTTTACCCTCTATCCATTTGATTCTAACTTCTTCTATTCTCATGGAATCTCTCGACTACGACGAATTCTGGAACGAAGTTGAAAAACTTGATACTTTATCACAAATGTCAAGAATTCGTGTTGTTCGTGATGATCCATTAATTCTGCGTAGGGAAATGGAACGAGAAACCGGGGTGACAAAGGACCAGGTACTTCCCTCTGATAATGGAAGTGCTAAATCGTCCAACCTACGGTCATCCAAAGATCTAACCCTCAATTGCTCCTAAGCCGCCTAAAATTGATCCTAAACTTTCACAATTTACGCTTAAAAGCAATCATGCGAAATTTAGACCGTGACTAGCAAGAATGACTTGCCTAATCTTCACGCTTCTCAAGAACCGTAACCGGAGACCATAACGGAAGTGGTGGAAATTGCTAGCTCTCGAGCACACCACTTGTCCCACCTCCGGATTTTTCAAAATGTTCTTCGAGACTTGATAGTCATTCGGATCACCATGTTGGTTTTGTTGATTCTTTGAATAAACCGATTCCTTCTCATAACTCTCAAATGAAATCGTTTATTCCTTGTGTCGGTTGTGGTGAGCCTCTTTTGGTTCGCCTCATCGTTGGTGTACGTGTGTACAGTGTGGTAATGATATTCGTAACGGAGTTGTTTGTTTTGTGGTTCGAGGAATTCATTTGATTATGATCCTAATCCGAACTCATTTAACGACCCTCAAACTTTTCCAATTACCCACCACACCGACTTATCTTCATATAATCAACATAATCTGCTGTGAATTTTGTGGAGGTCCTCACCAAGGATTTGAGTGTCAATCCGGAAACACATTTGTCTATAAATGCAGTTTCCGGTGATGCTCGAAACTTTGGTTATGACCAATATCCATATCATTCACCGATCCGGACTCAGCAGCTTTCTTCGTCGTGAGTACTGTGGAGGTCCCACTTCACTCCGATTGTCAAATAGGAATCCATTTCCTTGTAACAATCATGACTCTCACAGTTTGACAATTTCCAACCTCCACAAAGACCATACGGTTCAAACTCCAACCGAGCCGTTGCCTAAAGAAATTTCCCAAGATTTTGAAACCGCAATGAAAACACTTGATGATATGATTCAAAACTTTAAGAATCAAGTGAGTAGTGAGAAAACCATGGGAGAATTGCTAGTCAAGAACGAGAGGCTCACAAATCTAGGGAAGAATTATTAGTCCTAGAGCATGCACTCTAAGGCGCTCCCAATTTTTAAGGCAGCTATGTATGATGATGACGAGGAGAGTATTCCTTTGAGAATATTATTTCTCAACTCCCTCGGTCGATTGATATCCCAGCAGCTTGAGATCCCATCTCAAACAATCGCTATCACACCCAAGCTCCCACTCACTCTCTCGAACATGGGGACGAGCATCTTGACACTGTTCACGAAAAGGAATCGGACGAATTCATAAAGTCTAGTGTTGAGAACCTTGTCCCAATCCCGAGAGAGTCACAGGAACTTCGATCATATGTGATTCTTTTCCCTCTTGAGTGTTCAAAAGATCATTTGAAACTTTCTCCGATGTTAGCGACGATTGTACTTCTTATGGAAACATCGAGTATGTTGAGGCATCACTCCCACGATCGATGTCGATCATCATCTTGAGGAGTTCACCGATGAACTCACTCACATCAATCCACTTTCATCGGAAAGTAATGATAGTCTTTTGATTTCAAAGCCGATCCGGGAGACCGAAAGTCTCCTTGATAATGATCGCTCACTCACTTCTTATCCCAACAAATTCAATAGAGAATATTAATCACTTTGTTCCTCAAGCATTCAAAACAACTCTCACCAATCCTCTATTTGAATTCGATCAATTCACCTTAATTTCGAGAATCCACTCTTTGATACTCGATTGAGGATAGTGATGAGTCTGATGGAACAAGAATTCACAGATTTACATCTTGTGATTGATTCTCTTCACGAGGAGTTCGCCGGTGAACTCACTCATATCATATCTCCGCGGAGTATGATAACTTCCACTTTGATCTAGACACACCCGGGATATGTCTAGACCAATTGAGCTTAAATGATGAGATTCATGCTATTATGAATTCTCCTTCTGATGATGATGAGTTTGTCATGATATTTATCATGATTTTCTATCTCTTCTTCACCTATCCCGTGGCTTCTCCTGTTCTTCACTCCTTCGGGAATGAAGAAATTATCTTTGACCCCGGCATTTCCATGTACCATGTGTGAGCCGGGTCTGTCTATGTATATCTCGTCGGTGTGGAACTTTCACGTGCTTCAAATGTTTGTCCAAACATCTTGAATGAAAGTCCGATGGAGATTGTCTCTTCCACTTTGCTTCCCCATGAACAAATTAATTCGGGGTCGAGTCAAGCTAGCGACTCGGTAATCAAAAACAGTAGTAAAACATGGGTTTTCACCCGTGTGTACCACTCTAGTGTGGGGGAGATACTCCACATGTTGTATATAGATCTTAAAAAAATGAATGAAAATGGTAAATATTAAAAAAGAGAATAATTGTTGTGTTTCAAAACTTAGCTAGTAATGTTATCTTTTTACGCTCTAAGTTTCGGCATAACAGCAGGTACTTTGAATATTGAGGACAATATTCATTTCTAAGTGTGGGGGGAAATTCGCGAATTTGATCATAGATGTACCATTTTAGTCCCTTTTTCCCCAAAATGGCCAAATTTTAAAAAAAATTTAGTGGAAGTACTATGTACTAAACACAACAAATGGTAATCACCCACCATGTCTAACCCACATAAGGATTGGCTAATCCAGAGCAAACGGCTCTTGGTAAAGATATCTCAAATCCGTTGACGGCTTGCAATTTGCCCAAAATTGTATGGTATTCACCACCATATCCTTAAAAGTGAAGAGTTGGCTAGCCCGCAAGTTTATGACTTGTGGTAAAGGCGATGGAAAAACCATAATTGGTAATCACTCACCAAAGATAATATTGATAATTTATCTAAGAGTTGGCTAGTCCGTAGCAAACGGCTTCTAGTAAAGACAAATCAAATCCGTTGAAAGCTAGTGATTTGCTCAAAATCATTTGGTTATCGATGTACCAAGGTTCTTACTTGAATCAAACATTTGGCTACTCCGAAGTAATGGCTTTTGGTAAAGAGATGAAATCTATTAATTTTTCTCAAAACATTGCTAGGGACTAGCAATATCTTAGTGTGGGGATTGATGAGTGTCTAAATACTCATCATTTTGTACCATTTAAACGCAAAACATCCGAAAACACTCGTAAATGCATCAAAATGATAAAAATATCACAAATAAGTGTTTTATGTGTCTTAAATGCAAAATATCAAAATCTAGTGAAAAACGATCAAGTTTGCATAATTGGCGCTTTAGTCCCCAAGTTTCAAAAGTTGTCAAAAGCAGTCCTCGTAAATCAAAATAAAGAAAAATATAATTTCAAGTCCCTAGGGATTCATGAGTTGTCAAAATTGGTCCTTGAGATTTAAATTTGCAAAATTACAACTTAGGTCCCTAAACTTTGAAAATTGTCATAAATGGTCCTTAGAAGTTTGAAAATGTCAACAATGGTCCTTGTACTATTGAAACTTGTCAAAGTGACCCTTGAAACAACTTTGGGAAATTGGCGAAATGGTCCTTCAAAATCGAAATTGCAAAATTGGTCCTTGTTATTTAAATACAAGCCATGACCCTTGGTCCATATTGACCCCTGCCATTCCATATTGACCCCTGCCATTACCCTTTTTGAACCCCTGCCTAATAATACCCCAAGTCAAACCCCGGTCAAACCTCCATTTCCCTCCCACTGCCTTATCTCCTTCCTCCCACTTGACTGCAACACATCTCCCATCACCTCACCTTATCCCCTTCAACCCTCCCCCTCATCATCACATCTACTCCTTATCCCTACCCTCAACCACCCCCCAGTTGCAAAAATCAGAGCCCCACTACCAAAAAAACCACTTTCCCGCCAATTTTGATCAAACGGCTAAAATCCATCCAAGTAATCCAATGGCCTCAATTGTGAGTGGAATTGATCGAGAGGAGAGAAGACATTTGGTGTATAAATAAAGGAAAGAGAAGCAATAGGAAGGCAGTACTTAGTTTTTAATTTCATTGTATGTCGTTTTTTACTAAATTATCTCAATTAGTGTTTTAAAATGTAATCTTAAGCTCTATTGTATTAAACCTAAGCTACTAAGTCATTGTAACTCATTTTCAAGTATTAATTCAAGGTTCATTTAAGTTTCATGTTTTCATACTCACTGTTAAGAAATTTAGTTTCAAGCTCTTATAAAAAATGCTCCAAGTAGCTTATGTTAAACTCAAATAAGCTTACTTAAGCTTATTATAGCTTTTGGTAAGCTTGAAACACAGTTTCAATCAAAATTGATAAGTGGTCAACGAAAGTCAACTATGGTACTGGATTGATGATACAAAGTTGGAAATGGGTTTAGTTCATTAAATTGGGTTGGATAGTGGTTAGTGTACTGTTCCATTGACTTCATTAGCTTGCGCTTTGCGTAACCTTGTAAGTGATTTGAATATGCTTTAATTTCCTCACATTCTCATCATCATCTCGCATAATTAAAAGCGTGTTTAGTTGAGTGTTAGTTTTGGTTTTATTGCACCATTTAGTTTTCACATAATCATTTGCGGTGTTCATGTTGATTCATGGTTGAAATCTAATTTAGTAGTGTAAAATCGTATCGATGGTCCAAATGAGTGTTTGGATCTCCTTATGAATCTGGGCAAGATGCTTTGTTAGTGACTAAATTTTGTTGCATTACAATAGTATAGGTCCATTTAGTACTCCCAGTTCATAAATTTGTATCATAGAACTTCAATAGTCAAAATAGCTTTCAACCTGATCTTAAGTTCAAATCTGTTAGTTACAAAATTCAAGGAGGTTGGGAATAGGTTTAGATATTGCATTGCTAGCTTATTCAAGTCTCAGCATAGCTTATCTTAACATCTAGATTATAGTGGAGGTGTTAGAATCTCAATTTAGTCAAACTTTCAAATCTGCTTCAAAAGTCAAAATTTCATAAAAACCCGTTTTTGAATAAACTTTGTAATTTTATTGTGATCTTACCATTAGGATTTAGGATATAAGATTTTGGGATATTAAAGTTTAGCTGCTCATCTTAATTAGAAAAATATTATTTTATCTCTACTTAGCTTATTAACTAGCTTCTTTTAAGCTCTTTTTCACAAACTTTCCTTTTTGCTTATTTCTTATTTTTGCTTATTTAGTGTGTTTTTCTTGTTGTTGTTGCTTATTCTAAGTTCCCATAACTTGTTTATAGCTTATTCAACCTTTGGTTCAGTAGTGGTAGCTTTTTATTAGCTTATGCAAGCTTAATAGCTCATTTTGACCCATTTCCATTGCAAGTACAAATAGCTTCCACTTTTGCATTTTTAGTTTCCTCAATTTTAGTCCTTATTAGCTGAAATTCTGGATTTAGACACTTTGGTTGGTAGTGGTTTTCATGGTGATTTTAGTTTATTTTGTGATTTTTATGTCGGCTTAACAAGAGCTTAAAGTTAGTACATAAAATTTGTTTGGCACTAGTGCTTAAATAGACCCATATCAATGTAGATTGTTGTTCAGAGGTTTAGGATAGTTGGAATATGTTGGTTTTAAGTAATTTTAGCATACTCTAGCTTCTGTGATAATTTGGTGCTCATTTGGTACTTATAGCTTATTTTTAGTGCTTATTTATAAGCACTTTTCACTACAGAACCTAATTATTGAACACCTGCACCACTTTTATTATTTTTCCTATATTTAGAATAATAGTTTATAATATTCTGGAAGTTTTCATATTTTTCACTGTTCATTTGCTATTTTTCTGCATTTAATTTCAGTTTTTAGCAATTTTAATTAGCTTTTAATACAATTAAATCAGAAAAAGTCCAAAAAAATAAGTTTTTAATTTTCCTAGGTTAAGATAAATATAAAAAGCAAAAAAATAATTTTTCCATATTTTTCATAGTTTAATTTGTAATTTTTAGCAATTTAAGTAGTTTTAATACTTTTTAATTCATAGAAAATAGAAAAATAATCAGAAAAATACAAAATTAGTTTTGAAAATTCTCTTTAGTTATTTTAGATTTTTCTAAGTCATAATTTTATTTTTCTAGCTTTATTTCATATTTTCTTGTATTTTAGGGTATTATTAAATAGGTAAAAATAGTTTTTAATTAATAAAAATTAGATAAATAGTTTTAAAAATAATTTTCTTTTTCTAAAAATTTTCTCTTATCATTAGGTTTGTAAAAATATCATTTTCATATTTTTAGGATTAATATTGCTTCAGTATCACATTTTCTTTTGTACGTTACGTAGTTTTTAAGTTAAATTTTATAAAAGAAAGATCAAAAACATCATTTTTTAAATAGTGATAGCGTTTATTTAATATAATTTAGCTTTTTAATTTTCTTTAATTTGCATTTAAGCCCCTGTAATTTATACACTTTTTCTTTAGGTATAATCAATCACAATCCTTTTCCGTTCAAATTCTCTCGATCACTATTCGCTTGATTATTCTCGCATGTACTCGTTGGGACATAACGACCTGGGGAAACACTATACTCTCCTGATCTTCATTGCATTTGGTTCCAGACTGTTTGAAGTTTGTTACGGTTGACCATTCACAAGTGGTTAGCTTGCGTGATAAAACTTGACCGTCTGGGAGCGAATCACCATGCAATCAGGTAAGTTTTAATCATTTTGGTATTGTCTTGGTCTCTTGGAATGGGTTTGTTCAGTGGGTTGGTTTGGTGTTTGGGTTTAAGCGGTGTGTTCAAAGAACGTCTTCAAGGTGGTGGGTTCAATAAGTGGGCTCAGTTAATTGGTTCAGGGGTCAACTGATGCGTTTAGCAGATGGGTTTAGTGGGGTGACTGTGCTTATTAGCCGACTCACTGGGTATTGTCTTGGTCTCTTGGAATGGGTTTGTTCAGTGGGTTAGATCGGTGTTTGGGTTTAAGCGGTGTGTTCAAGGAACGTCTTCAGGGTGGTGGGTTCAATAAGCAGGCTCAGTTTATTGGTTCAGTGTGACGGTTCAACTGATGCGTTTAGCAGATGGGTTTAGTGGGGTGATAGTGCTTATTCATTTTGTTGGTCAAACCAAGATGTCATTCATTTTGACCCGTTACTCATTTTGACCCGTTACCCATTTTGACATGGTTTTAATGAAACAAGTGCAAGTTTGAAAAAGTTCAGAGTTGGAGGTCTTGGTATCAATCTTGCTACTGCAGATATTGTCATTCTTATGATGGTGGTTCGGTGAGACAAGAGAACATTTTCTTTTTTATTTCGGTGTCTATATCGCTTGAAAATGATGTTAACTCGTAAATATTACTATGCGAGAATCCATGAAGTGGATCTACAAGCTCGTGGATCGTGCTCATAGAATCGGGCAGAAGAAAGAAGTTCAAGTGTTTCATTTCTGCACTGAGGTTCTTATCATTTAATTGATGCTTCAACGTTGGAAGCATCTTAAATATTAAATGAATTATATGGTAACATTTTATTTTCTAATCGTTTGTAACAGTACACAATAGAGGAGAAGGTCATTGAAAGAGCTTATAAAAAGCTGAGCAAAAGAGTAATACTTTATTCATTTTATAGCACTTTAGTTTACTTGCTTTAGATTTATATGGCTATCTTATATTCATTTTCATTTTGTTTTATATGTTTTGCAGCTGTAAACAAGGATGAATTGCTACAAATGGCCAGGTTTGGTGCCAAAATGGTGTTCAGTTCCAAGGATAGTACAATCATAGCTGAAGACATCGATAGAATCATTGCTAGAGGAAGAGAGGCGACTGCTGAACTTGATGCTAAGATGAAAAGTTCACAGAAGATGCAATTAAGTTCAAAATGGACGATAGTATGTAGATATGCTTTTGAACAATTGCTCTTGGTTGCTGGTGTTGTGTGAGAGAGGTTAGCAATCCCAAACACACCTAAATCATTATTTGTTTGTTTCCTGTTATTATTAAAATATTATATAGTATAGATAAATTCAAACTCTTCATAAGACTATTATTGGATCCCCTATTCATTAATATATTTCAGTCAATTAACCAGGTGTGTTGAAATGGAGACAGTGCGGAGAAGTAAACCAGGTATGAAGGTGTATACCTCAACATTCAAGCAGATAGTTTGGGAAATTGATCTTTAACTACCGTTTTGTTTAATTTATGTTTGGGAAAATGTTATTTATGTTGATTTTTGGTTTGTTGTGTGGTAGGGTATTTATATTGATTTAATACCTTTCGGTTGGGTTTGCATAATTGTTATTAGTTTAGTAAGTTCATAATTGTAACAATATTATAGTATGCATGTGTTCACACGCGTTAAGTAGATCATGTACATGGCCAATGGCCCGTGTATTCACAAATGTTTAATGGATTATGAGTGTATGTCTATTTTTCATACAGTTCTACCATTTACTCAAATTTGGGTTAAAATGCTTATTTTATTTTGTCAACAATTTTTATATAGTTCTACCATTTACGAGTATAACGAGGAGCAGGAGCCCGCCGCGTTTCGCGGGAGTGTTTGCCATGTTTTTGGATTGTTGTATCTGCACCTGCAAACAATTCTATGCGACTTCGTATGCCAAAGTGCACATTATCTCCATGCAAATCACCATGCACATTCAACAATGATTCATCTATACCTACCAAAATAATAGAACATCAAATGCTAAGATCGCGTAAATCAATCTCCACACGACATACACAACAATTTTTTTATTAATATTAGTGTGAGTCCTTTTAGACCAATATAAAAGGAACCTATGAATAATTTCTTTATTAGTATAATGAGCAACAAAACCACTAACATTCAACATAAGTCAATCACCTGGAAATATTTGGTCATCGTAGAAAAGACGTCTATAATGAGAACTTGCCACGTTACGAATTCCATAACGATGATTATGGTGACCAATCCAATAGTAGAGGTCACGACAGAAGCAAATGAAAAGGGTATTTGGAGGTCCAGTACTCTGAAATCCATAGAAGCCTGCAAGAGTAATAATATATATAAGCATGCCTTTGTATTTGTTGGGTCCTTATGGATAAGACGAACAATGGATTACATTGCAAACACTATCTTCACTTTCAAGTTGCACGTTTAATGTTTACAAAAAAGGGTGCAATTCAAATTTTGATATTCAAAGGCAAGTGAAAGTGTGTAACAGGAAAATAGGAATACATATCTCAGCAAAGTACCTTGATCCTCTAAAACCCCATGAATCCACGGGTCTTTAAGCTATATACAATATACATATAACATGTTTTATATCATATTTTAAATTTAAATTATAATTAATCACAACCAACTTTTACTTACATTTTCTATGGATTATTAGGTGTTTACGGAATAGACATTTGCTATTAACTTAATTAGTGCTCACATACGTTATTGGCTATTCAAGACCATCAAATTTGGAGACGAGAATACATGGACATTCACTTATCATCTCATTATTTCTCTCATATATTAATGGAATATGTTTACGTTCGTTGTTTTCTTATTTTATTCACACATATAATTTCTTACAAGTTACTTAATCCGTTTTCTCTCATATATTAATGGAATATGTTTACGTTTGTTGTTTTCTTATTTTATTCACACATATAATTTCTTACAAAGTCACATGCTTATGACAATAACTACAAATCCAATGATGCAACCTTTGTTGCTCCAAAACCTGAGCCCAAAACAAACAGTCAACATGATGTTCGTGCTGAACAACCAAATTCGACGAAGCATTAAGGTTTCTTCAATCAGTCTTTGAAGACGGTGATTCTTCTACGAATCAGAAAGGTATCTAATATAATTTGTTTACTAAACATAAATAAATATGTGTTTTGATACTAACTATATATTTCTCCTGTGTGTTTTTTATGTCACAGATGATCTTGATGCTGACATTCTACCTTACTGGCTTAAACTCAATGTAGGTGATCATGATGAGTGTCAAAAGGTTTTGAATGGTGTGAAGTCGAAGCTTCTAAGTATTTATGTGTTTTGTTAATTTTTCTTACACAATTTTTGTATTTTATTATGTTTATTTTATTTAATATATTTGCATTAGATCATTTTTGCAAGACATTGACTTTCTATATATATATATTTTGTTACTCACTTTTATAGTATAGATTTTACCTGTACAACCGTATTTAACATATTGCTTATAATCATGGACCATATGTGTAAATATTGTACCAAAAAAAAAAGCTCAAAACCCTAATTCGTATAACAATCATCTACACCTAATAAGTACATATATACTCATCATCTATGTTGTCGTATCTACAGTAAAAAGCAAGCGGGGTTTGAAGGTTGTCGTTTGTGATCAGGATGGTAATCTCTCCAAAATCACAACAAATGTCGTGTATAAAGAAGTACTTGAAAGCACACATCATTTTATGTTCGAATCAATCTATTTTAGATTGGCAATGCGATGGTTGTAAATCGATTGTGACTCACACATATTTTAAATTTAACAAATTTACGTTATTACTTTTATTATCATCTCATTTATTTATTTCTTTAAAAAATAACCCGGTGTCAACGGGTCTCTAAGCTAGTCTAATATAATAAACAAGAGTTTTGTACCACCTAATAAAGCAGCCAAATAAATTAATGCTCTTATGTGTCTGAAATGTGATTGGTCTATTCACTTGGAACTTCCAAGTGATGTGCATAACTCCTTTCTATTCAACACACACAAGCTTCTTGAGTATGCATCATGTTCAAACCCATTAAATTAAATCAATGCTAATAATCAGTTTCAATTGAATAATTAATTTCATAGCAATCAAATATACATCCAAAAATAACACACATAGTTATATTAATGGAATTGATTGAAAATCATGGTATATCAGTTTCGATTCAAACTATCACCGATTCAAAATCAATGCTAACAAGCTCTCTGTCTTTGATTCACGCATTAACCTTCCATGCCGGCAGTTTCAATCAGCAACAATGACAGATGCCTAAACAGATATCATGGTTATTTTATATATAGATTACTGATCGAAAGATTGTGTTGGTATGGATTCAATCCCTTAATTTTAATACAGATTGTTTTTTATTTTAATAATTATTTGATTGAACATATGAATAGGTAAATGAGGATGATTGACGACATGAGAAATTTTCAAATGTTTACTCTTATTTTGATGCTTACCAAGGGACAAATCCCCACCATCCATTTAGTTTGATCTAATGGTGGGGATTAACCTAAGATTTAATATGTCTAAACCTAAGTCCATGTTTTTTTCTTGTCTTTTTGTTTTTCTTTCTTTCTTCTTTTGTTTTTTTTTTTGTTTTTCTTTTTTTTTTTGGTTTTTTTTAATTATTCACGTTTTTTGTTATAATCGCTTTTTTTTTTTTTTTTTAATAAACGCTTTTGTTAATATTCACGCTCAATTTTTTCAAAATCCGCATTTTTAATATTCACGCTTTTTTTGTTTGTTTTTTTAATTCATGTTATTTACGCTTTTTAATTCGCTTTTTTCCTTCCCTTCATACGTTTCGTCCGCTTCAACACGTTTTCATCTATATTTCGTCCGCTTTCATAAGTTTCGCCCGATTTCATACGTTTTGTCCGCTTTCATACATTTTGTCCGCTTTCATACGTTTTCCGCCGCTTTTTACGCTTTCTTCCATTATTCATACGTTTTCATCCGTTTTCATCGTGTTTTACGTTTTCATACATATTCGTCCGCTTTCATACGTTTTCGTCCGTTAGTAAATGTTTTCGGCCGCTTTTAAACGTTTTCACACGTTTCGAATAGTACAAGTGATATTCGAATAGCACAAGTGATATTCGAATATCACAAATGATACCGTGAATATCGCAAGTGATATTATGTGATATTCAATATCACAAGTGATATTCGTGATATTCGAATATCACTTGTGATATTCTCAATACCACAAGTGATTTTTGAATATAACAAGTGATTTTCAACTAATATTTTGTAACATGAAAATCATACGTGATATTCAAAATATCACACGATGATATCAAGAAAATCACAAGTGATATTGATAATATCGCAGTGATATTCATACTATCGCAAAGTGATATTCGAATATCGCAAACTCATATTCGAATATCACGGTGATATTCAAAATATCACGCAGTGATATTCACAAAATCACAGTGATATTCGAATATCATCTGCGTGATATTCGAAAATCACAAAGTGATATTAACAAAATATCACTTGTGTTTTCGAATATCACAAACAGATAATCACAAGTGATATTGATATTCGAATATCACGAAATCACTTGTGATAGTCGAAACGATGAAAACGAACGAAAACTTAAGAAAATGGACGAGAACGTAAGAATACGGACGAATCGTATGAAAACAAAGCGGCGTATGAAAGAGTAAAACACGATGAAAACGGATGAAAATGGACGAAATGATGAAAACGGGCGAAACGGATAAGAACGTATGAAATCGAAGAAAAACACGAATAAAAAACGCGAAATAAAAAAAAAAAAAAAAAAAAAAACGTTAAATAAGAAAAACGTGAATAAGAAATAAAAACAAAAAAAAAGTGAATAAAAAAAAAGACAAAAAGACAAGAAAAAAACATGGACTTAGGTTTATCTACTAAATCTTAGGTTAATCCTCACCATTAGATCAAACTAGATGGATGGTGGGGATTTGTCCCTTGGTAAGTATGAATTTATGAGTAAGCAAAATAAAGTGCCTCTTGATGACATATCTTTGTTCTTAGGTTTTTTATGTCTATTACAAGAAATTGACAAATGAACACGAAGTTTATATTTATTTTATAAAATTAATTAATATATGATTGGGTTATATCAAGAAATTGATTTATGTATGTTGGTGATTTGTTGAGAAAAAACATTGAAAAGAATGAAGATGTAATGAT
Organism: Chrysanthemum lavandulifolium; assembly: GCA_022545495.1. Classification (NCBI taxonomy): domain Eukaryota; kingdom Viridiplantae; phylum Streptophyta; class Magnoliopsida; order Asterales; family Asteraceae; genus Chrysanthemum; species Chrysanthemum lavandulifolium. The sequence continues at coordinate 66,005,570 of CM040246.1, forward strand.
ATTGAAACAACTTAAGGGTCTTATATATTGCCTAAGAAATCTCGGTAAGACTAACTAGAACTTATTTAAGGGAACCGTGTATACCGAGCTATTGTTGTAACCGTGTATACCGAGCTAAAAGTGTTATAACACCATTATGTTATTGATCTGCAGGCAGCTCTTGAGGAAGGTATTGTTATGGGTGGTGGATGCACTCTGTTGAGGCTAGCCTCTAAAGTTGATGTTATCAACAAGACCCTTGCTAATGATGCGGAAAAGGTATCTTTATTTGATAAATTTTGTGGAAATCTTAACATTCTTTTATCAATTGAATAATTCTTCTCACTCAACATGGGCATGATGCTTTATAAAATTTTCTCACTCAACGTGGGCATGACGCTTGAATTTTTTTGCAAGTTGGAGCCAATAAGAGTTATCCTATTAAGATGATTGCAAAGAATGCAGGTGAGTTACTACAACACAAGTACCTTAGAAACATTTTTTGATTTGTGAAAAGATTATATGTACAACTGTTTTCCTATTGTGGTTCATGTGTTTGGTTATTTTTTAGGTGGTGAGATGTTGTTTGGAGCATGCTTCATCAGTGGCAAAGTCATTCTTGATGTCAGCTTGTGTGGTTGTAGAGATTAAGGAACTTGAACCTGCAGTTGCTGGAAGCCACAGTTTCACTCCTGGTATTTAACCATTTTAATTTTTATACATATTTAACAACTTGAGGGTTTTGGTTTGCGTAATGCTTATAGTGTCTGAGGTATTATGTATGTTTGTTCAAGCTATGGATACTAAGGTGGCCTAGGAATGTGTATTGGATTAGTTAAGAAAGAGATTGGATTTTGAAAATTTACATGTATGAAGGAGGTAATATCCTGTATTAGATTAGCTATACAATTTATAAACACTCATCAAGTAACTAAAAACCAAAATACCTTAATAATGTATAAACAAATCTAGAAGTAGCGACAAAATTAACTCAACTTTTACTTTTCTGCAACTTCAGTAAACTTCTACTTCCCTTTAAGATTGAAACCATATAGGCTTATTGCTTTAGAAATGTGATCCTTTCTAAGTTAAATCTTATTTATCCATTTTTAATGATATAATGCTTTGTTAATCCTATAGATGTTTAATATGCTTAATTCAATGTGTGATTTTGTTATGACTGAATTGTATATTAAGTTTGCAGGTCTTTTATTTAGGGTGTATTGGTACAACTATGTTGTCGGCCTCTATACCAAGACTTCATGTATAGTCAAAACAAAACTTTGGGCAAAAAGGTATGAATCTGCATTTCTTACAAATAAAAATTTCACTACGCATTTTGTTCAGAGAAAATTTGTTATGTACGACCGTTTACTATCATTTGGTTGTTAGCTAATTTCTATTCATAATCTATATCTCTAATTTTAGCATTTATGTCAATGAGGAAGACTATGTGATTGGAAAGTTCTTTCACTCACAAGTTGCTATTATGAAGTCATTTGCCTAAAGAAAAAAAATTTCACGACCGATTGTGCTTTGTTTAAATCCACGTAAAAATTACAATGTAATCGAATCATCACATACCGTCTAAGGTTCTTGAAGATCTTAATGTAGATATTTTTCCTTAGATTACATAACGATAGCTAAACGATTGTTCTGGGATTGCTCAAACATAATAGTAACGTGTAACTTTACATGTGCAACAAATTCTATTATACTTGATTCATTTGAGTACACTTATGCCCATTGAGCCACATCATATTATTGTGGCATTCTTTATTTAGCATATTGCATAAATTAGCATGCAACTTATGCTCACTTAAAGCATCTTTACTTTTTAGAAGCACAATATCAACTTAATAGGGTGAGTATAAGACTTATTTGATTAGGATGGTTTCAATTTACTTCACACTATGTGATGGTTTGGTCCCAAAAATATTTTGTGTTATCCTATATGGATGTCCACTTTTGCTAAACTCTAACATATGGTGTAAGAGCTTTTATATTGTTCATATTCGCCTACCATCGCCATATAGACAAATGCTTTCATGAACCACTGTATTTGTTTATGATAAAATGTTTTGTGGTAGGGGTGAAGATGATCTTGCTCTATGTGCTCTGTGTGCTCTATGGGACATGCAATGTTGGTAATTGTTGGAGAACAACGGGTGATATTGAAGACTCATGAGAAAGGTTCAATCTTTTTTTAACAACCCTTGTCCCTTACTTTGTTAATAGAAGTTATTTGTTTACTATCAAAAAAATTTCTCCTTACTGTAGTATCACTTCAAATGCAATGTTCAACCTATGCAAGACCTGATAGGTGGAATTGTAGGAATAGATCTTCTAGAGTGTTCATACACATTGTGAACCAAGGTAATATGTTTATTTATTTTTTTGTTTTTAAATTTAGTAATTCAATGCTTAGGTTTAGGTGCTCAGAAAGTGTAGTTTGCTTTGTCATTAATAAATATGACGATAATAACACATTGATCAAAAGCATATTGTAGCTAATATATGTTAGATAACTGATATGGTGTTAGGGTGTATAAAATTCAAAAATTGCCTCGAAACAATAGTTGGCGAGCTATAAAAGTGCCAACCTGGCTATGCTCGAGCATGTGTTTTTTTACTTATATTAAAGTAATGTTGTTTTGGGACTAAGTATTAACACAGACCATGATTTCTAATTAGGGGTGCTCAGTGTTTGGTTTGGCACCGAACAAACCGAAATATAAACCGGACCGAAACCGAATAAAACCGGACCGAAAATTTTAATTGGTGTATGGTTTGGTTTAAAACCAAACCGAAGTATTTAATTAGTGTTTGATTTGGTTTTGGGTTTGACAAATACAAAACCAAACCAAACCAAAAAAACCGAATACATATCTATCCACACAAAAAAGTTTAAATTATATATATAAATTTTATATGTTTATCTTCCTAAAAAAAAATCCTAATAATTTAAAATATCTTATAAACTAACCACTCCTTAAATCATGGATTGATGCATATCTAGGACTCGAGGAGCAATTAACTTACTTGATTCCTATAAATTCACATATATCATATCCTGTCCTCCTATATTTCGCTTTCATTTATTTTCGTTAAGTTATGAAACCTTTTGGTTTCTTAAACTTTTGTTTTGTTAATTTACTTAAGCACTTTGTGAGACCTTTTGATTTGATAATTTTATTTGAACTTTTAGGTTTTTATTTGTAACTTTTAGATTATATTTTGAAGTTTACTTGAATTTGGTTTTCTTGATTTTAACCGAAACCAAACCGAATTCTAATTTGGTGTATGGTTTGGTTTTATCCGTTCTAAAATTGGTTTGGTTTGTTTTTGGTTTAGAGTTTTAAAATTTTCTAACCGATTAACCCGAACCATACAACCCACGAAACCGAAAATCGAACCGATGAACACCCCTATTTCTAATGATGGTTTAAGTTATTAAAAAAAATATACAGTAAGTTATTAGCCCATAAATTTTAATTATGTGTTGGTAAATAAATAAAAATGGCTTCGAATCAACATTTGTTATTTTCCAGGTATCATAATACCATGCTTTATTCCATAAATGCTATCTTTTTCCAGTTTGCAGGGTAATTTGAGGCTAATACCGGTCTCGACATAATACAAACTCTTATAATTTTCTTTTTGAAAAGGTCATATGCTTTTGAAACGAACACATGTTTATCACAATAATGAAGAGGTGAAATTTTGCTTAAAGGTAACTCCAATAAACTTTGGGCAAATGACAAAAAAATGTATCGAACTTGACATTTTTTGTGATTGTATGTAGCCAACTATTTTTTTTCTTATTGTGTGTACTGAACTTTCAATTTTCGATCATTGTATGTATTTTGTAACTTTTTTGCCATGTAAAATGACCATTTTACCCTTCAAAATTTTTTAAAATGAAGGGTAAAATGGTCACAAAATACACACAATGATCGGAAATTGAAAGTTCAGTACACACAATAAGAAAAAAAATAGTTGGCTACACACAATCACAAGAAGTGTCAAGTTCGGTGTATTTTTTTGTCATTTTCCCATAAACTTTTTAATAAGTTCTCATAAAGATAATCAGTGACAAGGTGATTTGTTGCTTAGAGGTGATCGTTTTGATTGAATATTTTGTAATGAATTTGGTTCATAAGTTTCTCAATCAAGTTTTTCACCGGTATTGTCTTTCTTGAAGGAACAATGTAGGTACTAAATGATATACGCGTATCTCACGGAGTACAAATCATGATATTAGAATAATAAACACAATGCCTTTTTTCTCAATATTTTGAAGGCTATTTGGACTACTTATAGAGGCTGTTTGGAGTACTTATTTAAACTATTTGTAGAGGTTGTTTGATGTGCTTACTTAAACTACTTATATGGGCTATTGTGGAGTGCTTATTTAAGCTATTGAGGTTGAATTAATGTTATAGGGGTTGTTTGATGTTAGAACTCGTATTTGAACACCCGCCCCTTTCTATTAACTGTAGAACATGTACATTTTATATATTTATAAATAGTAAGTTCTTAATAAGGTTACAAGTTAGGTGTGAGTTAAACTATCTTTTTGATGTCATACTATATCAATAATAAATTACAATACCAACTAAACCACATACGCAGTTTGATACTGTACGAGAAAAGTTATCTATCTAAACAAGAGTTTTTTACGGCTCTTTGAAGCAGGTCATTCAATCATTACAATGACGTGTTTGTAATCTTATTGGTTGTTGAGTTTGAAAGACACAACGTCTATTTCATTCATAAACATATACAACACAAAACTTCTTGAGTACGACTAATTTATTTATATATCGATTTGGTGTTTTTAGTTTTTGGTGTTCGGTGTTCCACTTCCAGTTCTGTCATACATAACTATTATGACGCATATATCAAGAACTATGCATTGAAGTAAAAAAAAAGAAAATAATTGGATTCATATATGCATCATAATTACAAAATCATACAGAAGGAAAGAAAGTAAATGAGTAAAAAATGAAATTCACAAATATCTCTCATGAGTACATAGGAAACAAATTGTTGAGATAGAAAACTATAAACCTATAGTTGCTTTTGGGCAAAAAGTTCTCTTATATCTATCAAAATATCCCCGTTTTCGTAATAACACCCAGGTATTAGCTTTAAATAAAGAGAAAATTCTCAAAAGAGGACTTTTTTTCAATGGTGGTCCGTTTTTAAGACTTTTTTCTAGGCTTTTCCCAAAAGAGCCACGCCAACCGCGCCTGCTCAACAAGGCACGCTCAATCAAGCTACAATGACAAAAAGAATGACACGTGGCAAAATTTGGGTGGAGTCGAAAGTGGCGATCAAAAAGTCGGCGGTTGAGCGGTCAAGTCGAGCAGATTGAAGCGATCGAAAGGAATGACACGTGTCGAAAATGTATGGGTCGAGCGGTTGAAAGCGTTGAGCGTGGCTCTTTTGGGAAAGAGCCTAAAAAAAAGTCTTAAAAACGGACCACACTTGAAAAAAAGTCCCCTTTTGGTAATTTTCTCTTAAATAAAAGGCATTTTGTAGATTAATTGAATGAACCTATGGAGCCACTATTAATTGACAACCGGCATGTGTAACTAATTATATATATTTACTAATAGTCATTTTTGAACGGGCCAAGAGCAAATTTTTTACGGACCCCGTTTTGAGTTAATTGAGCTTCTGATTGGTTGATTTTGTGATGTGCAGAACAATAGTACATGGGCTACAGTGTTTGATGGGCCAATGGCAACATCCAATTGGTTGATATGTGAAGATGTTTTCCCTGTTCACACCCCGTTTCCCGTAATGACATAATTAGAGGCTATGGATTTGTTGTTTACACCCTCTTGAAGCTTCCTCCCATTACTTTTTCATATCAAATAAATTGCACCCCCCATCATCTCCATCCTTTCCATCTTCTTTCTGAACATTCTTCCAACCAAACCACCCAAAAACAGACTAACCTTTTATCAACACTTTTTCCATATTTTTATTTGAATATAAAGATATGATCCGATCAAACCTAAAAAGAAAATGATATAAAAATAAAATAATTGAGAAGTTGGTTTAATACACACAAATAAAATTCATCTCTTCCTATCAAAACCAATGATTGTGTGATTACAAACATAAACTAAATTATGGTTTAATTTTTTGATTCCAATTCTCATGCATCGATGATGAGGTCCTTCTTTGAAAGCTTATGGTGTCATTTTTATAGTATTTTTTTGATGAAATTGATGCCGTTATCGGAAAAGGGATTACACAATTGTTAAAGAAGGTTGGTTGAGATTTTAATGGATGCTAGGCAAGTAGTTTATAATACGCCCGTGTTTTCGTTTAAGTCGCATGTTTTAATGGTTAAAGTTTATCGCTTTTATCGGTTTCATTTCATATTTAGTCTATTCTGCCGATTTTATGTTTGTTTTTACATCTTTTTTATAAAAAATATGAATCACGATTTGTTAAAGGTTGGATCTATTGATTTCTAATAGTCATTTTTGAACGGGCCAAGAGCAAATTTTTTACGGACCCCGTTTTGAGTTAATTGAGCTTCTGATTGGTTGATTTTGTGATGTGCAGAACAATAGTACATGGGCTACAAGATGTTTGATGGGCCAATGGCAACATCCAATTGGTTGATATGTGAAGATGTTTTCCCTGTTCACACCCCGTTTCCCGTAATGACATAATTAGAGGCTATGGATTTGTTGTTTACACCCTCTTGAAGCTTCCTCCCATTACTTTTTCATATCAAATAAATTGCACCCCCCATCATCTCCATCCTTTCCATCTTCTTTCTGAACATTCTTCCAACCAAACCACCCAAAAAACAGACTAACCTTTTATCAACACTTTTTCCATATTTTTTATTTGAATATAAAGATATGATCCGATCAAACCTAAAAAGAAAATGATATAAAAAATAAAATAATTGAGAAGTTGGTTTAATACACACAAATAAAATTCATCTCTTCCTATCAAAACCAATGATTGTGTGATTACAAACATAAACTAAATTATGGTTTAATTTTTTGGATTCCAATTCTCATGCATCTGATGATGAGGTCCTTCTTTTGAAAGCTTATGGTGTCATTTTTTATAGTATTTTTTTTTGATGAAATTGATGCCGTTATCGGAAAAAGGGGATTACACAATTGTTAAAGAAGGTGAAGCTGAGATTTTAATGGATGCTAGACGAAGTAGTTTATAATACGCCCAGGTTTTCGTTTAAGCTGCATGTTTTAATGGTTAAAGTTTACTGCTTTTATCGGTTTCATTTCATATTTAGTCTATTCTGCCGATTTTATGTTTGTTTTTACATCTTTTTTATAAAAAATATGAATCACGATTTGTTAAAGGTTGGATCTATTGATGTTTTTCCTATGTTTATGTGATAAGATGGTGTCTTTAGACATGGGTTTTGCCTAATTGAATGGGTTTATTTGTATGTCAAAAGGTAAAAAGAAAAGCAATCCCAAAACAGCCTCTTAAGTCACTCACTATATTTCTTTTTGTTTTGGATTTTTTTTAATACTTATGTGATCTTAGAACTTATGTGTTTGCAGGGTGGAGTTTGACAGGGTATTTGTTTTTTTAGGTTCTACAAAGGAAGAACATCATGTTTATATCCCTCTAGCAATGGATGGTTTGTTGAAGTAATGCAAGAAATTCACGGAATCAAGACAAAAGGTGTTTAGATAAAAAATTCATAAGGGCTGTTGATTTCAACAGGTAAGAGCAAACATTTTAAACTAAAATTGTGCTTGGTTTCCATCTAAATTGGTGTTTTGTTATTGTACTTCTATATTTGTTGTACCTACACTAAACCTTATTACGACAAACTGTTTCTATTTGGTACTCTTTCTAATTTACGCTTTTGATAGAGTTTTACAACTATCTTCTACATCAGGACTTGAGACCTGCATTTTCGCGATAAAGGCTATGTAAGCTCTTTAAAGTTTTTTCTTCTAAATTCCATGTGCTTGACCCGTTGCACTTAAATTACTTATGTTAATTCTACTTGCAATAAATAAATAAATAAATGGAAATGTTACTCCCTGTTAAGATCGACAATTGGGGAAGGGTGTGTTTCGTGGGTTGGTTCAAGTAGTGGATTCAGGGGCAGGGTTCAGTGGGTTGGTTCGGGTAATTTTAAATATCAGTCTCCAATGGCCTGTGGGTATTGAAAACAAGCAGGATGCATTAAGGGATATTGTGCAAATATTGTCTTTTCCTTATTAAGTCACTTAAGCACTCACTTTTGTTGCAATGGTTGATATTTTTTCGAAAGGCATTATTTGTCCCTTAAGAGTGGTTATCAGTAAGCATGGTGCTTGAGCGGCTGACACCAGGTTTGTTCTGTCGCAGATGAATCCTGATGTGTGATATGTTGAACTTGATGTTAGTGGTAAGAAAGTTCATGGTGGTCACAATGGGAAAATTGTCTGGAGGCACACCCCTTCGCTTGATGCACACACGGCTAAAGGACATGTTCAACCTTTGCGTCAGGATCTCCAGGTTAAAACCCTAACATTCTGTTAGTTTAAAGGGCTGCGAATATAAGTATTTGTTATAAGGTTACAATGAAATGATGGAATCATATCTTGAATACAAGACCATTTGCTTGAAATACACTTTTTTTTAATTGGCTATGACTTAAGAGTAATGATTAGTGTTGATGAAACTCCTCTAATTTCTTTTTGGAGTTTTGATTATTGAAGGTAGTGACCACCGGAGATTACAACTAACATGGGAAACAAATAAACTCATAAGATTTATTAGCTATTGTTGATAAGGTTATGTTTGATAAACAAGGATTCAAATAAGTCCATTTCTTTTGTCTGCTGAATGAAACAATACAATATTGTTTATATTGTTCAACAAATAAAACAAATGAACATAAGCCTGATATACATTGTGTGGTCAGTAAGGTAGTGTAGATTGTTATTTTTATGGCAATTGATTTTAAATTGGTCCATGAACATGCGAGAAAGCAAGCGTGTCCTTGGAAGATCTTCTTTGCAGAAATTCAAACTACGGACTCGGTATTCATTGCTCATATTTATTCATTCTTGGTTGTTTTATCCTGCTTTTCAAAATCTATGTTTGGATACAAGTAATTAAGTTATTTCGGAACACATGTATAAAAATTATACTTGCATTGAATCTGAACATATAATTCATTACTAGATTTATGGTTGATATATTTTATATTGAACCATCACTGGAGAATCTCAATATAAAATCGTATCTCGATATAATATTGTTTCAAGTTTATGGACAAGGTGTTCTTTAAGCTTATGTTTAATGAGTAGTTTATGATTTATGATAAATATGCTTATAGAAGGTCATATTGAGTGTTTAGATTAGTTTATGGTAAAAAGGGGCATAAAACCTTATAGTGTTACTTGAGCGTAAAAGTTTGTGGTAGGTTGAAATGGGTCACTTCTTAGTACAAATTTGAAATGCGAACGATCAAGTTCTGATGACGTGTGATTTATCTAATAAACAATGAGTTAGTTATAAATGTAAAAACACGTTTATTACGGTAGGTACGACTAAAATTTCTTTATACACCGATCAAGGAGGTCGTATGCATTCAAAGTAGACTTTCAGCAATCATCAGTCGGGCTATCCCGTCTGACCCACTTGATATTTCTAATTTTTAGCCAACTTTTTCTTCCATTTTACTCATAAGGCATTCTTGATGGTTGCATATGGTTCATAGTTTTTCTAATTATTGATTTACTTAACAATCCGGTTTTTACAGTCAATTGAGGAGGTTGCAAATGTAAATGAAGACGATGGTAGCTGCACTTATGGGAGTAGATACACAAGGTCAGGTCTTATACTAGAAAACTGATACTCTCGATCTAAGTAGCCTGTTATATTGAATGATACGTTTTTCATTTGGCCAGATTTATTTTCTAGAGTCATTATATTACATGTTGTGCAGATTCTAAAATTAGTGACATAAAATATTGCCAATGATTTCATCACTAAGTGATAGAGTACTCATCTTGAGAATGAGAGACTCAATGAGAAATTAGATGAGAGGAATAGAGAGATTGCCAACCCACATACAGTGTCACACAGTAGGAACTATTTAGCCAAAAAATAACTATAGGATTTGCTCCATGAAGTGCTGTGAAAGAAGTCGTGTCCATGGCGGTCATGTCCGGCGATGAATACAAAGATATATGCAAGATTACACCAAGTGGAACCTTAGAGTCGACCTTTTACCCATTTCTTAAGATGTTAAAATATTTGTAAAAAAAAATGCATCGAGTGGTTCAATATGTTTAAGTAGTTAAGTGCATTAATTCTATTTTATCTAGCTAAGACATCATGTCGGCTGCAGGTAACATTTCATGGAACGTAATTAAGGATGCAATTGGAGTTTGAGCCGAAGTACTTGGTGGTTGATTTTCATTCTAATCCCGACATTGACGAAAAGCCTCCGATGCGGACATGACCAATACTTGCACATATAACATCTTTGGACGATCTTTGGTCTTCGTAAGTTACCAAGTCTGTCCAAATAGCTCATCAAAGTCTCCTGTTGGGAAGTACAACCATATTCCTGCTGTAGGAAGTATAACCATGTTAGCTACAAATCTGACCATAATTAATAGTTTTAACTTCTCATGTTGACACAACTTTAAGCACACGGACAATAAAAATTACAAATAACATATTGCCCCCGCAGCAAAGCGCGGGCAAATATGCTTGTTACTTACCATCTGCGATACTACTACTCTGCAATACTATAGGACTACTACAGAATTTTACCGATTTTCTTCTATCGTATGTACAACTACATAAATTACATATTTTGTACCATTTTTTAACTTAAATATACAACTTTCTCTTTGTTATTATCATTTTTTCTTTTTTAAAATTTTTAGGTGTTTACGGAATGAATATGGATTACTCAAGTGGTTGGCGTTGACCGCAGTTATTGGAGAAGACGATGCATGGACGTTTATTATTAATAGTTACAAATACAATTGCACTTTATAATATCGTTGACTTATTACTTATTATTTTTTTTAAATAGTAGAACATGTTTACGTACGTAGTTGTTTGTTACTTTATTCGCACACTCAACTTCTTAATGAATAACTTCTCTAAACACCCCGTGAATCCACGGGTCTATAAGCTAGTACTAGATATTCAACAGTTGTTCTATCGTGTCAAAATTTAACCTAAAAGTTGAATTAAACAACAGTAAGAGTTATTTGTCGATACATCAAAGTAGCAATATTATAAAAGAGTAATACCATATATCGTGGATTCACATTAACACTTATTTGACATTTATGTGTTACTGACTTGAATGTTTAACATACTTATTAGTCTACCCTTACATGTGAAATAAATTATATCCATACTTCCAAACTATACACAATTACATATGTCTAACATAGCATCTATAAAATTTGATATTCCCCTTGATCTTTAGAATAATGATATCATCATTGTTATATTTCTCTGTTCATTTGCATTAATGACAGATTTCATATTAAACTGCTTAAGAGTCGGGGATAAGTTTGTAAGTTATTAATTCTAAGCTATAGAATTACCATCATATTAAGAGTTCTTAGGAGTACAATCATTAATGTAAACTAAGAGTAATACCAAAATGTAAGCAAGACACATTTATGAGTTATGACTGTGCTAATACATAAATATTTAATAATGTAAGATATAGTTATAATAGGATGGCTTTAATTATTGAGAGTTGTAATATGGGGCAATTTCATATCTCCCCTCATTTTTATTAAAAATTTCATGTATACCCAAACAAGCATAAAAAACATTGTACATTATGCATTTAATACTTGCATTTTGGGTATATATGACATTTATGTTGAAAGTAGGGTGATATATGAAATTAATCCTTTTAATATATCCAACTTATACTATAAGGGGTAATAACATAAATCCATGTTTCTTAGAGCACTCCCATCCATAACACCAATAACACCGTCCACGTCAGCGCCACATTAGCTTTTACATTTAGCATTAACATCCCCAAAAAACACTCACAACCATAACATCCCAATAACACCATAACACCAATAATATTTCATATTTTCAATTCAACCCCTAAACTAAAACAAACACTTCATTTATTAAAACACATATTACCACCCACACAAACACACACAAACATAAAAACACAATCAATCATCTTCATCCTCTCTCTTCCTCTCCCTTTCAACCCTAGCCGCCGACCACCACTTCACGCTGCCACCACCGCCACCTCCCCAACCACACTACCCACCTCAAAACACTCCCCTCACTCTCGTCTACACGATCCCCAAGGCCACGCTCCTCAAAACCCTCGCCCTACCCCTCGTACGTCACTCATGCGCCACCTAACACTACCACAACGCCACCACCGGTCATTTCATTGTGTCAAAACAAAACAAACACTCCAAACAGCCATCATCGAAGGGACCAAAAATGAAAAAACTTTGAATTTTTTTTTCTGCGCTTAACGCGCGTTGCTTGGGCAACGGTGGAGGACCAACGCCGTTAAACAACAACAAGTCCAATGGACAACGCCTCCAACGACGTTAATGAAGCCCTTAACAGGCGTTATGGCGTGACGAATGGGAGTGCTCTTAGGAACACCATTAAGTAAGAATACATATACGTTAAAGAAATGTTAAACTATATTAAGAGTAAACAATTATGATTAATAATATTGGAGACCCCCTAATTAAAATAGGAATTAATATTATGTTTATAAAATTATAGAGTATTACAACTTATGTTAGTACTAGCTTCATAACCCGCCCAATGGGCGGGTTCGCTTCATATTATTGGTTGACAATATCTAACTGGACGTAAGTAAATAATGAATAACGACAAATATGTTAAACACATAAATTTGGTACAAAAAGACAATGTTCATGTACTATAAGAAAATGATCAAGTGTGAGAACAAATAAATTATATGATGCGGTATTCAAATACACGATAAAACTTCTTTGTACACAACGTTTGTTGTAAAAATTGTGCATTCGCCATCTTTGTTACAACAAAAAACATTAAAACTTTTATTTGTCTCGACTCTTGAAACAACTGCATAAAGTTGTCAGACGAGTTTACTTGATAGTGATAAACGAAGATGTATTTCTCATCTTGTGCCCACCATGTCAAATGTTCCCCGAATAAAGTAATGAAGAATTGCATCGACAACTCTAAATATTGCATCATGTGACAACAATAGATGATATCAGATAGATATATAAATAATTAAGTAGTTATGACTATTTTTAGCATGCATGAATACCTGATCAGGACAAAATTCTTAAGAGTATGTAACTATTTCGTTGACCAACTTTTTTACAACCCATGTGACTGATTTGACCACAAGAAAAGAAATGGACACCATTGCAATTAAAATGTTCAGTTATTAAAAATGACGGTTCTTTTAACCGAGTTAATAAGAGTTTTCATCATGCAACAAACATGATAAAACTTCAGCTACCATTAACAGTGGTATAAATTATTAGACAACCAAACATGTATGCTACTTCAGTTACATCAAGTAAAACAACATCGCATTATACAAGCTATTTTTACAGACAGTCACACCACTACTTTCTTCTCATGCCTAAAGACTTATTTAAAAGTAGATATAATGTGGTTAATTATGCATTTAAATTTTCTTACTCAGCATCTTCCAAACATCGTCCACTATTATAGCATAATTTAGCGGCTTTGCCAACCACAAGATGCCAGTGGTTTTACTAAATAGTATCATAAATATAAGCTTTCTAGGCTCTTTCTTAACAAATCTAAGGTGACAATTACATAAAGTCCTACTCAATCATATTAAGCCTAAGCTTTGTTCCAAAGAATATCTTAACTAATGCACCGTAATTTGTTCTTTTCTACGACATATAAAAGTAGTTATCTAAATCAAACTTTCATAAAAGCTTACTTTAACCAGAAAAGAGCGCAGGAGCTTAGTTTTTGGTAATAAACATATCTTTTTTTTTGTGGTGTGATGTTATCCACAAGGCTCTTTAATAGCACGTTCTTCAGTTTACAGTCAATTGCCATTTTGTTCATCTTGGTTGAAACTTCATGTTTGTCATTGTGCGATATGATGCACGCCTAGTGAAATGAGCAAAGATTGACCACCAAACAACTAAATATACCCAGAATATTATAAGATTAAATCAACTTTGGTCAGCGTATAGAAGTAGAACAATAAATATAGCTCATAATCAATTTTATATCATAAAGACTTTAGAATAGACATACCTCAGCACAGACCAATAAAGACTAAATCGGAGAAGTACAACTACTTTTGATTTTACTTCTAGCTCTTGCTGTTTTTTTAATAGGTGCTTATACCTATTTTTAGTAGCATCCAACTCCTGTGGCAATCCGTCTTTATCTTGAACCACATATATATTTGAGAATTATGTTTCTGTAATGTGACCATGGAAATATTTCGCTCGTCAGTTACACATCTATATTCGTCAAAGATTCTACATTATTAGACAGAGTAGAAGGTAGCCATTTTTACACATTACCTATGCATGGGTCGATTCAGGTTATTTCTAAAAGATTAAACAGGTAAAAAGTGAAGGAAACCACTCAAGTGGGATTTCACATTTACATGGGTCGAAAGTCGCCCTATAAAAGATGCTTGAATAACTCCAAGTCATTCAGCGTCTCATGTTTAAGTAACAAATTATTAATATCATATTCAAGAATGCTTGTTGATCGTACTATGTTATAAAGTTTAGATTTATGAATATTTTATGATATAAATGATGTTACTAAAATATAAGTTGGTTCCACTAAGTTAGAACATAAGTAACTGATTATGAGACCCTTCACCATACCTTCACCATTGTATATATAATTTTAACATGCTTAATCATACATCTAAGTCCCCATTTATGAAGTTTGAGATCAAGCTTACCATATCCTGTAATATTGAGTACTAATAGCAACAACAGTTGCATAAAAAAAGTGTAAAGTAAATGTCAAAAACCATTTACATTTAATGGTAGTTCAAAAGATACTACGGAGTAATAAAAAGAAGGCATATTTCATCAACTTTTTGTGCATTCCACCAGTATTGTTAGAACTCACAATCACCAAAACAAAGAACTTCATCAAGTATATTTAACTAAAAATTAGCAGCATAGTTTGTAATATAATTAGCACAATGCTGAACCAGATTATGATATGAACAAAAAAATATAAAATTTGTAATGAATAAAAGAGGCTTACCAAAGATGAAAAAAGTAGTAAAACACCCACCATTGACCCTGCCAACACAACCCATTCTGGTCACGCTTAACCAATATCAAGTGACATCATGCTGGTAAAACAGAGATTTAGAGAGAACAATCTTCCCTGCACAAAACACATACTCTAATCGTCTACATATCTAAACTGTCTTACCAGCCCCACGCATGAAAATGTGAATCATTCCTTCTAAAATAGCAAGTCTCTTGGCACACTCGAAGAAATTGGTTCCAACTCCATTGCGCCTGGCCTACTCAGGAACCAAAAGAAAATCCATGTATGCGTCCGCCTTGAAATCTGAATGCCACTAAGTTCAATAGAGAAGATATATTCTGTAACGTACTAATAAGTAAATAGATAAATGTTTCGACATCCTAATCAATTAAAGTCTTGTTATACATACTTTTTCTTCAATGGGTGGACTGTCAGAGTCTTTTGACACATTATGACGGATTTGGACTTCGAATGCTCCATACAACTTCTCTTCAACATATGATTTGCCAACCTAAATTCAATTCGTTTTATTCTTGTGATGCAAGAGTATGTAACAATAAAATCCATTTTAACAAAACCCAACACCATGTGATTTTCATGAAATAATTGTGAAACAGGCTAAATAGGTGCTAAGGGAATAAACTTACTACAATAAAAAAGTGATAGTCCTCACCACGGCAGCAGTCAAATAGTGCATCATTAAGATGCACATCATAAACAGCAATCATATATAAATAAAGAATGGATGAAAGACATATTCTTTAGTGTCATGGATTCTTACAGATTTTTTGTCAAGCATATTCGGAGGCGTCTTCTTCGACAATACTTCCATCTTCATGTCTATCAGACTCTACCAAAATCACCACAAGATTTAGGGTCAAATACTTAATTTTGGAAGTTCATCCAACATAAAGGAAGTAGTACAAAATATAAATTGATAAATAAGATCAATTCTAGACTACTTACTATCAAGGGAGTGGTTGCCGATAAGCTTCCGTCATTTATGAGATTGTGCGAGAGAAAAGATGAAAGTTCATCCGACACCCATCACGATATCTAAAATGTCATTAGTAGGTTTAACTACAAAAAAAAAAGCTTTCAATCCCAGCAATCCGAATACGCCTACATAATGATCCGGATAAGACTGTAACAAAAAAAAATAAAAAAAAAAATACATGAGCAAAGAAAAAAAGAAATCTATCTGCGAAATTAAGTATTACATTGAGACTCAACTAACAATAGATTCCATAGCATCAAGCTGAGCTAAATACATCAGGGATTTATGGTAGCCCGTATAGTCAGAGTTGTCCATAAAGATTATTGTAGCCTCCAAATTATAAATATCAAAAATATTTATTTTTGAGTACCATAAAGATTATTGTGAATTCATTGGAGTAATTTAGCCTCGGTTCAAGGTAAGTATTTGGTTAAAAAGGAAGATTTAAAAGCGTTTGAAAGAAAGACCAACTGAATTTTGAAAATCATATAATCAAGAAAAACAGTTAATAAAGATGGCATTGATTTGATGAATATTCTGTTTTGATAAGATTTTGGAATAAACGATTGAAAAGGGGAGGTTATGAAGAACATTTGACTGGCATTGATTTTTAGTAAAAGCTGGATATGTGACTACAAATTGAAGTATATTACGTTGGAAGTAGAAGATAAAACACAAATATGTGGATTGCCTCAGTGGTTGAGGCGTTTGGCTTTGAATGTTTAAACCCATGTTCGAATCTTGCTTGCTACAATTTTTTTTTAATACACGGGTAATGTTTTATTACTAATTGGTTAAATATATCAAATACATGAATTTGATAACATTTGTCCATTACTCCCTAAATTGTGTCAAACCCTACATACACTAAGTATTTTTATATATGGTTTTTGGCTATGGATTATTGTGTTGGGTATTCATCTGTTACTATATAACTGTAGTAAATAAAGGCTTAGCGCCTTTGGGTAGTTGTGTTGGGTAGTAGTGTTGGGTAGTACTTCCTCCTTTGTAATGAAACTTGGTATTTAGTCTTGTACCGGATAAAGTGTAGGCGACGTTGTGATAGGTTTTTTCTACCTCGTGGAAGAACTCTTGTGAGGATAATGTTAGGTTATCTATAATGTACATAAGTTCATTACAACTTATGTAATTTCAAATAGGTAACCTTTGAATACTAATATATTCAAAAGGATACGCAAGTCAATTATTGGTTATAAAACAAATATAACCAATGGAAAGTAGTCCAAGTTAATAAAACGTTATATAGGTAATGGTTAATGGAAGTCATAGTAAGTGCAACTTGATATCGTCAAAATTATGGTATAATTATAACTAATAATTATCTTATCAGTTAATTGATAGTCAATAGACACGATCTTTTCAGTAAACAATATGAAGTAGGTTATCCTATAAATATACAGGATATAAAGTTACAATTTTAGGGTAATATACCCATATTGTAGATTTATGGATTGTACATATGTTATAACAAATTGATGTCTCAAATTGACAATGTATGTTCCCTTTCAGCTATATCCATACCGTTTTATAGTTGTGACTAACTATTCTCATTTATCGGAGGGCTGAATTTAACGGTATTTTCAAAATATAAGACATTATTTTGATAGTTAATAATCAATTACTCATATATTGATATTGGTTCTATTATAGAATTACCAAATTAATACACATACTTTAAAATGAAAGTGCATGGTACTCTTATTAAATGGTAACAACAATCAATATGTCTTATGTATACCTTAATATGTACAATCCTACGCGTTCACTTCAAGACTAAATATCGGAGGAAAATAAGTTAGAAAGATATATCTAATAGTGAAAGGTTGTGATTGAAATCCATACGAACTTTAAGTAACACCCTACAATACCCATATATTTCACTATATCATATGTTAGGTTATCTATATATAATTGACTTAATAGAGTATAAGTTGGATATTCATAGTATTATCCAGGCTAACACATGATGTGATTGTACATGTGTGCAAATGTTAATGTATATTATGAAGGATAACTATTACATTACTACTCCCATTGGTTTATAAATGTTACTGGGACTTGGACATTAGGGTTTAATACCTTCCTCGGCATTTAATGGGTATATCACATAAATTTATACGTTTTTATAAGGTTACAAATAAAAACCGTATTAAGGTACTATAACTGTTATCTAATTAACAAATACATATAATAATAGATACTACATCCAATAAGTATAAGTATGAAGTATCTTTTATATATTACCCTACATAGTTAAACAATATGTTTGGCTATGGGTGATTAATCCCCATATTGTACGTAAATTAATCTGTATATCCTCAATGGTTTTATAAATGTTGGTATGTAACATTTATTCTATAAAAATGTTATCCAATATATTCTATTTGAGTGTTTAAATTTAATTTGTGAGACAATATTTAAAGGTATACTATATGTAGTGGTTTTTATCAATCCTTGGTTATTAGGTAATTATATGGGTTGAGGTCCCAGTCTATTTTATCATTATGTACCAAGTTTAAAGGATCATAACTATTATTAATTAATCAGTCACATATACTAGTAAATTTACATAGAATATTATCCCAGTCTATTTAATTAAATTTTCTAAAGGATATCCACAAGTTGATATTGTAACTAATCATTTTGTTATTCAGAAGTACAAATCTTACAAAATATGTTATATATATGTATTTCATACAATAGTCATGCCTTATCCACTAGTTAACTGTAAGACAATTGTAAAATAACTTTGCCCTATTATAACTGTCATAACAAGCTTATTTCTAACTAAATGTTTTGTCATGGAGAAAACATCAAGATTGGGTTAGTATACCATTTTTGCTATAATTACGGCATAACATATGAGTTTAATATATTAGTCATAACATATAAGACCCAATAATACTTATCTCAATTGGGCACAACATCCAAATTATCTTATCTCATTCATTGTTTACAGTAGTGTTATAATTAATATCCTTAGATTACATTATATAAGGTGAGGTCTTGGTTTAACAGACTTGGGATTCTCATTTCATAAAGCCTAGAGTCTTGGAATTTTTCGTCGTAACGGCCCTTTGACCCTTTATTCTGAAACTTATAAGGTATTGGAATTACCCCGTGAAGCTCCGTAGTTCATAGCTCATATAAGTAAAAGTATAAGTGCAAAAAAAAAAAAAAAAAAAAAGAATGAATGAATGAAAAAATAAATAAATGAAAAAAGTCAAAAATATAAGTGAATAAAAATTCCTTGATGTGGACCTCATTTTTAAGACAATGGTTCTCGAGAGAAGACAGATAACTAATTAGCGACTTAGCTTCATATCTTTATAGGATTAAAAATTATCTAAACGAGAAACTTGAAGAAATTCATTCCTCACCAAAAATAAAATAAATAGAGGAAAAATAGGAAAATAGGAGCAAAAGATAATTACACAAGTAACTTCCATGATGATCCTCGACATTTTAATGGTTAGTTATGTAGCCTCCTTGAAAGGTAACTAAGAATTAATATTTAGAACTTTGTCTTAGAATGTAGTGATATCACCTTAGCAATTTTTAACCTATCTTAGTTACAAGGAGGTTCAATGTATTCAACTTATCTATTGCTGCCGAAGCAGAGAGAAAAAAATATGAGTTGTCATAGTGTTAAAACCACATGATCACTTTATTCACTCATCTTGACCATACAAATTCATCCTAAAATTTCGGATGTTGACCAGACTTTATTCAGTCACCTTCTTTTCCCACGTTTTATAAACATATTTTAGGATAACTACAAATATGATGAAGACACATCCACTTTAACTAACTCCCACAAAAATAGTGCATTTCAAAACCAAAGTGGCGCCACTGCTCCAGAAATCACTATATAAGAAAGATACCTCCACTGCTATTCACACACACACACTACATAGTTACTATAAATCTTTCACTTCAAGAAAACATGGCAAACAATGAAAACCAGGTTACACTCATTCTCTTTATTCCATTTAATTTTTATATATTGTGAAACCTATATTGATTTTCTTAACTTTTCAGGCACTACCTTTCGACCTTGAAACAACTATGGCGATGAAACAACGCAAACGGGAAAAGAACCCGCTGAACTGGAAGTGGGATGCTGTCATCGTTATCGAAGATTCAGATGACGAGGTGGTACGAATGTTGATCTTGAATTAATATGTGGTCTGTATCTTAACTGTCATTAAAAAATATTTGTTTTATGTTTGTAGGATGTCTTTGACTGGGAAGGTGTTTCTCATTGGGAAGATGGTGAGAAAGGTAACAACAACGATGATACTATCCCGGTTGATGCTATTGTTGCTGATGAAACTATTGATGAAGGACCAAGTGAAGAACGAAATGCAACACCCCCTGTTAATGTAACATTGCACTTAATATAACATTGCTTACTTCACTTAACATATTACTAAATGAATATGTTTCACATGCAGGCAAATGTTGACGAGGATGAAGATGATGATGTGCCCAAGCTTAGGGTTAAGAGAAAGAACATACCCCGTGTCAAAGTAACTGGAAAAAGAAGGTTGTATCAACTATTTGATGAGGATGAAGATGATGAAGACATTTATGGACATGTTTGAGTTCTTAAATGTAAATCCTAATACTTGATAGTATTAGGGTATTTTTAGCATTGTTTTTTCATTATTTCCTTCCAGGTTGTTTCTTAGGTTCTTTGCTTTTGTAGTTCCTACAATAAAGGATTAATAGCTTATTAGTCTAAGCTTTTTGTTTTCATCAGTATTGTAGTTTCTTTGAGCCATAATGCAAATGAAAACATTCAATTTGTCCATTCGTCCTAAATGCTCCAATGATTTGATTGCACCAATTTAGTTAAAGGTCGGTGCTCCAATCTTTTGCATACCTTTTATATCTGCATTTTTTGTGTTAATAACACTGTATTACACAATGATACGTTAGAAGGCGGAAAGGTTAAAACAAATGCAACATGTTCTCATTTATTGAACAACTAAAAGAAGCATGATAATCAAATGAAAAATGTGCATTTTAGAATGAGAAGCAGCAACATCATGGTTTGTATGTTAAACTATATCATTAAGACGGTGAAAAGCATATTTATATCTAGGAACCACTTAATCTACTTTGATCAATGAATGTCTCACATCAGTAATTTAAAGGAAGAAGAAAGGTTAAAAGGCAAATTTGTACTTTCCAAAAACAAATTTTAAAGACAATATGATATTATTGAAAATGACAACACATGTGATATTATTGAAAATAACGATGAACCCATGAAAGAGTTACCAAAATCTGAATATTTTATAACTTGACAAAAGAGATGGATGTTGGCCATACTAAACAAAGAGAAGTTCTTGGAGAAAATCATGGTTGGGAGATACTTTTGTTAGCAAATTAGTAGATAAGTATAAAGTTATAAAGTTCAAATTTTAAATCTTAGTTGATAAGGTTAATGTTCATAATATTCATTTAATGCAAATTAATGTTACAATATTTTCAACTTCATGTATTCGTGTAGTATTGAAGCTGGAAAGGAAGAACAATCTTGCATCCTTAATACACATTAAATCTCATTAAATATTAGGTAAAACTCTTGAAGTTATCAATTCCTATATGTAAAGCATGTTCCTTTTATATCATTTAGACTGTTATCTAGCTTTAAAACAAGTAAATGACAATACTAATGCTACCTTACATTGTGTAAAGTCTGCAATTTAATATTGTTAGTATTGAAATTCTTGAAACGTGTTAGTATAAATTATTTTGCTTTCACATGTATCAAAATTTTAAGTATATTAGAGCTACGTTTAGGACTTTATTTTGTTTTTGAAAATAGGTAGTAGTACTAAGTTCATTAATTAATGCTTATTTTTGATTTTAGTGTTTGCTTAGTACCTTATTTTGCCATAAAAACCCCCTTCATGCCTTTATTTTACATTACGAGAGGCCACCACAGCTTAGCATTAGCCACTTTTAATCTTATATTTAGGATAGTTAAAGTTAGTTTTAGCTCTTGATAATGATAGCATAGGTAGTTTGTAGGATAGTCTCAATTTGTATTAGCTTAATTTGGTCATTAGAACTTAATTGCTAGCTTATTTTTATGCCTCAATAAGCCCATATGGACTGTTTTGAAAACAGCCCAACAGCATCTATTGTTAGTTTTTTTTTAGCTTTTTGCTTTTCATTCTTGCCTAATTATGTTCCCTTAGTAGCATTTAGCTTTTATAGATTTGGAAAAAACGTTAATGTTCTTCTCATCATAAAAACCAAATGGCACACCAGTCAAATTCAACGTTTCTAAAGCTGGAAAATCCCATATTGATTCTGGATAGAAATAGGTACCATAAACACAGTTATAGGGATATCCTACTGCAATTGTGAGATATTTCAGAGTGTGAGAACTAAGTAAAAATTGTGGGAACTCATACAATCTTTTCGTGATCCATAGAAACGTTGAATTTGACTGGTGTGCCATTTAGCTTATTGCAAGCTTTAGATATCTTTTAGTTTCCTTTAGTAGCTGTCCAAACCAAACAGACCCTTATGTGCATTCACTTAAGTCTGCTGTTGTAATAAGTAGTTTTAATGCTTAATTATGCTTGGTTATTTCGTGTGTTTAGTTGATCACTTTCTTAAAATTTGTTGACAAAAGTTTACATTTATAATACATGCTATATCAGTTGTAGACATCCTTACAATGAACCGATCAAATGAAAACCAAGATCCAAATAGAGGTACGATAGATAATACAGATGTATTGTTGAGCTGCATTCCTCTATTACCTTCGACCGATGTTTATCGGTCCAACATTCTATCATCTACACCAAACATGGAACCATTAGGAAATACAAATGGTTCATCTCAAGCAACACAAGTTAGGAGACCTAGAGGTAGGCCCGTTTATGCGCACGCCTTTAACCGATATCACTAACATAAGTGGGTCATCTCAACAACGCTGTTTTTGTGCGCCTAATGTTTTGACAACATCACCTTTTGGATCCGGGTTTAACGGCACTCAAAGATTGACGCCAACCTTATATATACCGCGCCACCTTCACCACTTACAACATCTTCTCAACACGTGTCTCTTACTACGATTGATCACAATACAGTTCAACCATTACGACGTCGTGGTAGACCTCCATCTCAAGCAAATGTTACGCGGGTTCGTCGGAATGTTAGACCATGTGAGTATAGCTAAAACATATATGTATCAACTTTGATAAAGACATTCTCATTTTACATATCTAACATCTGGGTTCTGGGTTTGCCTACACAAACCAATCGTATGAGTTCATCAACAAATCCAACCCTCCAACCATGCTCACGTCGGTAACTATTGTTGATAATCACGGTAATCCGATGCATCTTCCACAATCGTCTCGCGTAACCAACCCTGCTAATTCAACGAGACCACGTGAGTATATCTAAAACATATCTGTATGAAACCACATGATCAATAATATTCTAATTTTATATATCTAACATGTGGGTAATGTACAGATCTCCCTGCACCACATAATGATCATATGAATTCGCCAACAAATCCAAACCCTCCACTCATGGTTTCATCGATAACTGTTGTTGATAATCACGGTAATCCGATGCATCTTCCACACACATCTCGCGTAACCAACCCTGGTAATTCAACGAGATTTGTAAATCGTGTTAATGGGTTAAACAATTCCACACCTCGCCACATATCACAATCAACAAACACTGACCAAAATGGAACTAATGTCCCTACAAATGTGTATCGAACTCAACGCCAGCAACGTAGGATGACTCAGTATGTGGACTCTGGAGATGCAACATATACATGTGCACATTGTCAAGCCAAGTATTGGTATGGTGAGAGAACGGTTAGACGTTCATCCACATCTAATCCTAGATTCTCAACATGTTGCAGTGAAGGAAAAGTGGTATTGCCATTTCTTTGTCATCCTCCACCACTATTGACACAACTGATGGATTACAATGGTGGAGAACGTTCTAAGTTGTTTCGGAAAAAATTAAAGTTATTCAATTCGATGTTCTCTTTCACCTCAACGGGAGGAAATATAAACAGAGAAATAAATGATGGACGTGGGCCTTATGCATTTCAGATAAATGGCCACAACCATCATCGTATAGGGACTTTATTGCCGACACACCAGGATGGACGCCCTAGGTTTGCCCAGTTGTATATATATGACACCGAACATGAAGTAGACAACAGGTTATATGCATTGAACATAACTAACTCTTCGAGTGTTGCTGACAACAATCTTCGTTCGTTGGTGCAAGATCTTATTACAATGCTTAATCAATATAACCCATTGGTGCAATCATTTAGGATGGCAAAAGATAGGTTTGTTCAGTCGTCAATACAACCCGTTACTCTTCGCTTGATCGGTACCCGACAACATAATACACGCCAATATAACTTACCAACAGCTTCTGAGGTTGCTGCACTCATACCAGGCGACGGTAATCCAACAGATTCCCGTGATGTGATTGTTGAAGAGCGTGGTAATGAGAATAACCGCAATCCTGTTAAACGAATTTCTGAGTTGCACCCAAGTTTTATGTCTTTGCAGTATCCATTACTTTTCCCTTACGGAGAAGATGGGTTTCATTTGCATATACCTCTCAACGTTCCTTCATCGACTAAAAGAAAATACTTAAGCTTGAGGGAGTATTATTGTTTTCGTCTTCAGAATCGAGTTAACGAAGGTAAAACATTGCATAAAGCTGGGCGTTTGTTTCACACATTTTGTGTTGATGCTTATACAGCTGTTCTCGATCATGATCTAGACTGGTATAAACGAAACCAGAATACGATACGATCTGAGCTATATAATGGATTACATGATCGTGTTACTAATGGAGAGACAAACGCTGAATCGATTGGTCGGAGAGTTATCTTGCCTTCTTCATTTACTGGGGGGCCTAGACATATGATCCAACAATATCAAGATGCAATGGCTATATGTCGTTGGGCGGGACCTCCAGATCTTTTTGTAACTATGACGTGCAACCCACGATGGCCTAAGATTCAACGTGAAGTTGAAAACTGTATACCCGGCCAACCTACAGTTGATAGACCGGATACCATTGCACGTGTTTTTAAGATGAAGCTAAATGATCTTATGGACGACATTAAGAAAGGAAATCATTTTGGACGAGTAAAAGCCGGTGCGTATTTACTATATGCTTTTCATCTTCTTTTAAAAGAATGTCCATTCTATTACTAAATAATTAATATAATTACGTGTGCAGTTATTTATACAATCGAGTTTCAGAAACGTGGATTGCCACATTGTCATGCACTCATATTTTTACACGAACATGATAAGATTTCTCTAACTGATGAGATAGATCATGTCATATCAGCGGAGTTGCCTTCCGAGGTTGATGACCCGATAGGATTTAATGCTGTTCGTTCTCATATGATGCATGGGCCATGTGGAGAGCTATACAAATCGGCCTCATGTATGTCAAGAGAGAGGTGTGTAAAAGGATACCCAAAGGAATATTGTGAAGAAACATTTATTACCCGTGACGGTTGGCCCCATTATAGGAGATCAAATAATGGAAGGAAAGTACAAGTTGGACGACAAGATATTATGCTTGATAATCGATTTGTTGTTCCCCATAACATTGATTTGATAGTAAAATATGATTGTCATATAAATGTTGAATGGTGTAACCAGGGATCCTTGGTGAAGTACCTTTTTAGTTATCTAAACAAAGGACCAGATCGTGCAACGATTGTGATTGAAGGTCAAAGAAATGACGACATGCACAACAACACCACCACCACGGCCAACATCAACAACACTACTTCATCCTCTAGAGTGACCGCCAACAGCAACAACACCCCCACGGCCACCACCACCACAACCACCACCAACAACAACAACAGAACACCATATCGAGCTATATTACAACATGAAAACGAAATTGAACAATATCTTAGTTGTCGTTATATTTCTGCATCAGAATCATGTTGGCACCTCTTAGGATACGAAATGCATTACCGATCAATTGCTGTAGAAAGGCTCCCTTTTCATGAAGAAGGGTGTAATAGAGTTTACTTCAGGGATGATGATGAAGTTGATAATGTTATTGGAAGGGAAACCGCATCAATGTCTAAGTTTACTGAATGGATGAAAGCTAATGAGATATATCCAGAATTAGGTAGTAGTCTAACATATGCCGAGTTTCCCACAAAATTTACGTGGCATGATAAGGATAGAGTATGGAGGCCACGTAAAAGTGGAATGAGCTTGGGCCGTATTTATTATGTCAGCCCTTCAATGGGCGAGAAGTTCTATCTACGAATGTTGCTAAATGTTGTACGTGGTCCCAAAGGCTTTCAAGATATCCGAACGGTAGATGATGTATTATACCCAACATATATGGCCGCTTGCAAGGCGTGGCATTTACTTGGAGATGACGTTGAGTGGGTCCAAGCAATAACACATGCTTCTCAATGGAAGTTAGGCGATCAGCTTCGAGAGCTTTTCGTATCCATATTGTTGTTTTGTAGAGTTTCTGATCATA
Organism: Chrysanthemum lavandulifolium; assembly: GCA_022545495.1. Taxonomy (NCBI): domain Eukaryota; kingdom Viridiplantae; phylum Streptophyta; class Magnoliopsida; order Asterales; family Asteraceae; genus Chrysanthemum; species Chrysanthemum lavandulifolium. The sequence continues at coordinate 66,032,412 of CM040246.1, forward strand.
ATAATTTATTTAGAGAAGTCTACCAATACATATCAGAAGACATTGTGCGCAAACATCGCAGGTTATTGCATAACGAAAATGTGGTGTTTACAGATCAAGAAATTCAGAATTACACACTATTAGAGTTAGAGGCGATATTGAATGGGAATAACAAGTCGTTGCTTGATTTCCCCGAACTCCCTCAAATTAATTACACATTACTGAATATCGGCGGGAATAGGTTGATAGCTGCTGAAAGAATGTATAATGCGAACGAAGAATGGTCTCGGTTTACCAATCTGTATGGTGGATTAAATCCACAACAAAGGGATGTATATGATAACATCATGCAAGCAGTTAATGAAAGAAATGGCGGGTTATTTTTTGTCTACGGTTGTGGAGGTACTGGAAAAACATACTTGTGGAAAACAATTATAGCATGGATACGTTCGCTTGGAAGAATTGTCTTATCTGTTGCCTCATCTGGTATTGCATCACTCTTATTGCCTGGTGGACGAACCGCACATTCAAGGTTTCAGATACCTATGGAACTTGACAATAATCGTGTTGTGGAATCGATGTCATTTCGGATCTTGCGATTTGATTAGAGTCGATCTTATTATTTGGGATGAGGCACCCTTACCGCATCGACATGCTTTCGAGGCTGTTGATAGAACATTCCGAGATATTTGCAAGCTTGATAATCCTAATGCCGATAATCAAGTATTCAGAGGAAAAGTAGTTGTACTTGGTGGCGACTTCCGGCAAATCCTACCAGTTATTCCAAATGCACCTAGGGCCGTAGTGGTTGCTTCTGCTGTAAACAAGTCATCATCCATATGGGATAACTGTAGGATTTTTGTTTTGTCTATTAACATGCGTCTTCGTGATCCAACAATTGATGTTGCACATGCTGATGAAATGATGCGTTTTCACAATTGGCTTATGTCCATGGGAGATGGAAGGCTTCCGTCCATTGCACTAGATGACGAAGACGAGGCTACATGGATAACAATTCCCAATGAGCTTTTAATTCCAGTAGTTGATAACCCAATCGAGGCAATTATGTCGAGTACATACCCTGATCTCCCAAATAGAATCCAAGATATCGACTACCTAAAAGAGAGATGTATCCTAAGCCCAAAAAACGATGTCGTTGATAAGATCAACTCACATGTTCTTGCTTCAATGTCAGGTGACCTGCATGAACTTTATAGTGCTGATATGATATGTCCAACCTCAGATAACTTAAAGAGATGTAAATCATGTACCCGCCTAAATTTTTAAATACTTTGAGGTTCTCGGTGTCCCAAATCACAAACTTGAGTTAAAGGTCGGTGCTCCAATCATTTTATTACGTGTCTACAGCCTGCAACGAGGTTTGTGTAATGGGACGCGTTTGTAATAACCAGACACCGTCTTGTTCTTGAAGCTCAAATTATTACCGCACTCATATTGGTGAAAAGGTTTTTATTAATAGGATTGATATGACCCCGACTGATTCATCTTGGCCATTCCGATTTATACGAAGGCAATTTCCTATAAAAGTATGTTTTGCCATGACAATAAACAAAAGTCAAGGCCAGACTTTTAATCATGTATGTACGTATCTTGAGAAACCAGTATTTACTCATGGGCAACTCTATGTTGCTGCATCGCGTGTGACTTCCCGCGCTGGACTACGATTTTATATTGATAACGGAGGAATTTGTGCTAATAATTTGACTAAAAATGTTGTTTACAAGGAAGTCTTTTATAACTTGCCTAGAGGTATATTTAACAGTTTAATCATTTTACTGTTTCATGACCTTACTATATGATGATATATTGTTTCTTTTGCAGTTCCCGTTCAGCGACAATGAGTATCCGTTATCATTATGTCAGTGATTTGCATCCTAATCTTACCGATAAGTGGACAGTTAATGTTATGGCTGCACGTGTATGGACTACTTACAATCCAAAAACCAATCGAATTCTTTCTATGGACCTGATTATAGTGGATGAACGTGTAAGTACACCCCACCTGTCCTTTTTACGTGTATAATCATTTGATTTACATTACATTTCTACTTAACCTTTTCATTGATTTCAGTGTACTTCAATTCATGCAAAGATTCCTGCGACTCTCATTAAAAGATTTGGTAATCGTGTCAAAGAGGGTTGTGTCTATAAGATACACAGATTCACAGTCGATAACTATGGGGATACAAAATACAGGCCTTTGGAAATCAAGTTCTTTGTGCAGTTCGGTTACACAACTGACATTCAACCATCATCTCTTCAGCCTCAATCGTTTGACAGATACGTGTTTAATTTTGTACCGTTCGGAAACCTTCATCGTCGTATTGGAAACGATACATATCTCACAGGTTAGCATATAATTAGTACCTTTGTATTCTTTATTTAAGTTGGTCATTTCTACCATTATTGATTATATTCATAACTTGAGTAGTTGATTATAATTTTGACATAGTGACCCATTTTGACAAAATGGCCCATTGGAATATCAAAAAATAAATTGACCCGATTCGGATTAGGATCAAAAAATCTGCATTGTTAAGGATGCACATTAGAGTTATCACAAAAGTTTGAATGATTTTGCTTTCACATGTATCAAAATTTTAAGTAAATTAGAGCTACGTTTAGGACTTTATTTTGGTTTTGCAAATAGGTAGTAGTACTAAGTTCATTAATTAATGCTTATTTTTTATTTAGTACCTTATTTTTGCCATCAAAAACCTCCCTTCATGCCATTATTTTGTGTTACAGTAGCCCACCACAGTTACCATTATCCACTTTTAATATTAGATTTAGGATAGTTAAAGTTAGTTTTAGCTCTTCATTATGATAGCATAGGTAGTTTGTAGGATAGTCTCAATTTGTATTAGCTTAATTTGGTCATTAGAACTTAATTGCTAGCTCATTTTTATGCCTCAATAAGCCCATATGGATTGTTTTGAAAACAGCCAAACAACAGCTATTGTTAGTTTTTTTTAGGTTTTTGCTTTTCATTCTTGCCTAATTATGTTCCCTTAGTAGCATTTAGCTTTTATAGATTAGCTTTTATCCATTTGTTAGCTTATAGTAGCTCATTTTAGCTTTAATCGCCCATTGTATCCTTTCTTTTTATATGTTCTCACGTCCACTAGGCCCCTTAATGATCCATTTTAAGCTCCTTATAAGCTCCTTTAAAGCCAATTTTTAGTTTCTAGGATCTTTACGATATGTATTTCAGTTTTTTTAGATTTGTAGGTCCTTTAGTGCTTATTTTAAAGCTTAATTTTAAGCTCAAAAAGCACCTTATGGCCCTACCTAACATAATACAGATGTTTCGTAGGTCACATTGTAACTGTATGCTTATTAATGTACAGTTAGATGGTCTACCTCACATTGTACATGGTCTAACTCACATGGTCTTTACACTTACATTTTTTTGTAGATCTTATTTGGTTAGTTCATGGTCTAACTCAGTAGTATTTTAGTTCCTAATATATATAAGATGTTATGATTAACCAGCTTGGGGTTACTTATTCCAAATATATCATATACCCCAATATATGATAACACTTGCCAAGGATAAGGGAATAAAAAAAAAAAAAAAACATGCATAGCATTTCCATTTATGATACGCCAATATTACTGATTCAATGTTCACATTTTCATGTTGCATACTTGAATCTATTAACATGCTCATACTTACAGCCCATTTGACACCATATACTCATTTACTTTAACCATTTTACACCATATCCTTCATTCATCTTTAGAATGTTTATCTCCTATAAGTCTTATATATATTTTTTGAATAGATGTCATAGGTATTCTTCGAGAATGGGGTCCTCTTCAAAATAATGAAGAACGCGTCCAAGGTTGTAACCCCGAGGTGCGAAAAATTGTAATTGTTGATATGAGGTATTTTATCATTTTTTATACCATACATTTTTTCCATGTGTAATTTGAAAAGTGTAACCAACTTTCGACGATTAATCAATCGCAGTGATATAAAACTAAACATATCATTGTGGGGGAAGTGTGCTTTGATGTACAAAGATAACATAATCGAGTCCAAAAAAAATACCAACATAGTTGTGGTATTGACGTGTTGCAGGGTTCGGCTTTATGCAGGTTGGCATCTTGAATACTTAGATAAACTAATCGTATGGATATAATTCAAATATGGTATTTTGAGTTGATAAGTGTACTTTTTTCTTTATCTCAGGTGCAACACAATTAACAACGACGGCATCGACACAATTTCATTTAAACCTCCCGATCGCTGAAACTCTTGCATATACCCAAAGGTGACATTTAATTTCTATCGGGACACATGTTACAAAATTCCATACGTTTTACATACTACATATATTAAAATTACCTTGACATATTTTTTTTAAGGCATATCCAACCCGTTGTCTTTACATCTACAATTGATGAGACTGATATGTTGAAAGTAACACCAGTTACAGACATTTATAAGCGCTTGGCTGATGGCGCTACTCTGGTAATTTCTCATATTACAAAATCTTAATTACATATTTGCTTTCACTTTACCATTCATACTATCATTTGATGTTATTCTCAAAGGGAACAAGGTTCATTATATATGGAATGGTTATCGGTTTCGACATAGATAAGGACTGGAAATTCATACAATGTACTAAGTGCTTCCACAAAGTGACGTTAGATGGTGTTCGATATTATTGTGATAATTGCAAAATGCACGTTACCAACCCACGCCAAACGTCGTTCTATATATCCTCATGACATTTATGTTACTAAAAAAAAAAAAAAAAAAAAAAAAAAAAAAAACTTATAAATATTTTTCCTTATAGGTACAAGTTAGTGATAAGAGTAAGAGACAACGGAGAGGATATTGATTGTGTACTTTTAACTCGGATGCCACTCGATTTTAGGCCTTACAGGTGGATGAGTTGATTACCAAGACTTTAATGAGGTAAGCTTTTAAAAGAAAATATTTCAATTTTTATGAACACATGTTACAACTGTATTAGAACCACGGTCACAAGTTTATGTTACTTACTATGCTCCTTATATTACGTTACTTACTATGGTCACAAGTTTATGCATCCATTTGTATCACTACGTATCATATGATAACTTATATACGCTATTATTTTTAGGGTGCAGGCGACCCAAACTGGATAGTGGATTACTTCTTTGATACTCTTTGCACTCAGTTGGTTGTTCTCGAGATCAAGATTGATAAATTTAATCTACCACCTACATATGTCAAAAGATATACTGTTACAAAATACTATGGTAGCGATGTCAGTGACTTGAATAAACATCGTGGGAGTTCGTCAATGTCTGGAACGGTACCAAGTCTCGCAAATTCTAATGTATCATCGGGATTAAAGTATTCTAATATGGTTGATTATGTTGTTGATGATGAAAATTTGGGAACGACCGTAACGGAAGATGAAGAAAAGTTGATGGATGAAATTGAGTCGAGCTGGGTCTGTGAAAGAATGCCTCCTACAACTCATACAGTTACAAATCAGGCTCCTCATGCACCTAATACAAACATGAATGATCCCGTTGATGATCCCGTACATGATGAGGTTAATGCTACTATTGTTGAGGCTCCTTCTGATGATTCCATACATGATGTATCTTATGCAAACACAGTTGTGTGTCCTTCTTCAAATGCTACTGCTCTAAGAGAAATTGATGACATACCACATGAGGTCAATGTAAACAACATGACCATTGAGGTTAATGAGGTTGCAATTCCTCAATGTATGGAGATTATGCAGGATGAGGGAGATGAAGAAGTGGTTAATCGTTCGTAGTCCTTTACTTGAATCGTTTTAGACAATTTGCAGCCAATAATTTGTTCACAAATTTACTTTGATCATTTAGTACATTATGAAAATAATGAGTTTAGACCATCATACTTTATGCTTTATTTAATTATTCTATTAGAGTTTAAATATGTTTTTTTTTTTTTCAACTTTTCGATGTTCTATCTCTTTCTAAGTTATTGCAAACATCACATAAAATATCATATAGTCATCTACTAATGTAATTATGTAATAATTATCCTATAAATTAGTACTGGTATGTGAGGTGCAAGAACTTTTACGCCATAGGTATAGAACATATGTGCTACTCATTTTGTATCATAATGTTGATACCTCTAAATTATTACCATACTTAATACGATGAACTATTTATACGTATTCTACATACATATTGGTACCTGCCATATGTAATTCAATACATTATACCCATTTAACTATTGTGATTAATATGTGATTAATTATAGTTCAATGAATTACTTTGGTCATATGAACATAGTATAATTTAACGTCGTATAGGTTTATCACGATAATATACTATTTACTAAATACCAAATGCTTTAACACAGTTTTATGTTATAATAGCATAACAACACCATGGATATTTCAACAAACCCTTGATATTAAATCACCAAATAACTCTTAGAATAGTTATTACGTTATGAAGTGGTCATTTATCAAAACAATGTAACTATAATTTATATTTCAAGTAACGGAGTGTAATACGTAAACCCTAATGTTTAATGTGATTTGTGAGACTTATAAGTTGTGATATATAAAACACATACTAATATTACGTAATGTAAGGTGCCAATGTGTAGCCCAAGATTTCCACGTTATAGAAGGAGTGCTTGTAATTAAACATAGCAATGGGAACCACAAATTCCGGCCCATTATAAATGCATTCTATATTTGATCGTATTTCAAATGTTATTCTGTTTATTGGGCTTCTTGCGGTAAATCACATAGTCTTGCAATACCTCAATAACGGGTTTCTTTTCATTTAATTCATTAAACTTTTGCTCCAAGTTCTCCAAGATGGCCTCTTTTTGTTCTTGGGTTAATGGTTTAAAGGTTGGTGGTGAATTTGGCGGTGATGGTGAGAAATCTCCGTTTTGGTGCTGGTGGTAGGGTGAGTTTTAGTGAAGTTTTCTTTCTATTAGCCTTACCCATTTTAACAATATCCACGTTCTCTTTCTTTTCATGCTCCATGTTCCCTCATAGAGCAATTCTAATACTATTTATTTGGAGTACAAGTGAAAAGAAAGCATTTACAGACATTATGAAAGTGGTTAGTGATCGTTTAAATCAACTCCTAAGCTTTTGTTGATCTCGTGCAGAGGGATAAGGCTATTTGAGAAATGTTGTGGTACCTTATTTGCAACCTAATAGGTAAAGAACTATTAAGTTTTTATGACCACATTTTTGGGTAAAGGATATTCATCAGTTATGAGTAGATCAAGTTGGTATATATCCCACCAATTATTATGATTGTCACTACAAGATATTTACGTAAGATTGGAATTCGAATTTGTACTTTTCAAAATTACAAGTGTTGTTTGGTTTGAGTGGATTTGGTTACATCCAGACGACATTATTTTTGGGTAGTGTAATTATATATGATGTCCCATATGGATAAAAGTGTCCATAATTCTATTGTTAGTGCATTAGTTGTTTTGTGTTCATACAGATAAAAAACTAATTGGAATTGTGACGCCGTTGTTTAGACTATTTTTCATCCCTAACTTATACAGTGATTATTAGTGGTGCAAATGATCGACTTATTGCTCAATATATTCTTCATTTGTGTATGACCTCGGAACAAACCGATTTTACAATGTTTATTATCAATGGTATTTGGTCATAACCTACTAATGCATAAGTGATTACATTAAATATCATTAATATTTGGAAACAACTGTTTATCATATACTAGCTAAAAGACCCGTGAAATTCACGGGTATTTTAATGAAAATTAAAAAAAGAATTATTTTGATATCTCACGTTGTAAGATCAGAGAATGAATCGAATAAACAGATCCTGTTGGATACGGCGAACGTTTAGGAATGAAACAACGGATAGTCCAACAATTCCCAATTAAGTTTAAAAAACCGTAAATCAAACTCAAGCATATTGTAGTTTACGGTGTATTCCATTTTGAATTGTTGATGAAACACAATGACGCGTTGATGAAATTCTTGGTTGAAGCACACTCATTGAATCTCGACGTTAAGTTGTTGAAACACATATACAAACATAGATGCTAAAATTTTATACATTTGAATCGATTAATATAGGATAGTTGTTACACGTAAATAGTATGTTAGGTTTAAAAGCTATTGCATGTTGTAAAAAGACGGGACGTTAAAATATCAATGTGTGTTAGATGTAGTTACATATTTTTTATGTTATCATTTGGAAGATATCATTTTGCGAGTTGGATGAATCGAAAGTCTAGAAGAACAAATTTAAGAGACTACAAATGAAACTTCTTCGTTCATCATTTACATTGTAAAATTGTATCATTTTAAAATGGGCCATAAGGATTAAGTTGATGTATCCTTGTCCTGTTAAATTTAATAAAGAGCTTTATTAATAGATAATACGGATTATAACTTAAGTGATAATCTTATTTTATTTTTCAAAAATTGATTCAAGATGATATAATCACATAATATGTTATGATGAATAAAAGGTTAATAGAACATAGAATAAATTATAGCATTACAATCGCTTATGCTCAACATGTCCAAGTTGCTTAAATCAGGCCAAATTTTTTGAAACAACATGAGATCATAAATCAAAGGGTTAATATACACAAACATGCTACTAAAACTTTCTTAAAAAATGCATCTAATGTAACAAACTTTCATTTTATTCATTTAGGTTACTAAACTTATGAAATATGACATTTTTGGGTCACTGAACTTATAAAAATATACGTAAACATCACTAAACTTATAAAAACACGACATTTATGTTACTTAATTATCCAAAAATATGTGTTCATTGACCCGAAAATACGAAAAAAAATATCGAAATTATATGTTCGGTAACTCAAATAAACAAAATAAAAGTTTGTTACCTTATACATACTTCATTAAAAAGCTTAGTAACACATTTATATATTAACCCGTTAAAGTGTAAGGCCTACATTCATCTAAATGGACAAGATCAAAGGAGTAAAAATAATTTTTGAAATAGAAAATTTGAAAATGAAAGATAATCGAAAGACTACTTTTCAATCATGTCATGGAATTAAAGATCAAAATAGTAAGAAAGAAATAATGAAATAGAAAACATGAAGTTGAAAGATAACTAAAAGGATATTCAACCATGTTATGAATTTAACTTAGCACCTGGGTCATACGAATTGAAGCTAAGGCCAAGGGTAAGCTAAAGTCACCTTTTTACACCTCAGCGTCACATGAGCTCTCTCTATCATCTCTCTTCCATTCACTATTTCACTACCACTCACTATTTTGTGGACAAGACACTCACTTTCTACTCACCTTAATTTATTTATTTTTTATTAATTTTTTATTTATTATTTTTTTTGGACAAACCGGTTGAAAAACAATTGCACAAAAATCAAGTAGGTGAGTTGCTCACCTTAGTCACTCTTGAATTGCGTGAGTCACGTGTGACTTGTGTGGGTGTGCAAGGAATTCACGCGCCATTATGGAGTTAAAGTGACTCCAAATGAAGCCTTGCCTTCCAGCCTAAGTTACATATTTAGAGGTACTTAATTTTCAATAAAAATAAAAAGAGAATTTCATACATATCCTTCCTCGGATGAATAACTACATATATGTTTTTTGTACCAGTTTTTTATGCATAAAGCAAAAAAATTATATATGTTATTTTTAAAATAAGTTGAGACATGTACGTAAAAGCCTCAAAAATAAATTATAGGTATCAAATATAACTTCATGTAGGACGTCCAATAATCTTGAGACTGAGTTTGTTCATAAATGTTTTTGTAGTTAAAATGAAATCCTGAGAAAATCAGGATAAGATTGTAAAACATATTTCAAACTTGAATATGATAAGAAAATAAGAAAACTTAATTATTGTTTAATCCCTAAATATTCAAACTTTTATTAATTTTCATTTATAACTCATAAACTTTTTTTCTCAATAATTACAAATTAAACTCGTAAGTCTTGCATTAAAGGTCACACCAAAACCACAAGTTGGCATATATAATTATTTGCCGTTATACACTGTCGTTTTATACGAATATTCATATAGTTAGCATTGATGAGGTAGAAAGACAAAAGAATACTTCCACTACATGCATAACTTTTGTAAATAAAAATGAGACTTTAAAGGCTCAAAATGCTAGGGGCGGGTAACTAATTGGATGGTTTTTGAACTCTATATAAATAATAAAAACATGGCCAAAAATAAAAATAATAAAGTAAAGTAAAGTAACTCATAATACCGTCTTCCACGGGTTATGAGTCCTAATACCGTTTTCCACGGTGTATGGGGAGGTTAAGACGTAGACATCCATACCCCTACCTAAGGTAGAGATGCTGCTTCCGGTTCTACCAAAGGTAGAAAAAGCCCTTGACCTCTGTCTCCAGAGGCAAGGGTGTTAACCACTTGATCCCACCTTGCTCTCCAAAAATAAAAATAATGCAGTAACAAATAAAACGCGTAAACTCTGATAAGAGATATTTGCATATTCATTTCTATAGACATCATCAAAAAACGGTTACAAAACTTGGCTCGGACATGTGTCACAATGACATGCAAATATATTTTCGCAAGACATTTATGAAGATGGTAGTAAAAAAGGAATATTTCACTCATTAGTGAGTGTTGCAAATTGATAGATCAAGCTTTATATCAATTATAAAAACATCAAAATTTCAAAATTATTTCATTCTTGTGTAAATTTCTAAAATTAGTGTGCTTGAATTATCCATATATGTGATGAAACATGCCAACCTTGAAACATTTTCATCCTTAGCAATTGTTGTCTTGTTGACTCTGGCCCTCAAGCTCCATGCTTAAATGATATGATAATTAGTGGCAAGAACATAATAATTAAATGAAATATTAATTGATTGATGAAGATACTTTCCCCAACATCAATTAATTTTCAAAATGATTAAAAAAATTGTATGTGAATGTAAAGTTTACGTGGATACTTATTCTCTTTTATATACTAAAAGGCGTACATGCCTTTGCAAACACACATGCATTAATTGTAAAGTTTTTCAACTTGGCAAAAACAGTCCCTGAGGTTTAAGTGGTGCTGCAAAGTTAGTCCAAACATTAGATAAAAGTTTCACAACTTGGCAAAAACAGTCCTTGAGGTTTAAATGTCGTTGCAAAGTAAGTCCTTTAGCATTAATTGCTATCTATAGCAATTTGGCAAAAATAATCCCTAAAGTTTAAGTGTCGCTACAAAGTAAGTCCTTTGAAGCCAATCCCGCTGCATCGCGCGGGTTTCTACACTCGTTTTCACAACTAAAAAATGCCCAATACGCCAAAAAAAATGTAACATAGAGCCGCACTTACTATTAATAACTTGCTATCCTTTTCAAAGTTACCAAATTGTCCAAAAGGTGGTGCTATTTTGCATACCAAATGTACTTTGAAAGGCTTGAAAACTAATCCATGCATAGAACACTTGAAGTCTTCTCATTGTCCATCGTTGTTTTTGGGCTAAAACTGAGCCACGTTGAATTTGTAACAATGCGATACTACGCTTAAATATCTCCAAAATCAAACGTTTTCAGAATGACATCAGGGCCTTCATTTAGTTGATGTTTGAAACCCGACACCAAGTCAGGCATCCTAAATGTTGCTTGCACCTTATTCATCCGAATAAAAGATAATTACGTTTAAGTTAAATGTGTTTTCATAAATATATATAGATTTAAATGAGAAACATATATAAATGTGTCTCAATCAATCAAATCATGTACCTTTTCATCTATAATTATCATCTTCATATTTTGATAATATTTGGTTTGTTTGTAAAAAGATTGCATCGATGCCCATAAGAATGCGGACTCAAAGTATGATGCTGTCTTTCAGCTATGAAACAATCGTCAACAAACATTTGCTATGAAACATTTGTAAGGTGAAAAAAAGAGCCGAAGGAACAGTTGTTAATTACATTTGCTTCAAACGAATGCATGTTTTTTGGTTACATAGATCACGAATTATATAGAAAACACAAACATCACCGCAAATGAATTATTTCAGGATAAAATTCGTAATTTTAAGAGGTGTGAAGAAATTCTAGAAATAAGAAAATGGTTTTGCTGCATTTTACGTTTTGCATATACCATGTTTAGAACGCGGTATGAGTAATCACATATCATTTCTAAAAGTAAGTGTACATACAAATCTATACTACATAATAATGTATTTAGGACTTCCTATAAAAGGAAGTCTTAAAAATATAAGCCTACACATGTTACTATCATTAGTAATTCATATAATTAAGAAAATAAGCATAATATACAACACTTTAATGTAAATAATTTTCAGACGTACAAAACAAGAAGCATAGCGTACACCACTTTAATGCACATATTTAAAAAAAACAAAACACCACATTAGTTCTATTTAATATAGTCAATTAATTAACTGATCAATAAATACAATTAATACAGTTATTAAAACATTCAACATAATAAATACAAATTATCAAGCATATTGTACAATCAAATTAAACACAAGGTTTTGTTAAGGGTGAAAGTAAAAGATGAACGTCTTTTTTTAGTCATCATCTACTAATATATTTTGTTAAAGGTCAAAGCTAATAACATCTTTCAAATTTCACTCGATCTAGCTAATATGACTGTTGGTAGTAGTTACTGGTCACCTTGGCGAAAAATTTGCGTAGATTAGTCCTCTAGGATTAACGACCGTTAGCTAGATGATAACGACAGCTAAAAAAAAAAAAAAAATTACTTTTTAAAAATTTCAAAATTTTAAGTTTTTTTAAAATTTAAAAAAATTTAAAATTTTACGCTTTTTTATAAAAAAATCTTACGTTTTTAAAAAAAATTTAAATTTAAAAAAAAAATTAAAAAATTTTACGTTTTTTTTTTAAAAAAATTTCGTTTTTTTTTAAAAATTTTACGTTTTTAAAAAAATTTACGTTTTTTAAAAAAAATTACATTTTTTTAAAATTTCTAAAAAATTATTTATTTTTTTTATATTTTTATGTTTTTTTTATAAAAGTTTACGTTTTTTTAAAAAATTTTTTTTTTTTTTTTTTTTTTTTTTACGGTCGTTATCATCTAGTTAACGGTCGTTAGTCCTAGAGGACTAATCACGCAAATTTTTCGCCAAGGTGACCAGTAACCTACTACCAACGTGTCATATTAGCTAGATCGAGTGAAATTTGAAAGATGTTAATGCAATTTTGACCTTTCACAAAATATATTAGCTAGATGTGACTGAAAAGACGTCATGCATCTTTAAATTTCACCCTAAATACAAATTATCAAGCATATTGTACAATCAAATTAAACACAAATTTCTACATTAAATTAAATGTTACAATCAAATTAAACACAAAGCCCGAACAGACAACAGACCAAATGGGCTTAAACCCGAACAGGCGCAGGCTAAACAGGCACGGGCTAAACGGAATTCTTGAAATCCGTAAATTTATTGTCAAAAAGAACATAATAAACTAAAATATATGATTCACTTGAAAAATTAATTTCAGGGTACCTTCCGCCGCAACGCGTGGGTACCTTGCATTAAATGTCACTAATACAAATAATAAAACACATTATAAGCCCGAACGGGCAACGGGCAAAATGAGCTTGAGCCCGAACAGGCATGGGCCAAACGGGCTCGAGCCCGAACAGGCGCACAAACGGGCTCGAGCCCGAACTGGCACGGGCTAAATGAAATTCTTGATTTCCGTAAATTTATTGTCAAAAAAAATAATAAACTAAAATACATGTTCACCGGAAAAATTTATTTCAGGGTACCCGCCGCCGCAACGCGCGGGTACCCTGCTAGTGTTAATTCAATGCATTAATCTCGTTGAACTGATTAGTAAAAAAAGTCAATACCTTTTGAATAAGTTACCAAAATAAAAACCGTTTAGTAATTAATTAATACTATAAATAAAAGTGTATTCTATATGACTAATTAAATATGACTTTCAATTGGTGTAGATTCAAAAAAAATATATCGTGGATTTCAATTGCTAATTAAATATGACTAATTAATTTGTCAAAGCCTTTCACAGTAAATAAATGCTCAAACTAATTCCACGTGGCAAGATGAGATGCTTAGCTATTTTAGTAAAAAATTAATTAGGAGGTTGGAAAAAAACTTTGTTTTATTAGATAGTATAGATTTATACATTTTTCTGTGTTCTCTTGATATTTATATGAAGGGGGGTTTGCCAATTGTCCATTCTTACGTAAATGTGTTAGATGGGTTACGCTTTATAAATAGGATAACAATGCATTTAAAAAGAAGGCCATAAAGTGCTAGTTTTTTGAGATGTTTGATTGAAGCTAAAGCAAATGAAGTGCTAAAAGAGAGTATTACTATAGCTATACCATTCATTGCTTGATGGTTCGGGATTCACTAAAAAAATGGTGTGGGTTGATACGAGTGGAAACCTCCTTTGTGTGATGTGTGTAAGATATTTGGCCATACTCGAAATCAATGCCCTATGGGTGATCAATTATCAGTTTCTTTAACTACATAACTAATGTATAAAGTGATGTGACCTACTAGTTGAGGTTACTATTTCAGTAAACCATTTAGTACATATTCAAACTGAAATATTGAAGATGATGCTTACTAGCATATTGAGGATGTGGAATAATCTATCTACCTTTTAATATATCGAGTCTCGAACGATGTGGTTATGCTCGAGTGTTTCTGCCACACTCACCGGAGCGAAAAAGATGGATTGATAGATTGCCCACGCGGGTTGGTACATGGGCTCTCCTAAAGAGATACTTCATTCAAAGATATTGTCCTCTAAAAATATTAAATCAACTCATGGAGATCCATAACTTTAAACAAGAAGGCGATGAAACGTTGTACCAAGCTTGGGATAGATACAATGATCTCCTTTACAAGTGCCTACTCCGACCTTAACAGGCAACAAAAGGTCAATATTTTCTGCAAGGATATCAACATTGCTACAAGACAGATGCTTGACTCTCAGGGGCCGATTCCAGGGACGACCCCTACTCTAGCCATAGAAGCTATTCAAAAAATGGCCGAACACTCTCAAAAGTGGCACGCAATAGTGGAGAAATTCTTATATTGAATTTGAATCTACTCAATATATTCATAGCTAATATGGCAACGATTCCTAATTCATAATGAGATTTATATAGAGGTTTATAACTAACTTTAGGCAGTATCATATATGAAAGGTGTAAATCAAGTCTAGATTTCTCAACAAGCCACAAATCAAATTCTTGGCATCAAGCACAGACATATAAAACACATAACCATTTTCACTTCCATGCATTTCATAATATCTCATACTAAGCATAGAACACATAGCCATTTTAACTTCATTTCATAATTAGAGAATATGGTGTTTCTAAAATCACATAGATTAGTTGTGTCATTCTTGTCATAAGAACTCAAATCGAGGGATTACTACTTTCGAGAATGCATATCATAGTACAAATTCTTTCCAGCAACACCAGTTTTTAGCTTAAATCGATCAATTTTATCACGCTACAAATATAATAGTCCGTAGAATTTTAAGGTATTTAAATTTATTCCAATATAAATGCCTTTATAATAAATTAATAACAATTGATGTTATCCTTGTTAAACTTATTGACTTACCTCTCATGTTATAGTAAAATATAAGTAGATTAACAATCAAAAATTATAAATGGGTTATCTATAATATGTATTCAAAATTCTGTAAAAGAATAGAAACTAGGCATACTAGTTTGGTTGTGGTTTTATTAGTAACCATTCCATGATTTAGCATCACAAGATTAATCAAGACTTTCAAAGTTTCTAACGCCATCAAAACATCTTAGATGAATATTCTATGATTTCGACAACATATAAAACAAAATCAAGAATTTTAATTAGTGGCAAACATTGTAGACATTATTACTAAACTTCAATTTACATAGGTGCGAGTAACTCCTTTTTCAATATGACATTAGCATTATACGATATATATATATATATATATATATATATATATATATATATATATATATATATATATATATATATATATATATATATATATATATATATATATATATATATATATATATATATATATATATATATATATATATACAAATCATAGATTGATTTAAACAGATTATACTACAATAAATTCATACCAATTAACATTCAATTATGAAACAAATTTATGGTAGTACCTATCGTAGTGTGTTTCTCAATCATCATAACCCAATATTCTTTCTATCTTTACATGTTACAGTTCAATTAACTTTAACACTATAGAACAATTAAGATTTAGCAAAGAGCAACATATATACTAGGATTTATGGCCGATATATATATTCAATAGCATATGATAAGATACAGATTAAACTTAAATGCACATATAATGGGTTAATATACAAAAATGTTACTAAACTTTCAAAAATATTTGTCCTAAGTCACTAATGTTTGTATTCTGTCATCTAGGTCACTATACTTCACGGGTTTTTCACATATGTTACTAAACCTTTTTATAAGTGTCACCCTAGTCACTCGAAGGATTGGTAACCGGCTTTGGCACATACGTTACTAAACCTATACAAACAAGTCACTAAACTTTGCGAAAAATTTGTCTTAAGTCACTAATGTTTCATTCCTGTCATCTAAGGTACTAAACTTTGCTAAAATTTGTCCTAAGTCACTAATAAAAATTTGTCCTAAGTCACGAGTTGTGGCACATGTTACGAACCTTTAAAATTTTACGTTTTATACGATTTTATACACCTTTTATACGTTTTAATTCATTTTATTCGTTTTATACGTTTTGTTTGTTTTACGCTTTTGTCCGCTTTTATACGTTTCGTCCGTTTTGTCCCACTTTTACGTCCGTTTTATGTTTTCATCCGTTTTATACGCTTGTCCGTTTTATATGGTTTTGTACATTTTTATACGTTTTATTCTTTTCATCTGTTTTTATACGCTTTAAATGCTTTTACGTTTTCGTCCATTTTTCTTATGTTTTGCCCGTTTTCTATGTTTCATTCGTTTCATCCCTTTTTATGTTTGAAAACATAAGAAAATAGGCGGCGTAAGAAAATGTACGAAAACGATAAAACGAATAAAACGATAAATAATGTATAAAACCATATAAAATGGACAAAACGATAAAACGGATGAAACATAAAACATATAAAACGGACGTAAAATGGGACAAAAGCGACGAAACGTATAAAACGGACAAAAACGTAAAACAAACAAAACGTATAAAACGAATGAAAATGAATAAAACGTATAAAAGGTGTATAAAATCGTATAAAACGATAATTTTAAAGGTTCAAGAATATGCCACAACTCGTGACTTAGGACAAAATTTTCATTAGTGACTTAGGACAAATTTTTCGCAAAGTTTAGTACTAGATGACAGAATGAAACATTAGTGACTTAGGACAAATTTTTCGCAAAGTTTAATAACCTTAGATGACAAGAATGAAACATCGGTGTGTATACATCGCCAAGATTTAACCAAAATGATGAGGTCGTCTCACTATTGGTATCCAAGATAACCGGTTACGTAAAGTATAGTAACCTAGATGATGTAAGATAAACATTAGTGACTTAGGACAAATATTTTGAAAGTTTAGTAACT